>JAHWFO010018671.1:2222736-2262022 GCA_023313115.1 Rhysida immarginata | reverse complement strand
TAGACCGCTTGGGATCACGGCCATTAGGCGATATGTTCTCGAGCCATTGCTTAGCGTCTTCCATCATAAAGTCTCAGGTAACAAAATTTTGCTAGATTTTACAAAATTTGCGAAACAAACCATGAATAACTAGTGATGAAATTCCTATATTGTTTCACGAGCTACACCGCTGGATCCGATTGCTAATCGTTTAATGGCGGACAGCAGTAGCGCACTAGCGCACCTAACGAGTGAATGCTCGTTTAGAAATGGTCTATAGGAAAGATCTTTAACCACATCAATGATAAAAAGCATCAAATGCCAAGCTTTCAACAGTCAGCAGAACCTTTCCATTATGTTTACTTATTTCCCGCTCATTACGGATAATGGCTTTACATTTTGAATGGCTTATGTCAAATTATCAATAATTTTACACAAAACCACTAAACCTATGTCATTTCGCATTCACTTCTGAGAAAATATGAAGCAAAATAGTAATGGTAGCCTCCTCGAGCGACCAACTGGATTTGATAGTGTGGTGCAGTCGAATATCCGCGGGTTTGGATCTCTGTAAGCTCGAGGCCAAAGTTTCAGACTTACTCTGAAGCAGTTCTTTCGTGAAATAAATGAAAAACTAAAATTATATATAATCTATTCAGTAATTATTGTTCCATTCAGTTTATTCAAAGAGTTATGTTCAGATAATAATAGAAATAAAAAAATTAAACTATATCAACGCATGACATTTTCTACAGAAGGCTGTTTCAGATAAATGTGGCAGATTTCCAATCCTCCTGGTTTGAGAATGGAACAACCCAACATCTTAAAACTTTGCCTTAAACCTTATTTTTCATGTGGTGACACGTGCACTGGCAAACAGAATGACTAAAAACGTAGCCGATTTTTGGAAAAGCTACGTAAAAGCTCCTTCCGACAACGGATATAGTGCTTCAGTAATTGTCAAGAGGTGCAAAGCTGCAGGAATTGCGATATCCATAAGCGCCGTGAACAGCATACTTATGAAAAAGTAACATGGAAAAAGACCCGTCCCAGCAGATCACCCGCAAGTGTACGACAGATAAAATGAACGGCGGTACAGGAGAACCCTCCAACACAGAGTCATGGCACAGAAAGCAGGAATGTCATTGGCAAGTGTTAACAGAATATTCACCCTGATTTAAAACTGGGGAAGTTTCATAAAGTTCGTGTTCATGGTCTCAGCGGAACGAAAAACAAACGCCAAAAAGCTTTATGAACGGTATCTCACGGCGGATGGTGACAGAGACTGGAATTGGAACAATTCCCTTTTCGGACATTCCCGTGGAGTCACCTGATGCATCCCCAATGGATTTCTGTGGTTTTGGTTTGCTAAAACGTGGGAGAGCAAACCGTCATCCTAGAACCCTGGTTGGGCTTTGGAGTGTAAGGAGGTATGGAGCGGTATTCCGCTTCCTGTTCTGCAACTAAGTTTCTTGCAACGGAAATTACGATGCAGAGCGATTGCTAAATGTCAAGGGAAACCAATCGAACACAATTGTTGGTAGAGGAAAGGGTTTACATGATATACCATCTGACTAAAGTCTGCCACATTTATCTGAAACAGCCTTCTGTATTTTAAACATAAGATAATAAATCAACTGAAGAAAAATCTTCAAACATATCGAAATAACAAATTGAAAAGGGAAGGAAAAATTCCGCGATCTGGATTCGAACCAGGGACTATGCCTATCGCTGGCACCGCTCTTACCAACTAAGCTACCGCGGATATGAACTGCATTGCTGTTACAAGATATCCAAATAGGACTTCATTGAAGCCACTAAGCAACTCAATCGGCAGAGCAGGCTCCGACTCGAAAAGTCGGGAATCATCCTTACCCTTAAACCATCAAATAGTTGATGAAATTTAACTCAAATATAAGCTAATAAATCAACTGAAGAAAAATCTTAAAACATAGCGAAATAAAAATTGAAAAGGGAAGGAATCGAATCCTGGACACGCGCACGTTTTTGCGCAAGTCCTGGACACGCGCAAGTCCTGGGCACGTAGTTTGCGCAAGTCCAGGAAAATTCAAGCTTTTTGTGATTAGGATTTTGTTGTGTGCGCGTTAAAATCAACATTATAGTAACTTATTAAAAAGTGAAAACCTTCAATGAGGAAAGAAAGAAAATACCGGAAGAAAAACTTAATCACAAAATATATCCGAAGTTTTAAGGTGCCGGTTACATTTTTTCCTTCCTATACTGTAACATCTTAATTCTTTCTATATAGAGTGTCTCGCCTAAAGTGAACCAATAGTCAACTTCTAAAATACAAATCTGACATTACTTTCAATGGAAGAATTATTGTACTTTTATGTGAGGTTTTTTTTATACATATTGCATTTCCAAAAAACCGACGCCATTTCCGAATATGGAAGTGAACTTTGAAATATGCAATGGAAAAACTTTGAAATATTTCGACGTTATTTTCAGTGATGTTTTGAGAAATGTTTTATTCTTGGTGTTTTTCAGTTGATCCAACCTAAACGGATAGAACGATCCAGGAGATAGAAGCAGTGAAAGTGGAATGTGTTTGGATTTAAAGAAAAGGCAAAGAACCGAAATTGTTCCTAAACACAATGGTTTATACGAGGTCTCCTAATTTATTTTTGAAAAACTATTGACCCTAGAAAGCTGAAACTCCCGTGATTTGTCTACATAGTCAATCTTTACCCGTAGACATTTTTCACAATGCTGACGTCATGATTGGTAAGCCGCCGCAAATGCTTCTTTAGGAACCAGTTTTGTCTACTGGAAAATCGCTTATGCAAGAACGGAATAAAGCGATTCAGTAGGCAAAACAGACCGCTATAGAAGTGTTTGCAGCGGCGATGCAATCGTGGCGTCAGCATTGTGAAAAATGTGTACGGCTAGAGGTTGACTATGTGGACAAATGACGGGAGTTTCAGGTTTCTAAGGTCAATAGTTTTTCAAAAATAAATTAGGAGACCTTAGAACTTGAACGCACCTCGTACAATGGATAGTTATGGTTTTATTTGCATATAACATTTTTAAAGTAGTGAAATGTTGAAAATATTAGACGATCTACAATTAGATCTCTTAGGGTAAATGTGCATCGACAAAAGAATTGCTTTATTAGTCGAAGTTGAAAGAATAAACGCCATAAATCGCACATAGAAATAAATGCCTTGAATTGAAAGAATTGCAGGGAAGTTGGCCTATTTTTGCCATTGAAATTAACGTTAGACTTGCATGCTTGATTAGTTCTATAATTACGTTCTTATTTGTTAATAAAGAGGGGGTTATTTGTGCGGAGTTATCGTTTTCATTTGGAGTTTGGTTTAGTTACAAAAAATTTAATTTTGTCAAAAGAAATAGGATGGGTTCGCTGCAAAACCAGTTCTTATTTCAAAAGGTCGATGTGCCAGATTGATGAAAATATATTTTTGCAATTCGGATCAATTGCGTTGCTTTATCGACTAATTAGACGATGCTCTACAGCAGTGGTTCCCGAAGAGCAATATCTGGGGATTCGCCGAGATTATTTTATTTTTATATGTACTTATTTTTATAGGAAATTTCGACAATTTTTATTTCGCCATGCAGCACCTATTTCGCCAAGCCTTTTTTTTTTTAATTCAAATATGAAATAGGGGGTCGCGAAATGCAATAGATTGGAAATCACTGCTCTACAAAAACTTGGATTGAGGTCTCTTTCTTCAATAGGAAAAGAGTAAAGAGATCGAGGCCTACGAGAAAGACACGCCCTGATATCGGGGTCTGAGTAACGATGCAACCTTCATTATCTCCATCATGGAGTTTAATTTTCAGTGTATTTCATTTGTTAGAAACCGTGTTGGACTGTTGCTCAGACCCGATGGTCAGGTGAAGTGCTAGTGAAGTGAACGGATCGAGGCAACGAGAAAGAGACCACGGCCTTCTAGAAACAACCTTCATTGTTTACATCTTGGATTTTAACAATCAGTATTTTTTCGTTTGTTGAAAATACTGAAGGTTGGATTGTTGATCAGATTACTATGGTCAGGTGTTTTTTCCGCGTCGGGGCGTAACCACCGAGAGAGATGGTCTCCGCAAGTTATTCAGTTTCTCAAGAGTAGAGCAGTCCTTTGACTGTTTAAGATGCACATGATGGCCCAAAAAACTTTGAGAGCTGATAACAATTTTAGTAATGAACAAATTATAATAATATTTTAACATGTTCATATTGGCATAATGCGGAAATGTGTTCAATCATAAACTTTGCAAGTAAGGGACTATATTTTTCATTGGATAACTTGCTGGATATAGCTACCTTTCTCTTCAATCACCAAATTTAAGCGGTTAATGATATTGAAAACGGCAGATTGTAACATTGGCGATGAGATTAGAGCCGTCTCTCTTTTGATGGAGTCTTTCAGGTCGCAGACTACTGTTGGTTTGGTAAGATAAACTTTGCTTTATAGAATCCCCATAACCAATACCTACACACTCTAGCGGATTTAAACGATGAAATTAAAATAATTTGCATATTTTATTATTAATTAGCGGAAGAATGGAGCTACTTATATTGTTTTTACATTGTTCATCCCCTTTATAATTTCTGCATTTTTTGAGGTAGAAGGTTGAAATTCGGAATGTAGCTTATGTGGGCATGAGTAACTTCACCATTTAGTTTGGTTTTGATTGCCCCACTAGGGTCAAAATTACGAGGATGGTAGTTAGGGGGAGCAAATAAATAATCTATGTGGTATTTAGGTATGTAAACGAGTGAAATTCGATATGCATATTCTTCTAGGCAATATACAGGGTGTCCAAAAAGTCTGGTAACAAGACAGAAATCTCGGAAGCAAGCATTGTACGAAGAAATGTCCAGAATCAAAAGTGAATTATTTCGCGGGGGAAATTAATTAGGCAAAAAATTACCTCCCCCCCCCCCCTTGTGAGTGTATTGAAAAATATTGGATTTTTGAAATTCTGACTTCCGATTCTTAAAGACCATTAAAAAAGTAGAATAGGAATGTCTGCAAGACCTACTCTCTATCTCTTTGTCTTCATTGAATAAAATTAGGTTCAAAACTTTTCGTACAATGCTTAGTTTCCGAGATATCTGCCATGTTACCAGACTTTTTGGACACCTTATATATATTCCTATGAAGTTTGAGCCAAATTATCCCAGTGAGGTTGGAGGTGTGGGGGTGGCAGTCACTTAGTCTTTAGAACTATGACAACAAGATCGTTGTGATATATCATTAGATCGAAAATGATGAGAAAGGAAAGAATATAGGATTCTTTTATACAACCTGTGACAATAAAGTTCGGTGAATGATGGCATTACTCGCTTACATGAAACAGCAGTTACTATCCTTCAAAGTAATCCCCATCGATGGTAATGCACTTCTAGGAACGCCTGTACAAGTCCTAGAAACTCCTGGCGTAGTCGTTTTTAGGGATAGCCTTCAGTTGGGTCGTAACATTACGTTGGATGTCTGGCCACTTCGGGGGGCGTCTTCTACGGTGTTCCGGCCTCCTCGGAACCGTTTAAACCACTCATAAACACACTTCAAAGTAATAGCACTTCCTTTGTAAACTGTTGTCATCATTTCATGAGTCTCTTTCGTTCGCTGATCCATTTTGGGTTTCGACCGCGCGTACTACGCCTTCTCTCTTCAATGACCTGTTTAAACACAATAAACACACTCGTAGCGCTGATTCTCTCAAATTTGTTTAAACATGTCTCGACCTGTCTCGGGCAGGATACGACGATGGTGCACTCTTACGACCGTTAGCAATTTGACGTCATTCACCGAACTTTATTGTCACAGGTTGTATTTTCTAAATACTAAGTTCGAGAAAATAAATTTAGTGATTTAAAAAAAAAAAAAAAAAATTGGGGGTAAAAATTGATAAACTCAGAGCTTCCGCTACTTTCCTATACCTTCCTCGGGAGGCTTTATTTCTTGTTGGAAACATTTTCGCCGTATAGCAATATGAACACGTTAAAATATTATAATCTGTTCATTAATAAAGACGTTATCAGCTCTCAAAGTAAGTAAGTAATTTTTGGGCCACACTGTAAATTGGTTGCATTTATCTTCTTCTGAGTTTTAATCCTTCAAGGAATGAAACGATTGGTGGGATTCAGTAATTTTTATCTAAATGAATAAAAGGGAGTATTCATCTTACAGCTTAAGTCAAATCGACCGAAGGCTGCCATTAACCTTTAACCAGCAGATAAGAACATTTCCCTCCATTATAATTAAAATTGCAGTATCTGATTTCTTTCCGTTTATTTTTCTTTCTTTCTTATATCTGTAGCTCTTTCTTTCCATCCTTCGCTCGTCTTCCATCGTAGCGGGAACCTTTCGTATTTCTCTTTTTTCGGTGGTCCCTATCAAATCACGACCCAAAGTCCGATTTAATCATTGTAAAAGTTGCGGGGGACATAAGAAGCCCATCAGGCGAGGGAGACGAATCTAATCAGGTGTGAGTGCGGTTTCGGATTACACCAAGAAAAAGATTTCCTTCTTTCTTCCTCTCTTCTTTTTTTTTTTTTTTTTTTTTTTTTTTTTGGACTATTTCGGACGAACATTTTCATTCCTTGGAAGCTCGGAAATAAAATGTTCGTCTTTTGTGTAAATGTTTCTCTGTTTGCTTTCCGTCTTCGCTGTCCCCTCTTGAAATGTTCCTTCGGCTCGGCCTCTCGTAAAATGAAAAGGGAAATCTAAACTGAGGATACAGTTGGAAACTGAATTTAGTTTAAAGGGTTCATCAGTTTAAATTCAGTTTAATTGGTGAGGAAATTTAGAAGAGCTAAAATTTAATTCCGGATCATTTTTTTTCTTTCTTAAAGTGGTTATGTATTTTAATATATTTGCTGAAGGAAAGAGTCACAATTACATTTTGTGAATTATTACAATGATACCTCTTTACCATATTTCTTTTTATCAGTTTTCTAATAAGTTTGCGCCAAAGAGAATTTTATATGTTAAACTTTGTTCTTTCAGATGATTGATCAGGAGGTACTTTTTTTTGGAATCATTTTCTATCTTTATTTTAAATAGTTTCCTATTCCATTTTCTTATTCTTTTAATCAAGCTTTGAAATTGAATCATATTTTAGTCATATTTCGGAAATGAAATATCTAATTTCATAATGAATTTCACATGCTGAATTCAAGTGTAACAATGAAATTTTTTAATTGGCTCTAGTGTTCATGCAAACGGAAAGCTTAGGTAATTTCAACTATGGGTAATAAATACATAATGCGCTAAAACTTAATACTTATATAATAGACCCATATCTTTCCATAAATATAAATCTAAATGATATTGGCAGTAGTATATATATGACAGTATATTGTATCTATTTATCAAGCAAAACTTAATTATGTTTAAAAGCTTAAATTTCTTTTTAGTTTTATCTTCAGTTTGTGTCACTTCGACTTCTGTTGGCTTTTCATTTGTATTTAAGGTGTTGCCTCATACCTTTTTATATGCCTTACTTCATTAGGTGATTGCTTATATCATGGAAACTGAAGCCAATCAGCTTTTTTAAATGTCATTTACGTTTTTAGCACCCCAAACCTACATGTATAATTAACATCCGGTTTCTCTCGGGTTGGTTGAATACATACAGGCTGTTTAGGGTAAATTTTATTACAAAAAAAAATTAACATATCGACATCAACACTTAAGTACATCGACTGCAATAATTAAAATCATAAATAAATAAAACAAGTGCATAACTAAGAAAATTGTGAACCTTTAAACCCAAGAATAAAAAGAATGACAATGTTCAAGGGTTCCAAACCCATATATCGTTTGAACATTTGTTAGGGAGTTGAAGGGAGACACGTGTATCCCCTCGAGAGAGACTGCCCTGTCTATATCGTGCTATTATACTCATTTCCTACTTAAAAAATAAAAACTAATTTTTTTTTTGCCAACCTTTGATTAAATGTATAAAGTTAATTCACCCATTGCTCCTCTAGGGTTATTCCTAGAAAAAAAAAACCCGCATGAAAAATGTGTTTTTTTTTCACTCATAAAATCCGCACAATCTCGCTGCAAGTTATAAATCACTATAAAAAGTCTATTCACCTATTGAAAATAATTTATTTAGTTCGGGTTGGTTGAATAAAGGGTAAATTTGTTTAGGTAAGTTTTTGAGTAATTAAGGTGTTCAAAGGAATCAAGCCAAAAACTGTGGACACAACTATACAAAGAAGAGTAACTCCAAAAACTTTTGGAGTTGCTCTTCTTTGTAATTAAGGTGTTTTTTGCATTGGCCTTAATCACAGAATAACGATTATACAGAAACCACAAATGATGACGTCCTATGGAGAAAAACGTAGCCGACGAAACAGACAGGCCGGGACACTTAAAAGTCACATGACCTAAGTAGATCGAGCAACAATCCAACCTTCATTATTTCTATTGCATTTCAACAGTGTTTTTTCGTTTATTGGAAACAATGAAGATTGGATTGTTGCTCGACGATCTATCTTGGTCATGTGACTTTTCAGTGCCCCGGCCTGTCTTTTCAGCTGGCTTTGGAGAAAAATGGAAAGTGGTCGCGTGATTGTGCCCCAGGCTATCGCCAGGTTCGCTACAATCGATGATTAGACTAATTTAACGTATTTAATAAAAACAATGAGTATATACACCTTCCACCACATAATAATAATATAATATACACTTTGGTAAAAAAATGTTTATGTAAATTTCCAAAACATTAAAATACACGTAAGTGCGAATGTTTCCAAACAGTGCACCTGGCGGTTGCCTGCAATGACGTATATTAAAGATAGACTCCGAATCCTATTGTTAACAGCTGCAAAAAGTGAAGCAAATTGAGCCATGATAGTTCTGGGCAGGAGTGAGCCGTGGAGTAATTAGCTGTCTGGCTGCTTTGTTTCTGAAGATTTTGGGCCTGAGGAATAATTAATTGAAAACCATTCCTCAAAGTTAAACTGCGTACAACTGTACAAACAGACAAGAAAAAGGATCAGGAATCATTTTCCACAAAAATAAATCAAAACTACGTAACTAAAATGAAAATACGTTACTGAAAGACAATCGAAACGAAATTGAAATTGAAACCATGATCGAAAAATTGTTTATAAAATATAATAAAATACTTCAAATACAAAGTAAACGAAAAGATACTTTGTAAGAATTATTAATCAGCTACTCTCATGTTTAGCCAAGTGTTTTGCATCATCTTCACTCACTTTCGGCCATGACAGTTCTGGGCATGGAGCTTCCCAATTTGCTTCAAGTTACAACAATAGGATTCGGAGTCTATCTTAATATACGTCATTGGTTGCCTGGGGCATGGCTACAATCGATGACGTCAAAACAATGAGCTATAAATTTCCATTATTTTAACATTGATTGTCGTTTCCGTATAATCGTTATTCTGTGGCCTTAATATATATATAAAATATGTATTATTGGTATATATTTTTAAAGATAATGTACAGTATTACCTTCGAAGACGAAAAAGTGTTTTGTAGAACCAACGCGTCAGCATGCTGCAATGATCCATATGAAAAGGACGGACTCCAAATTGATTCTCGCTGCTTCTAATGACTGCCCTTACGATTTGTAGATCGGCAAAATATTTCTTTAATTTAAATAATGTTCAGTGTTAGAATGGATTGTTAGTTATTGTTGACTTGTCATATCGTTGTAGTAGTAGTAGTAGTAGTAGTATTGTTGAATTTAGAAATTGAACGGATATTGTTTCATCGTACAACCCGCGGAAATCATGGCAAATTCAAATCTTTCCCGGATTATGTTAAAGCATTATGAAAGGTTTGACGCTCATTGGTTTCGTGATTGTAGAGAGTCTCACAAATATACATACAGACAGACAGACACATATTGACTTTTATTAATACAGATCAGCTGTTTTCATGCGCGCAACTTTTTAGCTGTAGAACGGTGTTATCAATGATACAGCTGGTGAAAATTGTAACTATTATTATTAATATTTGTTAAAATTGTAACTATTATTGATCAATTCTTTAGTGTACATTGATTAAATGATATTTCATTTTTTAAAATTGAAATTCACGAAATCGGCAAGTCAATTTCTGACTTGCTTTGAGTTGTAGATGTTGGTTCAATTAAAATTTTTATAACAAAAGTTATTTTTATTATTATTTTTTATAAGAATAGTCGCAAAATTTATTTTATCAAAATCTTTTTTATCGGTTATTTTGTTTTTATTTCAGAGTTTAATATGTGAAATTATTTAAATGTATTCACTCTTTATAGTCCCAATTAAATTATTTATTTCTTAGTAATTAATGAAAAGATGTATTAGGCATTTATCGCAGACAAACTGCAGATCCTTATGCTGGATGAATCAGGCTGTTGCCCTTTTCTCATTAACTTTGGTTAAAATAATTTTATTGGATTTTGGTCATATCCAGTGTGGATTTTACCTTAAAAATTTACTCTGAAATGTTAATTGCACAACTGTATCTGAACATACCCTTCAATGGCCACAATTAAAGCTGATAGTAAGATTGCATTCATTAGGAACGTGCTAGATAAATTTAATAATAGAAATTATGGAGCAATTTTTTTCTATGATCCTGAAATTAAACGAACTAATTGAATTAGTTATCTGTAATTGAAGGCAATCAAAAATGTAGTGGTGCAGCCCCTAATTTCATTATTTTTCTCTGGCGATTCAGACAATTTCATTTTATGACATTTCCTAATTTCAATTTATGACATTTGGTTAAGTCGTTTTGAATATACTTATTTTCTCTAAAGATAAAGAAATAGCCGTTGCTTGCAAAATTCAATAAATTCGCCACTACGGATAATTTTTGGACTTCACCCATTGAGATGAATATTTTTTGGATATGTATGTAAATGGATGGAATCTAAAAACACTGTTTTTGAGATATTAAAGTGTTTAAGAGAAATCTAAATATATACAGGTGTTCATAAAATGTTAAAATTTCCTCATGCAAAATGTCGAAAACCCAATTTTTAAGGATCTAAACACCACGCGAAGTTTTCTAAAAGCTGGCGGTAAACGTCATTTAATCTCAACAATTGCCATCGTTTTCTCGTGGCATGGCGCAGTTCATTATGTGAAGTGTTGGTGCAGGAAGTTCATAAATAACGTAACGATGTCATTTTTTTAGTTACTAAATTTTGAGTTTTTGACGTTTTGCATGAAGAACTTTTTATTTATTTTGATGTGAAGAATCATGCTAAGTACTTATTATTCCTCATTTTATTAACACCCTGTAATAAAGAAATCTATGAAAATACTCTCGAAATTTGGCATAGTGGAATTGGATATACCGGGTGTTTCAAAAATAACCGGATAACCGGTATATTTGAAAAATCAATAAAAGCTAAACGGGCAGCGTTAGAAAGACACCGTTTGTAATTTCGAAAGTTTGTCTGCCTGAAAATTTACTGTTGTCCTAAGCATATTGCTGTATTGATTTATTGATTTTTCATTGATTTTTCAAATATGCCGGTCATTTTTGAAACACCCGGTAACAGTGCGTGGTGATAAAATGTTATTTTTCATCATTGAAATTAAAATTAGTCGAATCGATAATGATTGTACAAATTGTTAACTAAGAAAAACTTTCGTTGTCTATGCGCCGCAATAACCGAAATTTAATTTTATTAAATGATTAAACAAAAAAAAAATAAATACAGAAGACTAATATTTTCAGCGAATTGTAAAGATAAACTCGACAGTACGGTTTAATAAATAGGAAATTAAAAAAAATACAATTTGATCAATTCTAAAAAAATAGGAAAAGACGTTTGACCAAAAGCATCACAAACAGTCATCTTACAAAGAGTACATACAAAGTATTACTGCTGCAAGAACAAAATGGTCTATTAAATTGTATCTTGCCCAAGCCTGCTGTTGACAAACTTTACAAATTCCCACTGTCTTCACAAGTACAGTGCCACATTGTCTTGGCCGGCCAGGTGGCCGAGAGGGCTAGGGCGTAGGTTTTCTAGTTCTCGAGTCCGCCTGGTCGTGGGTTCGAATCCTGCCGTGGGCATGGATGTTTGTGCTTGTCCTGGGCTGTGTACAGATATAACTTTCCAACAAAGTCTTAAATGTTAAGAGTATAATCAGTCCTACTATTCCAGAAATGCAGAGTACACAAAACGTTGCAGGAAGACAATCCATAGTGGAAATTCGAATCGACGAGATGAAAAGTGATTTCTCCAGGAACAGTTTTGAAAAGAACTCTTGATTTGATCTGGAGAAAATTCTGAAGAGAAAAGCCCATTATGAATAATTTCCAAATTACAAAATTACAAACTGAATTTTTAAGCGTCGCCCATTATGAAATTATTTTAAATGTAAATGATAAATTTAAATTAATCTGATAAAATAATTGCCATTTTTCTTTGTGGTTAAGTTCCATTGAAAATAGGGAAGGAGTAGGGTGTTTTTTTAATATTACTCTTATTTTTTATGTTCTCTTTTTATTGTTGGTTTTTTTTTCAATTTTGTAAATAAATTGATGGTAGAAAAATATCATTAATCTAGAAAGTTGAATGAAAATTCTAAAAGTCAATCATCAATGGTCAGGAACAATCTCCGTGAATGGCTTAAGTCCTGTTGATGGATGTAACGGGTCCATACTGGTTTTGAAAGATGGTGATGTGCAGTGGCTGTTGTCCGACGATGGAGTGCTGAATAGAAAGCTATAACCAATGACATATCTTAAAGATAGACTCCGAATCCTATTGTTAACAGCGCCAACAACAGTGAAGCAAATTGAGCCATGACAGTTCTGGGCAGGAGTGAGCCGTGGTGGAGTACTTAGCTGTCTGGCTGCTTTGTTTTTGAAGATTTTTGGCCCGAGGAATAATTAATTCAAAACCAGTCACAACTGTACAAACAGACACGAAAAAGGATCAGGAATCATTTTTCACAAGCATAAATTATAATAGGTAAATAAAATGAAAATACATAACTGAAAGACGATCGAAACGAAATTGAAATTGAAACCATGAAAAATTGATTATAAAATATAATAAAATACTTCAAATACAAAGTAAACGAAAAGATAAACCCATCACTCCGTCACCGGCATGTGAAAGAATTATTAATCAGCTACTCTCATGTTTAGCCGTGTGTTTTGCATCATTTTCACTCACTTTCGATCAGTTCTGGGCATGGAGCTTCCCAATTTGCTTCAAGTAACAACAATTGCTTCGGAGTTTATCCACAGCCCACAAGATAATATACGTCATTAATATACGTCATTGGCAGTAATACCACAGCCCACTAGATAAAGGCCTGAGTGCTGTTTTCAAAATGGCGGCGCTCGCAGGCGGACTCTGTGTGCAGTAAGATGGAATAGAAGAATTATTTCACAAATTTGCTTTAATCTTCTAACGAAATCTAAGTTTTTGAACTTTGTTATTTAAATGGCTTTATGTTTCAATCAAAACAATGGCAACATACGTGCAAATAAATTTAGTTTCATTTTTTTCAAAGTAGAGCCATCTATGGAGGAAGAGAAAAAAGCATCTTTTCTATAAAAAATTTCGAAAGCATATATGATGGTTTTAGAAATCTGCAAAAATCAGTTCCTGTAATAGATTCATTATTTTGGTTAGATTTTGTAAGAAAATTAAAGCAAATTTAGGAAATAATTCTTCTATTCCATCTTATTTCACACAGACAGTCCGCCTGCGAGCGCCACCATTTTGAAAACAGCACTCAGGCCTTTATCTAGTGGGCTGTGGCAACACCTCCTAGAAAGAAAGCCAAACAACTGAAACGTCACACTTGTTACATCATCATAAGTCGACCAAATTTAAAGCTTACCATTGGTAGAAGTGCGGTTAACAATGGTCGAAATATGATGATGTAACAATGTATGACGTTTCAGTTGTTTGGCTTTTTTCTAGGAGGTGTTGGCTGTGGCATGGTCTTTTAATTCTCTGGTCTGTGCACTCTCGCAAATTCCGTTGTTGGAGTCAACAATTGGACTGCTGTATTAACTGAAGAGTCGATTTATGCCCCCTCTGTTGCTTGAATTTGGCTATAGCCAAAACGTAACATTACCTGATAGTTTTGTTACGTTGTGCGATCGTTAAAATGCATTGTTATGTTTGAGCTGTAGCCAAATTCATTCAAGATGGGGCAAAAAACGACTTTTCAGTAGGGTGCCTAGATAAGTGCGGAGTAGGGTGGTGACAACTCGCCATTTTGTCGGTTGTGGCCGCCATTTTGGATCCGGAAGTACTCAGTCACGCATAGGAGAACACATGTTTTTTGCACAAATACTCGTAAGATAAATGAAATAATAAATGATATTATAACTGGAGATAAGCCTACCAAGCATCAGGTAAAGATTTTTCTTTCGAAAAATGGAAGGAAAAATTCTGCGACCTGGGATCGAACCAGGAACCTCGGCTGTCATGGCCGACGCCTCTACCAGTTGGGCTATCGCAGACACCCGGCCAGCCATGCTGACTCAAGGTGTTTCTGGTTTGATCCCAGGTCGCAGAATTTTTCCTTCCATTTTTCGATAGAAAAATCTTTACTCGTAAGATATTTAGAGTCGCGCTTGGTAATGATAGAATTTTCTTTATTTGTTTAGTTTACTGATCTGTTTTCTGTATGTAATTGAAGCTTTAATCACTTGACCTTTTAAAATAGATTATTAACATCGAAGTTTAAGGAACAGACGATGCCTGGTTGCTGCGTTCCCGAATTCGGTGGAACGCAGCAACCGCTCCGAAAACGGTGGAAGGCTTTTTCGTTTTCCTGCAAGTGTTGCAAGGAGAAAATTATGGCTAGTTAAAATGTGTTGTGTTCTGCAATAAGCCTATATCAAATTCTTTAATTAAACATCAATCTCTATTCTGACAAATGATTTGTTTCCAGAGTGCCCACCAATTCCTCTTATAGCTAACATGTGCCTAATCAGATAAAACCCAGGAGAGACACCGCTTTTAATAAACAAACGAATTCTTTACTCAGTTTAAACTTTGGATCTAGATACAAAATATGAAGTACGGATTAGTTTGTTAGTAATATGGAATATCAGCATTCATATATAAAATAGTTTATGAACGAGCGCTTGGCATTAATTAACATTTAACATAATTTTCTAAGAGATTCTTTCCTCGCACTGTACTGCATATTACTTAAAAAATAAATATGTTCTGCGCAGTAACACACTTCATCAATGAGATCTCAGCGTTTTTACTGATGCATTTATTAATTTAACGCACTCCCATAAGTACTTATCTTTATTTGCACACTCGATGAGCCGTTCACTCACACTTTTGGATCATCTTTTTCAACGACGCACTTAAAGTTGATGCTGTATCATTGCTCCTTGCTAGCTGGCGCTAGCCATAAGTGGTTCCACTGACGATGCTCTTGCTCCGGTGTGTAACTTATCGTTGTACCTTATCGATACCCCTTCGTTGTCACAGCATTCCTGCTGAAGTCCAATGAAGTTCACTTCCGCCAATACCTGGTCACAGAGGTTGCATCCAGTCTCTTAAGCTTTCCGCACCTTGTCCAATTGACTATCGCCTGCCTGCGACATGTTAGGGAACATTAGTTCCGATTATGCACAAATGCGAGTTCTGAATCTAAATGTGAATGTGTATTATCGTTCACAATGTCTATCATGCAAATGTCAGTCATCCTCACTCATAGGTAACGATCTACTTATTGATAAAACTGCACCGTTCTATGATTGCGGAGTTCGATGCATCAGCACTAGTGATTAGCTGCTTTCTAGTATCTAGTACAGAGGGTAGATTATCGCGTAGCACCTACTCCTACGAGGGAGTTTTGCGCCATCCCAGTAAATATCGACTGCTACGAGATGACAGTAGCAGCCGGGACCGACGGCTTAACGTGCCCTCCGAAGCACGGGGGGTTTCATGATGGAAGAGCCGCTGGCGGACAAACAAACCAGTGGCTGTACCAACTGCTGGAAAACCAGCTATGGTCACTTGGCAAATGGGTCAGACTAAAGTCCTCCAACAGCCGTGCCCCAAATAGCTGTCCCGCCAGCAGTGGCCCTCAAGCCCTGGCCGTCACCCAGCCAGCAGCTGGCCGCGCCTGAAGTTGCTGAACTCCATCGATTGGCAAGCCAACCGACGAGACAACCAGGCCACGGCCACCCCCGATTAGCTGCTTTAGTTCATTCCCGCTGCCATTTCTCTTCTTCCGACTTTCCCTCTCTTTTCGAAGGAAAGAATCTCTGACCAATCAAATTTAAGTAATTCAAAATTTGAGCAGTTACAACCCCCCCCCCCCCCCCCCTCCCGAGATTCCAAAGTTAGATTCTCTCTTCACCGCAGACTTCCTCTCGATGTTTCTATGGCAACACAAGAACGGAACGGCAAGAGGGCGGAAAAAAGGGACAAAAAATATTTATTCTTATTAGGATTATATAGTGCTTCTCCATTAGTTACTTGATCAATGGGAATGGAATTTAAATACACAGATTCAGACTATTTCTTCTGATTTTGTGGTGACTTACATTTAATATCGTCACAACATTAAAAAATAAATGCGCCGCCACACTTTTACCTTTTTTTTTAATTTATGGATTCCTAAATAAAAGGTACCAAAAATTTTTATTTTTAGTGCACTTAATGAAGTAAAATTGTGTGCTTTTAAAAAGTTTTTTTTTTTTTTTTTTTAATATTTTTTATTTTTTTATTTTATACGTTTTATTTTTGGATTTACATTTTTTTAATGATAAATTTAGTTATCTTTTTCTATAATAAAAACGAACAAGTGGTTGTACATACAACTAAAGGCCTAATTTAATGCTGCATAACATCAGACACCAGTAAACTTCTTTAAAATAACGACGAATTTAACATAGTAACTCAATTGGCACTTTCGACCATGGATTCAAAATGGCGGCTCACGCTTTAAGCTTACGGTATAGGTTGTCACCACCCTACTCCGCACTTATTCAGGCACCCTACTTTCAGTAAATACAGCAATTCAATTGTTGGACTAAAACAATGCTGTGCACAGACCAGGGGATTAAAAGACTATGGTAATACATTGCTGTTCCCAATGACGTATATTAAAGATAGACTCCGAATCCTATTGTTGTAACTTGAAGCAAATTGGGAAGCTCCATGCCCAGAACTGTCATGGCTGAAAGTGAGTGAAGATGATGCAAAACACATGGCTAAACACGAGAGTAGCTGATTAATAATTCTTTCACACGCCGATCACGGACTGATAAGTTTATCTTTTCGTTTACTTTGTATTTGAAGTATTTTATTATATTTTATAAACAATTTTTCGATCATGGTTTCAATTTCAATTTCGTTTCGATTGTCTTTCAGTTACGTATTTTCATTTTAGTTACGTATTTTTGATTTATTTTTTGTGGAAAATGATTCCTGATCATTTTCTTGTTTGTTTGTACAGTTGTACGCAGTTTAACTTTGAGGAATGGTTTTGAATTAATTATTTCTCGGACCCAAAATCTTCAAAAACAAAGCAGCCAGACAGCTGATTACTCCACGGCTCACTCCTGCCCAGAACTATCATGGCTCAATTTGCTTCACTTTTTGCCGCTGTTAACAATAGGATTCGGAGTCTATCTTTAATATACGTCATTGGCTGTTCCTTCCACAGTAACAATCAAAGCACGCCAGGCCATCGCGAGCAATGCATGTCCCGTGAAACAAACAAAAGCATTGTTGATTAAAAAAAAAAAAAACAACAAAAAAAACCAGTTTGCAATAAGCCTAAATTAAATACAGAAACTAAGTTGAAAAAATAAAAAAAACAACAACAAAACAATTGCAAACTTTTGGTGTGGAAAAAGTAAATTTTAATATTTTCACATCACAATTTCAAAGTAGGAGGCTTGTATGAATGCACTATTCCACTACTTCAAGTCCTTTAATCTTGATTTTAAAAATTCTAATTCCTTTATATTCTGTAGCCTCCAACATCCAGAGATTTCAACTTCGAAATGTTTTCACCACTTTGAAGTCATGTGATTTCGAAGGTTTTTTTGTTTTTTTTTACAACTTTGAATTCCATGAGTATTTCTCATTAAGAAGGAATTTCTGCTGTTCTTATCGAGAAATGTTGTTGCTTCGTAGACCGTCTTCGTCAAAATTTTCGGTCTTGGCATCTCGCCTATCCACAGGACTCTGTCATAGGACTCATCCAAAGCACTCGGATCCAGTGGAATTTATCTTTGTTTTCCAGAAAGGCTTGTTTGGATTTATCTTGTTACTTCTTTTCATCCCATAAAACTAATGTAGAACTTAACAAGCAACTTCTTTTCTTTATCTTTTGCAACAGCATGCTTTTGTTCTTGAATAGCGTGAGATGTGATCTGCCTGAAAACTTTGAAGTTTTCTGAATGCTAAATTTATAATAGGCGGATGTCTCATTGAGTTGTCTGCTAATTCGATATTGTCCTTTTACTTTGAACATATCCATCATTAATTAACAGCCTTTGAGATCATCTTTTTAATGAACAGACCTCCGTCTAATTATTTTCTTTACAGATAAATTCCAGTTTCTCAGAATACCCAGATGTGTTATTCTCCTCATTTATTTCTCCATTTGAATGACATGACAAACGGAACGCCTTGAATAGAAGTCCTTTATGCCTCACGGGTCTTTCTTGTTTTGTTCTTATTCCATCAACGACATTCAAGAGAGTTGGCAAGAGTCTTTTATTTTCAGGAGAAGGTCCCTGACTATAATACTTTCAGAAAATTTCCCTCCATTTCCCCCCGAAGGGCCAACACCTGAGCGCTGAATCTTCCTCTAATCCACGCCATTGCGTTTCGCCAAAGTCTTTCTCTTTTCTTTTCGTAGCGAAGGAGAAACATTGCTGCTGCTGCTCGCCTGCGTCAATTACATTTCTACAACCCTCTAATTACACGCTTCTTCGAGTTTTGCATTCACGAAAGGGGAAAGCTTTTCTTTTCTTACAATAAATCCCCGCCTATGACTTAGTTTTACAATGGCCAACGTTTTATTTTATCTCCGTTGACTTGAAAAGTGTTTCAAAAGCGAATGACGCCCCTTCACCTCCCGAAAGTCGTCTTCTCTCTCTGTGATTTATCTCTTGAAAACACCACAGGATTTCACTTTTACCAAGAACAGGTACTTACTTCTCTTTTAAAGCAGAGAAATTAATACGATCGCTACGCAGAGTCAGAAATATGAATCTGTTACTCCATTTTCTTCCATTTTTGACCTTTAAACCGACTTTACCGATGGCTGGAAGGCCTTTTGTGATTTGTCTGAATGTTTTTTTTCTATACTCATCAGAGTTTACTTCTAAAATTCTGAAAATGGAATTTATAAGGAAAAAGTGAATTTTTCCTGTGAAATCTTGACGAAATGGCTTTAATAATATCTCTAGTGTTCTTCTTTCTGTTGTCAACTTAGCTCCAAACTGTAAAAGAAGCCTTGATATTCGCTTCCCTATAGGATATAGTTTATTTCAATTTTTTTTTTATTTTTATTTTTTAATAGAAAGCACTGAACAGCAAGGCCTTCAAAAGAAAATCGAAATTTAAAAAAATTCAAAACTATGTTCAGTACAAATATAATCAATACTTTTACAATGATTAGAAAATGATACGGTCAATAAATATAAATTATTAGAACATTTGTTAAAAAATATTTGAAAACGGACCATTGGATTTTGACTATTAATATCACTACAATAAAAGACTGGAAAAGAAGGCGAACTATAATAGGAATACAAAATTCAAAATGAAAGTTAAAATCAAAATATTACTTACATTTCAAACTCGCTTATCCATGAGGGTCACGGGGGCAGCAGCCCTATGGAAGATCTCCAGCGCTCGCGATCTTTCGCCATCAGGCGCATGTCCCCATGAACCCAGATCTCCATGTAGTCTAAGCCAGTGCTTCTCAAACTGATACGCGTACCACTGGTGGTACTTCAAGCCATATTAAGTGGTACTCGTGTGGTACTTTTTCTTCATGCCAAGCATGCATGTAAATTAACGATTCATTGACAGTGGTACTTCAGTTTAGCAGTCAACTCACGGAATGGTACTTGTTTAAAAAAGTTTGAGAAGCACTGGTCTAAGCCACCTGGTTCTAGGCCGACCCCTTGGAAGACCAGTTTGCGGCATTCTTTTATCACTTGGCCATACAAACATATCCGAGATCTCTCAATGCGGAGAAGTAGCAGCTCAACACTTAAAGACTTCCTTATTGTGCTGCTGTGCACTCTATCTTGTAGGGTAACACCTGCCATACCTTACAGGAATCTCATTTCGGCTGCTTGCACCCGCAATAGTATTCTTTAGGTCATTACCCAAGACTCAGAGAATGGGGACAAAGATATATATATTTTTTAAGCTCACGTTTCGTTACCATGGAACGCCACAGTTCACATCTGGCAAAGCTTGCTGCACTCTCTATTCTACCGCCCATCACTTGTGAATGCAGTTCCGAGATACTTGAACTTCTCCACCTGCCTCAATGGGGTTCCCCTAAAATAGAGGGCGCACTGAGCAGGCTGCCTTGAAAGGACCAGAAACTCAGTCTTAGCCACAAAGATTTTAAAAAAATACCAATAAATAAATGAAAATCCGTACTTAAAAAAATACATCATTATAAAAGCGTTTCAGAGAGAGTGGCAGATACTTTAAACAAAAAATAGTAAACAAAAAAATTTTGATATTCGAAATAAAGATTATGTAAATAATACCTTTTATAAAGTTACAATGCATAAATAAATTTCTTATAAACTCTCGCAGTCATTGTAATATTTCTCTTAGTAAGATTGTCCAAGCTAATTAGGACAGAAAAATTAATCCAGCATAATTCTAAGCATATTTACATTCAGAACTACTGTAATATATAAAAAATATTCACTTTAAACATTTTATACCAACTAAACTATTAAGGACACAAACCAAATATCTTAAAGTTACGCGCACCCGATGAGCTTGTTCATTGAAAATATAAACGAAATTGTTTGTCTATGAAATAAAATTAGTTTGTTTTTTTTATAAATTACTCCACTTGAGCAATAAATAAACAAAAATTGCTATACATTCGGTAATATACGGTAACAAGAAAAAAAGTACAACGCATTATACCTCCCAAAAGTAGAGGTTAATAAATATAGGCGCACAGCAAATCGTGGAGCCTCCTTTTGCAGCAAACGGATCGACAACCCTCTTAAGCATCGATTGGACGGTAGTAATTTATAAAAAAAATAATTTTCATTTCAGAGACAATTTCATTTTTTATTTTTAATGAATAACAACAGTTCATTCGTTGCGCGTACATTTACTGCCACGAGTAAGGCGTGCATCTTTTAAGCGTTCAGTCTTTTGCACCCCGTATGTTTCAATGGGATAGTTTTCCCTTACACATTCGTGTGCTTTTATATCATTTGTGCATAGCATTAGAAGTGGGGAGACGAAAACGTTTTTTTCTCTTAATTATTCACACGGTTAAAAATCAAAGAAAGCGTTTGAATCAGACTCACTAGTGGTCAACGTGTTGAATGGTATGATAGGTCATGTGAGGTTCCCCTCTTAGCCTCTAGATCAGCACGTTGAGCCACACGCTGAGGTTATTTCTCATCAAAAGGATAGGGGCATCAAAAATAGGATAGGGGCACTTATTTGTGAGGATAGGGGCATCAAAAATCGAATATCCGTATAGGACGACAATGCAAACTCTCATATAAAATAAGAAATTTCCGGAAGCAATCGTCAAACTGGGTTTGACTGTATCCTCCCATATTTTCTATGAAGCTTATCCGGCTTCCTCTGATTTTCATTTTTTTTTTTTTGACCAACTTGAAGGTGAGAGCAGGACGAGCATTGGCAGCATAGGCTGAAATTTGGGAAATGTGCCTTCACGATTGCCGAAAGCTACCTTCCTTTTTTCAATATAGGAAGACGATTTTAAAACTTTTCTAAAATCATAAAGTCAGATAGAAAATAAATGAAAAGTGCGGCAGTTTCGTTTTTCCCAAAGGTGTTACTTATATGCCCTATTTAAAACTTCCCATTTATTCTGGTGTCTGAATTGTTTTTCGTAAAATCTATAGCTGCTATCTTGTCTTCTGTGGCAAACAGCTAGACACTGCCATCAAAAGAACTTTTTTTTTCTTTCAAGAAGAACTCTGCGACAAAAAAGGAAAGTTCTGGACCACTCAGCCTATAGTCTGTCTGCGCCCTCGAACTACCACCTCTTTGGTCCCGTGAAGAGATTTCTAGGTGGTCAGAGGTTTGAGACTGACGGAATATTCTGAAACTGGTACAGCGTTGGGATAAATCGTCAAGGTGCTTATGTGGAAAAATAGATAAAGACGCACTTAGTTGTTTACCTGCATGTTTTATAATTTTCTTTGAAAAAATTAAATGGCGTTATTTTCTGATTGTTAATACGAGGGTTACGGCATAAGTTATGATATGGTAGCATAAAATG
This sequence comes from Rhysida immarginata, assembly GCA_023313115.1. Classification (NCBI taxonomy): domain Eukaryota; kingdom Metazoa; phylum Arthropoda; class Chilopoda; order Scolopendromorpha; family Scolopendridae; genus Rhysida; species Rhysida immarginata. The sequence continues at coordinate 2,239,561 of JAHWFO010018671.1, read as the reverse complement.
ATGTCTCCTGAAAGCCGTGCATTCGTAGTACGTTTCCAAAACACCAGGTGGTTCTGTAATTTCCTGTTGTTGCACAGAAAGCGATGTTAAATCAGTTATTAGTCAAGCGATGTGCAGGATGGGTGTGACACGAATTGAACAACGCTCATATATCAAAATGGCCGTTCTCCTCTGGGAATGGGAAGAATTGGAGCATCCACCATACTCTCCGGAATTTTTCCATTTGATTTTGACCTCATAGGGAAAGTAAAGGAACCATTACGTGATAGACTGTTTCGGACACGAATGGACATTAAATGCTGTGCAACAGGAGATGACCAGTTTCGCACATGGTGAGGGAAATGGTGAAGCAGATGGTATTCGGCGCCTGTCACATCGCACATCGTTGGCAACGTATTGTGAAAGTTGCAGCGGACTACTTTGAGGTTCATATAGAACGGGAGTGTATGCTCTAATGATTCTGTCCACGAAGATAGTCCATCAATTGTCGGTTTACTGTCTCTAAATGGTTCCATGACAGTTCAGAACATGACAAATCAGAACATGACAATTCAGAACATCACTAATCAGAACGCTGATAAATCAGAACTGTAACATGAAACATGTAAATTTATGTCAACTACCTTATTAAACTTATGCCAGGAGGAGCTTAAATTTGGCGTGTTGTTAAATTCGTACATTTCAAAAATCCTTAATCCTAATGAGATGCGACAATTGGCATATCTGGTTGGTATATTAGCTTTCTTCTGCGCAGGTTATTTGCGAAGGTTTTATCAGTTGCGCTGTAAATCTTGATATCTGACTAATCAAACCTCATCTGTGCATTGAATGCAGACGAAAAAGGCGACAAGGCAGAGAATTTTAAATGTTGCAATTTGTAAACTATGACGTGTCCCTTATTTAAATTAAATTAAAAATTAAAGAAATTAAGAAAGAAATCAAAACGTGTTCATTTCTATTTATTTAATTTAATAAAAAAGGTATTTTAGTCGGCTATGATTCGTTACACTCTTGTCATTTGAACGTTTGTTCTCAGGGCACTGCGGGTATTTTTGGAATATCAAATTTGCTATGGGAATTTTGCTTATTGTCGCATCAGGTTTATAGGATTAAGGATCTCTGGTACATTTCATCCATTCCTTGTCCTTTCATTTGTATATTTCGCATTTTCCATCCACGTTCAAATTCTCACAAAAAAAGAAAAAATAGTTGCCATGACTTATGCCCCAACCCTCGTATTTCTGGCGTTGGTGTGTGATAGCTTTCTTAAGTGTGTGTGACTAGAAGCTACCTAGACCTTCTAAGGCAGTTTATTATTTTAATGGGGAAAAATTATCATTTGTCAGGCGACAAAATTAGCGACGGGGTATGTTTGAATTTTCAGTAGAATCATCGCTATTAAAACTGCGCACAAAGAACTGTTTTAGCAAATGATTAGCTTCTCATTCAAGTTTAATCTAATAATGTAAGTCAAAGATAAAGGAATAAAAATAACGTCACACAAAAATACGAGGCCTTTCGGTCTTTTTAATCAAGGACCTTCATCGGGTTAAGTACCTTAATCAAGGACCTTTAATGTAAGCCATACTTTAAGAAGTAAAGGGGGCGTGTTAATTTATAAGATTTAAAACATTTTAAAATTAATTTGAGCTCAATTTTGAAATACACTTGAGCAGTCTGTCCATTATGAATAAAAGTCGGTAAATGGGTAAAGCAAAAACGGCAGTGTAGGGCTCGGATTATCATTTCATGAACGATTTGAATCGCTGATTTTTTATGGACGTGGAAGCAACTTATTCGTTAACTTGTTTGACACAATATTGTACATTCATGGCATTATGGAGAAAAACAGTAATTTATATTTTGAATAATTTTAATGTATTTTGAATAATATTTCTGAGGCAGTAGTCTCCTAAAGACAACCAATTAATTGTTTTTAGTACTTTTTAATATCTTAAGCTTAGGGAAATGATTCCTCCAAAGAGCGCAATTTGTTATGCGAAATAAGTGTCGATCAAAGTTGTAAATATCCCAGAAGTCTAATTTGTTTTAGAAAATTTTTATGTCTTCCTCATGTTAATGAAATTTCGAAATTTCCCACCCCTTCATAAAAATTTACATGTTCTTTATGACTGACCATAAAGTTATGTAATTAATTTATTAGCGGGGATAAAGGGCCATTTGAAGCGTTCGCTTAGTAAGATCTAAGGAAACTGAGTGGAGTAGAGTGTGGTTGTCTACTTTAATATTGTGTCACCTTTGAAATGAGCAATCTGGAAAGGTTTTGCGTTGTTGGCCATAATAAATGAGTGGGAAATAGAACACGTGCTCCCGAATCGACTGCTGACCGGATGCCTGAATTTTAATGTTTAAAACTGTTGAATTTGACGAGCTCATTGCTTGTTCTCTCGTGACAATAAACCAGTTTTCGCATAAAATGATTTCCACATTTATACCCATTGAATGTAAATACATCGTAAAGTCGTCATAAGTTATAGATTTATAGCGGTCGCTTGTGAAATGTTCATCGGATAATCGCGGATGAAAAGGGGGCGATAAACGGCGCTTCGAATTCGCATTTGCGGATGAAATTTTTCAGGGATGGTGGAAAAATGGGGAGCGCCAAACGTTGGTCGGGATTTGGGGTTCCGAGTTGACTCTGCATAATGGGTTTTAATGATTGGGTTAACGAAGCAGGGTTTGAGTTGAACACTGGCTTCCCTTAAAAAGCCTTCGAGAGCCCCAAAGGGCTAATGGACTCGGAGAAAGAGGGATCTGGCAAATGGATTGGGTTCGCAACCTTTTTCGAAAAAGAGAGAAGCATTTTAACGGTTTTCCAGAAGGTTGTGGTGGTTGGGAGTGCAGATGAAATGTGATAGGCTTTCTGAAAGATGAAGTCCACCAGTTTATTTTCCATAGGAAGAGGGGGTTATCGATCGGCACGTTATTGAGCGGCATTAACATTAATTTTGACGTTATTTATTGAGACAGGGAATTTTGCTATCCTGTTGAAGGAAAGTTATTTACTGCTCGCAAATATTAGTGATAAAAATGGAAAGGATACTTTGAATCTACAGCAGATTTTGGGATTTCGGTGTTATCCGAGAGATAGCAAAGTCTTTCTTTATTTCTAAAACTTTTTATCAAGTTTGGAAGATAAAAGTTTAAAGAGGCAGGAGCTTGACGTTTTATTATGCTTTCATCATGCCTTGAGAACGTTTTTATTTGACGTTTGTACATAGTAGAATTTTAAATGCCGTATTGTACAAAACTTCCTGAACATAGACTGCATTCATAAACATAAACATATATTTAACATTTTTATGTAATAAGAACATCGGAATGAATTGTTAAAGGATCAACGACTGGAAACATCATCAACTAAATTCCTTTCAAATGAAATTTCGGTTACTTAAGAGCCTTTTAAGAATAATCGATATTCTGACTGTAGTACAACGAACACAGCTCGGTCATTAGGCTCAAACAAAATTTTAAAAACCTGTTATTTGTTACTAAAGAATATTTACAACTTTAATATTTATATGACGATATTGTTTGTTTCATGACACTTAAAAATTAAAGATGCTCCATGATAACTTAAAAATAAAAATAAAAATTAAAAATTATTTTCATTTTTACTTTTAATTCACTTAACAAGAAAACTTAAGTAGTGACGTTAATTCCTGGCCCCTTGCCTAGCGATTCCAAATTTACATTTTATTTAAAATTATATGTTGTCGTCCATAGATGTAATTTTTTTATGTCTTTGTAAATTGAAATTATCCATTATAATTTTGAGTATGCACGTGTTGAGTTAATGACATTTATCGTTGTTGTTTCAACGATTTTTGCGCCATAAGATACAGTAAACATGACGTATAATAAACGAGTGATATATCCACTTAATATGCGGGGGGCCCGGGGGGATGAAAACTTTTAAAAGTCGTTAAACTGCAAATACGTCAATTCAAACTTGAGTTGTAATATGTTTTTTTCAGTTCAAATGTTCATAATGTTTTGCCATTAATAAGGCAAAAGTATCATGCTGGTAGCCACTATCTATCTTTGATGAACAAACTTCAATTCCATCTGCAATGCAAAGATTTTAAATGATAATTATTATTTTATTAATCTTGTAGATAATCGATTCTTTCCAATGATATGAAATTACATAAATTGCGATGTGAACTATGCTATCGAGAATAGAATCATGAAATTTGTTACGAGGGTAACCGTTATTATGGAATCATGTGATAGAAAAGTCATTCCGCAATTTCATAATGGAATGGTATATCTTCATTAAAAAGATTTATAAACGTTCTTTAGAATACGTATTAAAGAAATTGACAGTGGATAAACCGCATTTCTCGTAAAGAAATGTTTCTTCAAAAATCGGCATGCATCTTCCCACTTGAATGTAAGTGTATAAATGCAGGTGGATTTTTAATATCTTATACAACCTCTTATAGCCATTGGAAATGTAGCGTCCGTGGCAATCTTGTAATAAAATAAGCTGTTGTTTTGGAATGAATTTGCTCACCCATAGGTGAGTTTGATGGCAATCTTCAATATATATAAAGAAGGACCAAATGTGATAATTTGCTATATGAAACTTGTAACTGTTAAGTCTGCATGCATTTAAAGAATATAAAAATTACTAGAATATAATTAAGAGGGACTTAAGGCTAATAAAATTTAAAAGATTACTAAATAACAGAGCTTCCAACAGTCCAAGTAATCTCAAGTCCACTGTCCTAGAAACGGACTTCATTGTTGACTCAGCACTTGTTTAAAATGTGTCAATATGAAATGAAAACGATGAAAAAATTTTAATTTTTGAAGGTCTTGAAGAATTTGAATTTTAAATTAAGGTCCGAAAATGCCGAAAAGTTCACAATAAAAATTTCGATGAAATGAAACTACTGTCCAATAAATAGCTAATTACACTACTGTTTATAAAAATCGCAACACCCTGATGGAATAGCCCAATCTGCATTAAATTTGGAGCATTTGCATATCACGGGTCAGAAAAGAAACCATTAGATTTTCAGGTCAATACAATGCGTTTTATTGTCACATTAGTATCGGGTGAAACCACCGTGGGATGCAATTACAGCCTCTAAACGTCGTGGCATTGAGTCAAACAAGCTCTGAATAAGGGCCTGGGGAATGTCCTGCCATGCTCTGTCTACACGGGTATACAGTTCATCCACAGTTGCTGCTGCAGGAATCTGACGAGCCAATGAGCAACCCTGTCCCACACATGTGCGATTGGGGACATGTCTGGTGAACGAGCAGGCCAGGGGAACAAGGGCGTCTGATGTGCTTGGAAAAAGGCGAGGACATTTCTGGTCACATGCGGTCGGGCATTGTCCTGTTGGAATACAGCGCCTGGAAGGTTCTGCAGGAAGGGGATGGCCTCGGGTTGCACAACTTCCCTGATGTACCGGTCACTGTTCAGATTGCCATGGATTCTGATCAGACGGGACGGCCGTGGTAACTGATTGCACCCCACACCATCACCCCTGGCGTTTGTCCTGAATGACGCTGCAGGATGCATTCTGGAAGGTCGCGCTCGCCACGATGTCTTCTGACTCGTATCCTGCCATCATGGTGCTGCAAGTTAAACCTTGACTCATCCGAAAACACAACTTGTTGCCATTCAGCTTGCCACTATTGGTGTTGATGGGCCCATTGCAACCTGAGGCGCCGATGGTTTTGAGTCAAAGGAATCCGCAACAATGGTACTCGTGCCATCAATCCTCTGGAAATCAAACGGCGTCGTACAGTGCTAGCAGACATTGTCCTGCCTACTGTAGCACCCACTGTTGTGCTAACACTGTGGAAGTGGCTGTACGATGGCTACACACATGCGATAGAGGTGTCTGTCATCTCGCGGTGTCGTCGTGCTGGGTCTTCCTGAGCCTGGTCTTCGGTGTGCCCTGTTCTCTTCGCTCCACTGCCTCCATGCACGCATAATTGTCGTTGCATTACGTCCTACACGAGCAGCAATGTCACGATACGACCATCCCGCTTCACGCAGACCAATTATGCATCCTCTTTCAAAGTCTGTCAGCTGTTGACATGGTACCCTTCGTCGTCGTCGAGGCATGGTGTTCTTTCAAGCAATTACTCTGAAAATCTAATCATTTATACTCTGACCCATTGTATGCAAATATTGCAAATTGCATATGGATTAGACCATTCCATCAGGGTGTTGCGATTTTTATAAACAGTAGTGTATTTCATGACATAGAAAAATTTTGAACTTTAAAGAAAATAAGAAATCTTTACTGAAAATAATTAGAAAATAACAGGTTCGAATTGTCATTTGATGCACCTTATTTAAGGTAATTACACAATTTCATTCTTGACCAGTAAGCATTTACCTAAGTAATTATAAATTTAATAAATTTAATACAATATAATTTCTAACCAATTAATTAATCAAGTGAAGCAGTGGAAAGCGTGTTTAAATCCTTTATATTACACTTAGGAATTTCCATTGAGTATTAGTTGACGTTGTAAATTTATAAAAAATTCTTTTATAAAGTGTTGAATTTGTTCAAGGAATGCTTTGAAATGATGGAAAAGTTAGGGAAATTTTTCAAAGGACGGACTTCAGGCGTAAACTTTATATTCCGTCAGATTGTATGATAACTTATAAGGTAGCTTTATTCAGGTAGAAGCCAAAAATAAGTGAATGATTGAAAAGGAGTTTTTTCAGAATTTCTCCAATAATTTTCACATTTACGAACATTCAGAAATGCATATAGTAAGATTTTTTGCAGGTGATCGCGAAAATCAATTCATACCCATTTTTAATGCACTATTATGCTAAGACATTTTATTTCATGGAAATTTCCTTCACTTTTCCAAGTTTGAGAAACTGCTTTTATATCTACAGGGTGTTCTCGAATAACGTGTACAAATTTGAGGGGGTGATAGAGGGAACAAATCTAAGCAACATTTCCTTCTTTCATTTTTTTCTCTGGAGCATTGTTTTTGAGATAAAAAAATGTTGGACGTTTCGTAGACGTAATATGCCACTCAACTCGTGCTTCTGGAACACGTCAAAATCATGGTCAATCATGTAATAAAAAGAACAAAAACACCTTGCATACAGTACAATAATGTGACTTGTTTTTTATGAAACATGCAAATATTTTACAATAGGTGTTCAAATTGACTCCCTCTGGCATGAATGCATGCTTCACAACGTCGCCGCATGGACTGACGTACACGTTCAAAAGTTCCTGGTTCTTCGCGAATCTGGTCTGCAGCTACGGCGATTCTGGCTACCAGCTCTTCATCGAATCCCATTGGTGTCTCGTATACCAATGTCTTTAAGTGTCTTCACAGAAAGAAATCCAAACAACTGTTTCCTGCAGGTAAGATTTCAACATTTTTTATCTCAAAAACAATGCTCCAGCGAAAAAAATGAGGGAAACGTTGCTTAGATTTGATCCCTCTATCACCCATCCCCCAAAGTTTGTACACGTTATTCGAGAACACTCTGTATATAGGAAGGAAATTTTAACCACAAACATAAGAAAGAAAAAAAAATAGTGGCTCCATAATGAACTGTGTCCTTCAGAGCATTGACCTTTTCGGATATTGGTCGGGGTAATATTTGATCAGAAAAAGTCGAGGAACCTGCTTGGAATTCTCCTGTGCTGAGATATATAAATGCTTATGAGAAAACTGTAATTTTTTAAAAATATTTTTTGTTATTTATTTTTTTATCATGTAATATATTTCATAAAGTATTTTTTGGGAGTAAAAAAAATTCTTGGAGAAACTTTTTCTCGTTGAAATTTCCTTTTCCTCTACCTCCTTCTGGTGTGTTGTGATGATAAGTTAATGTTGGGCGGCGGTTTCACAATGGGGAGGGTGGGAGGCTAAAAATCTAATGAAGAGTACATCTCTCGGTTGGCAAACGTGTGGGTGTGCAGCGGTGGTTGTGCGCATGCGCCAATTGGCTCTGGAGGCTCCACGCTTATCGCTCGTGGTTAATAACGGTCGTCTCTCTCTCTCTCTCTCTCTCTCTCTCTCTCTCTCTCTCTCTCTCTGAGTATTTCTTTCTATTTCTTTGCCAGCTGCGAACCGAGTCAGGAAATGTTGAATGACGTGTAAAGTTCGGCACCGTTTTATCTTTACAGCCCCGCCTGGCCCATGCAAACGCGACACACTCAATGGTGGCAGTAAATTTCGTCATTATTGCCACTCGGTAGCAGCCAGTTTACAAATGCGTCTCGCAACACACTGCAACCATTTTATTTTCGACCATCTTCGCTGATTTCATCCCCCCTTCCACCGACTCGTCCATGTTCAGATAATTATGGTCGCCGACTCTCTTTTGTGCATCCTCACAGTCTCACTGCATTATATTTTTTTAATCGCATGTCAAATGAGTGTGGTCCTGTTTAATTTCTTTCATTAAGGAATTAAAAAAAAGAGAGAGATAAAGAGAGAGTACTTCAGAGAAAATAGAAAAGGATATTTTAAAGTGGGTGCTTTTAATGTTGAAACGTTATTTTCATTTATATTCAAGGTGTTAGCGACGATGATAATTGGAAGCGAGTGAATAAAAGAATTCTGTGATACACCATTGGCCTTAACTTCATCAGAAATGCTTGAAATTCTGTGTTGTATTTTCATAACATACAAAATGTATCAAAAAACTTGGATCAATGGTTTTATAATTCTTGATGGGTATGGAATACAGGGTTACCCCCTAGGTTCTTTAGTTTCAGTTACAGTTTGATGTAGTCGTTCATAGTTCCTGATGATGAGTTAATACTCGAAACGCGTTGAACATCAATAAAGACGCTACCAGTATTGCTATTCCTGGACCTTCTCTTATTAAATAATCAAGTCAGCAATATAGAAGAGAATGCAACCTTTACAGTTTGAGACACAGCTCACTCAGTTTCTTTAATCTCGTTGTATGCACCTATTTTGTGTGATAGGCATTTCAAGATGGCATGAGTGACGTCTTGTACCGTTCGTATATTTGCAATTTTTAGCTCATCTATTAAGTCTCCCAAATGGGTGTATTTACAGTTTCGTGCACACTTTTGGCAAACTTTCATGATTTTCACCGCGTAGGGATTATCTGCGAACACTTTCTTTAAATAACCCCTGAGGAAAAAAAAGTCAGGGATGGACAACGTTTTTCAATGTTTTAAAATTTTGGATGTCTTAAAAGTTTCCTTATTCTGTTTTTGAAAATCTTCGCAGCCAGTCCGCGGGGATGAAAATCACCTACTAATCTTCATTGTCTCCATCTTAAATTTTAACAGTCTTGTTTATCGTTTGTTGGAAACAATGAAGTTTGGATTGTTGGTCAGACCAATGGCCAGGTGAATTTTTAGTGCCGCGGCCTGTTTCTCGTCGGTTAAGTGCCAACTTGAAATGTCTGTCAATATCAATTTTTCGTGCCTGGTCTATTTTAATTTTTTTTTTTTTTAAATTGTCTGTGTCTAAAAATTCCTATCGAATATGATAAATCACATGATCTCTATCAATTTTGCGTGCCTGATTTATTTGAAATTCAAATTTTTATTTAAAAAAACACTTCTTCCTGATAGAATAAAAATCAATAATGCCATTTACGATAAGACACACCCTTAATAAGTAGTACTACAATAAACAAAAGCACATTATTGCTGTTTTGAAAACGTGCACACTGTGCATTGTGTTTTAAAACAACGTTCTAATCAAAAATCTATTCCACATATCAAAATAATGAACCGTTCAAAATTTAATGCAGCACAACTTATTAGTCTGAAAGTATGGAACATACAACTTCGCAAATCGGAATCGCATTGCTACAATCATTAGTTCTACCGACTATTTTTCAAAGAAGTCTCGTTCCGTTATTTTGAACTTTATGATCTTAGCTGAATAACAATTCCAATGGCATGCTTAGTTCACAGAAAGATTCGTTGAAATTCGAATTATTTAACCCTCAAATGATTGTGCGTTTCTTTTTTAATTTATTATTGAAGCAGGAGAAAGCCGTTTTTAAATTTTATTATGCCAGCGTTCTCTAAGAGCGGGTATTCCTAGAATGACCAGATATTTTGCGACGCTAATGCGAAATACAGCCGTGAAGAATCCGGAACGAATCCGATACAAGTAATTTTTGACAATTATATCTACCAATATCCATTTAATAGATATTTATCGTTTTTATTAAAAAAAGGATGCTTACTTATTGCTGGGCAATACACTGAAATAGGGACTGTCCCGGAAAACCGGGACGTTCTGGTCACTCTAGGTATCCCCCTCCCCCGGTAACATTCTTGGTCCTGGTCATGAAACCAGTCTTCCGTTGCTGCTTATAATATGCATCATTGACCTCCGCCATTTTTAATACTAGTTATCGCGCTTCCACCCAGAGGAGGAGCTGGCAACTTTGAACAACAGAGGCGAAAGGTTCAAACTAGGACTTTTCAAAATTTCAGCAACGTTGCGTTGTTCGTGCTTTAGAAATAAACTGTGGTGCTTTACTTTTTGAACGCTTCTTGTATTTTGGGATAAAATGAACTTTGTATTTTTATTTTATTTATTTCTGATCTTAATTTTTTAGTTGGGGAAGAAAATTATAGCTAATTCTGTGCATATTCATGATGCTTGTTAATGGATGTAGTCGCCAGTTTCTGAATCCAGTTTACTCTTTGCTACGAGGAAGGATGTTCATTTCTGTTAGAAATGAAAACCCATTAAGACATAAGTTTTTCTTTTATCCCTCCCCTTTCTGGTGAAAACTTGTTCATTTCATGCTCGCAGAACAATATCCTACAGCCGTAATCTCCTGGCCCCTGCAGCAAGTACAAACATCCGCTTGCCTTTTCCTGCCGGGATAAGAAAATGAAACAGTGAAAATTTATCTTATTTAAATTTTAAATAACACCCTGGCACGCAATCGGATTCCTTTTCTCCCTCTCTCTCTCTCTCTCTCTCTCTCTCTCTCTCTCTCTCTCTCTGTGTGTGTGTGTGTGTGTGTGTGTGTGAGTGTGAGAGTGTGTGTGTGTGTGTGTGTGTGTGTGTGTGTGTGTGTTTAACGTATTTTGCATCGGAGGAGAGGAAGTGGGGGTTAAACTTATTTTCTCCGACGCTGTTGGAGCAACGGAGATCTCTCGTCTCTTTCTTCTTTGCCATAGCAACGTTGCTGCCCAGAACATCGATCGACATCTCCCGTTTAGCTTCTCTTCGTTAACCCTCTTCTCAAGACTCCCTCCCACCTCTGTCTTAACCCTTTTTTTTTTATTTGTCGCCAGTTGACAACACGTTCGTTAGCCTTTTCTGCCCGATGGAGGACCCGTCTACACGACTCCTTGTTTTTGCTTGGCTGCTCAAAAACTATTCTCGGGAATCACATTAGGAGATTAGAAAATTTCAACTGCATCATTAAAATTAAAAAAAAAAAATAGAAGACAGAAGAGGAAAGAAGATGGAGAGAGAAAGTGTGTGTGATCTTCTGCTTTGAGGGAAATTCTTGTGCATTTTTGGTGCTGATGACAAACGACTGGAAATTGCGCGAAGAGAGAGAGATGGAAGAATCGATGTTAGTTGTTTAAAAATACAAATTTCTTCCTCTAAATATTGAAATTAATTAATCTTCTAATTTAAACTGAGCTTAATTAGGTTTTGCGCTTTGTTCTGTCAATAGAATTTTCTCCTTCCCCTTCAACTTTTTTCGTGTGTATGGGATTAAATTAACCTTTGCGAAATTTACTTATCTCGACTCCGATTTGAGTTAACTTTTTAATTTGTAGCAATCAGGGCTTTTAAAAATGCAACGCAAATTTTTATCTTTAAGAATAGGGCGCAATTAAAAATTATGACGTAAACGAAAATATATTGAGGTAGAGTTTGTCTTTTCTTATAAAACTAGCGTTCGGTGTTTGCAAAACTTTTTAACTAAGATTTAAAAGAAATTAAAATTTAATGTGGAACTTTAAAGTTTAATTAAAGTTTAAAGGTTCCACTTGTTCATGTGGAAATTTTGATAATGAAACCTTTAAAAATAGTGCAAAAATTATATCAATTATCCAATATTTTTCGATTATTATATACTGCTCTGAAAAGTTCCTTGGATGTTTCTGAAAGCATTTTATTTGACGATTTTCAGTTTAATTGATTAAAATTTTTATAGAAATGAAAGATTATTAGATTTATTATTGTTGTTGTTAATTTTTTCAATACCTTAGGGGAAAATAATACACCCAAAAAGTTATGTACAGACACTAAATGGACTGTACGTATCCTCCAGCAGATATGGACTGTTAACGATTAAAGTACTTAAGAATTGGGGTCATTATGGGAACATTTTATATCATTATCTAACTCAAATGATTTGCACTACTCAAACATTCCCGGATGACTTTAAGAAAACCTTAATAATCCCAATATACAAGAAAGGGGACATCAATGAAATATCAAATTATCGCCCAGTTTGCATGTTATCAATACTGGCCAAACTTACTGAGAAGATAATATTCACTAAACTAGCAACTTACTTATGGTCAATAATTCCATATAAACAATAGGGGGGTCGCCCCAAAACCCCCATAACTTATTCATTGTTCACCATGTATTATTAATTATATAATATATGCGATTGATAAGGGCCTATCTTGTTTCTTAATCAACACAGACATTTCAAAAGCATTTAATACTGTTCGTAGAGACAAGCTAATGACATGGTTATCCCGGCTAGGAGTTGACCAAATAAATTTAAACTTAGTACGAGGGGAGATCAAAAAGTAAGTTGCACTAATTCGCCGCAGGAGCACGCTGTGTGTCGCAATCTTGGGCAAATCGGAGAAAGGGACATTAACTGCGCAGACGTCGGATAGGACGGTTGCTGTGGTTTCCCGTCGTGTTTTGTGTGACTAGCGGGCTAAAAGCAATGGCGCATCAACTGGATGTCCACTCCAAACTTGAGGTGCGAGCAGCAATCCGATTTCTATGGGCCAAACGGGTGAATTGCACGGACATTCATCGTGAAATCACTGCTGTATATGGAGAGCGTGCAATTTCTCGGCAAGGAATTGTAAAGTGGTGTCAACAATTTGAAGCAGGACGCACGGATATCACAGACGATTCAAGTGGGAGGTTTGGCAACATCCTCCATACAGTCCCGACTTAGCGCCATGCGACTTTCATCTTTTAGGTAAGCTCAAAACGGAACTCGGTGGACAAAGATTTCGAAACGATGAGGAGGTGAAAGCGGCTGTGACCATGTGGTTACAAAACGCCGGAGGAGATTTCTATGCATCCAGAATCGAAAAGTTACTTGATCCTTCGGATAAATTTTTAGGGTCTCTTGGGAACTATGTGGAAAAGTGAACCTACATTGCATGCTGCTATTGCTTTAGAATAGGTGGTGTAATAAATGGCCATACCGTGGAAGTGCAACTTAGTTTTTGATCTCTCCTCGTACATGATTACTTTGATCAAAGGACAAACTATATTGAGGCTGACAATAAAACGATCGAAACACCGTCAACATTGGGCTTAATCCAGGGTGCACCGATGGCCACAGTTTTATATGCAGCTGCTACGGCAGGAATATTTGGGCTCCCGTTAAACTGTGAAATCACCTCATTCGTTGATGACAATTTCCTATATATATTTCATTTCCGTCTACCACATATAACAGTATGTTTAATGCCATCCATAATGGCATACGGACTCTTAAAAACTGGTACACATCTCAAGGACTAATATTCAACGAAATTATAACAACCATACTTCTGCTTAATAGTCAAATGCCAAGTCCATCACTGACATGTAAAATTTTGGGCCTAGTCATTGACACGAAATTATCATTTAAAGATACGATTGAGGACTTATTGCTTTACCTCAATCGCTTAAAATATCTATTCGCTAACTTAAAGAAAGTGTTGTCGAAAAAAGAAATGATAAGAATTATAAAAGCTATGTTGGTCCCAAAGATTGAATATAGGCGTGTTATTTTGGTCGTCTACAACAAAAGTTGCGATCACTCGTGTATCTGTAGCTTATAATAATGCTATACGCACAGCGTTATCTAGGAATAAGTACTCGTCCATGTCTGAAGTCTACTGCTCATACGACATTCCATCACTACCTGAAATCATTAACTCTGCTCGCCTTAAAGAACTTTACAGAGCCATCACTGACATCAATCTTCCGCTGCTGGATGCACCTAATACGCGTACCACTCAAAGGTACAAATTGAGTCCCAAAAACCCGATCTCCACATACTTAGCAACCTATTTTCCATACAACACTTATATGCATTGGAACAATCTAACGTTTGACGTAAGGAATCAAATTTTAAACTGCACATTAAAGACATGCTCAAATCATAGAGCACATGTAAAGAACTTAATACGAAATACACTCTCGAATAATAATTCATAAAATGTTATGTAATTTATCCAACATTGGATGTAAAATTGTAATAAAATAAATAAATATAGCCGCCGTCTATGTACGGAAAAAAATGTTTTCACATTTAGTCAATTTTTCGTTGCATTATGAAGAATTATAAATCCAATAAATTAATAATTTTCGTTAACTTAGATAAATAAAAACGACAATCAAAACTCTATCTGTAAACATGAGCTATATATATTTTCATCGAATCTCGGACGTGTATATAATTTCATATCTCTGAACTGTCCTGTTTGCAGACCAGTGCGGGCCTAGTAATTTATTCATCCCTGTCTACAATATGTATTACTATTGACAAGCTGAAATTCTTTATGTACTGTATATAAATGAGCACTCATTTAAATTTTTTTTGTCGAACATAGTGACGATTATCCTTTTATAATGAAATTGAATTCCCTTGGAACATAACAGTTGATGTCATTCTTATTGTTTCCAAGGATTTAGATCGTAGACATCTGTTACAGCTATAGCTGCCTTATCTTATCCTTAACGAGAGCATTAGTGCTGCTGTGAATCGGTTTTCGGTTGGATGAATAATGTAATTATCCCATGATCGCTCATAATCCCATTTAACAGCCCCTTTGTAAGTATGAATTAACCTAATCAAATGTTAGGTTACAGACACTTTACAAAAGGTGCTAGACACTCTGTAAAGCTGCGCTAAGCCTTAAAGATATAGGAATTGCAACTCCAGAAAAATAAAACTGTGTTAGAGCAGCGTTTGGCTCCCTTTAAAGCAAACTCGCTTTAAAGCGTTGTAGTTCTACCGGAAGAAAATAAAAATAAAAGCCTACTAGTAGAAAAAAATAGATTTATTGTAGATATGATCAATTTTTTTTGAGTTTATGCCAAAAAAATAAAAGATGAAATTAATAGAAACCCTTTAGCGTTTACACCCTTTTTTTCTATTGGCCATTATATTTCAAAAATCTGTGCTTTTTCTATTTATCCTGTTGGCCATTATTTCCTCTTTAATTCTTTTGTATCCTATTGGTTCATGTATATGCATAATTTGTACCACTGTTCTGTATATAAAGGCTTGCATGCCTCTTGCTGTATATATCCTTGACAAAGCCGGGAATAAATGGCGAAACTAGTTGGAACTCCTGATGTCCCTCTGTTATACTGTAAGGCCACCACCTGTTTAATCAATAGGAACAGTATTATGATCCACCCTTCTACCGATAAGAAACATCTAAATTTCCATTCTTGATAGATATTTACTTATTTATTTACTTATTTATTGACGGGAATACCCATTTACAAAAGAAATATTAAATATAATCATAAGTATAAAACAAAAATAAAGAAAGATGAAAAGATATAAAAAATATAGTAAAATGATATAAATAAAGCAATAAAATCACTAACGAAATAAATTAAAACAATCAATAATTAATATAATTAACATAAAATCAATAATTAGTTAATTAATATCATTAATATAATTAACATAATCAAAAATTAATATAATTAATTATCAGCAGGATAAGTGAAGAGATTAATTTGTTTGAGTTTTTGTCTGTTCTCATGAAAAATGTCAAAATTAGCCAAATAGGAATTAGCACTCCTGAGGAGGCGTCTAATTGGTGAGTTATAGACATAATTATTGGCGGACACTGATTTCTCAACGAGAAAGGGCACTGTACTCCTAGTAATGTAGTTAGGGATACGGATAGGAATCAGTTCTAGTAAATTAGGACAGTCAACAGTGGAATTCAGTAAGTCAAAAAGATAGAGTAGGTCTGAACGTATTCTTCTATCGGCCAAAGTTTCAATGTTTAAAACAGATATGTGACAGTCATGTAAAAACAGCAACATGATTGTGTATTAAGTTCTGACTTTAAGACTTAAATTAAATAGGCTTCGTTAAATATTTTCTGTAAGGATAAAATTTACATTGGTCGTCAAGAGCTTATCCTTAAAACTAATCTGTATCAACTAGATTTACACGACATAGAAAAGTTTGTGCAGGACGATAATGCTAAAGGCCCTACAGGTATCATAGTTTTAAATTAAATACTTTCTGACTTATACTAATATGTAGGGATAGCTAATTTTTTTTTAGAAAGCTCGATTAAAATGACAATTTATGAAATTCAAACTTTTTTCTTTACCAGATTCTATGTACCTTTAACAATTTTTCCACATAGTTTCCAAGTTTATTTAAGCACTTGTCATAGCGCTCAATGTTCCGCATGGTCAGTTCATAGAAGCTATGGCCGGTGAAGAAAATCACGCAGTGTTCACTTGTTCATCGTCGCTGAAATGCAGGCTGCCGATGATCTCCTCTAAATCCTGGAACATGAGGTAGTCACTGAACGCGAGGTCCAGACTGTAAAGCGGGTGGTCAAGTTGTTCCCAACTAATC
>JAHWFO010018671.1:2169215-2222336 GCA_023313115.1 Rhysida immarginata | reverse complement strand
TTGTTTTAGATATCATTGGAAATAACACAACTAGCTTCCATACAATAACTAAACCACTCCGAGTTTGTTTCCCGAGTAAATAATACCGAAATAACAAGTGTGTATTCTTTTGTATCCTACATGCATATTTGTCTGTTTACGATATCTCGCAAGATACCTATCCAACATCCAGAAAAATATAATGTTTGGACTGATAATTTTGGTGATCGTATTGGGCCATTTTTTACTTACATTTCACAAAATTGTTTGAAAAACACATGATGGTAATAAGCATTATTTCGACTATCTGTTGGTATTCCAACAGGATAGAGATTCTCCGCATTTGGATGAAAGGTTTCCGAATTATTGTATTGAAAGGAGATAGCCATTGAATGGCTACACTGGTAGTAAGATTTATATCAGTTAGATTTCTCTATCATTTAATGGGTGGTGTTTACATTAAGCCTTCTCCAGAAATCATTCCACAAGTGTTCCAGAAACTGCGAACGTATTCAGCAGATTTTTCATTATTGTATGGCAACTGGACGTAGTCGTTTCTAAAATTTTCTGCGATGACACGCAAGTTGTTAGTGTCAAGCTTGTTCACGGGACTTTCAAAATGACATGTCCTTAGACACTCGCTGGGATTTAAAATTTTTAGGAGATCGAAGTTAGGTGATCGAAAATAAAATGACTATCCGAAGATTATCCGACGTTAAATGCCAAAAAACGCGTCTCTCATATTTTCGGTGGGGCCACCTTCCATACGCTTTATCCTATAAATAATTTTCAATTTATTTTCCTACTCCAATTTGCTCGATTATTGTAGATGAGATCGAAATCTAATAATCCCCTGTAGAACATTAACCGTTGAGGATGTATTACTAAATATTAATAACGTTATCATTGTTATTATACCCAAATCCCTTAATTTTATTTGATTGGATAGGATTTCCTGTTGACGTGGCGACCATAAGGAGAAGGCTTGGGCCATTATGTATCATTGTTACTAATTAATTAGTTAATGAATATTAATAATGCTTAATGATGGTGCAAATATTCATGCGAATAATTAACTCGGCTGTCTAATCAGTTTAAAAGTCTCACTAATCATTTTAAAGTGATAATAAAATTCAAGCTTAGTAATTTGAAGATCCAATTTTATTAGTTATGTATAAATATCGACTCAATATTTTAATATTTATATATGGTTACTGAAATAGATGCCTCTATGAGGCACCAACTAGTATAACAGACTCCGGCATTAGCCTTTAATCATTCTATTATTATTTTCTTTATTTTTTTTGTATTTTTATTAGTTCATTTTATATGTTTCCATTATTAACCCCGTTTTGGGCTTCGGCCTATTGGGGGGGGGGGGGGGCAACATAGGGTTTTTATCCTCTGGTTTATCTGGTGGACTATTCCCCTCCAATACGGTCGATCTTTTCCTTAAATCAACAGGTGATGTATCTGGTATTATAAACTCATTAGTCATTAATCTACAACTTTTTAATGATGAACTGGGGACTATTAAAAATCTGTTTTCAAAGATGACAAAAATTGAACATAAAATTGATATGCTCGAAAATAAAATACAGTCTCTGCAGGAAAACCAAAATATCATTAGCAACCTTCTTAAAAATAATACTCCCCCACCTAACCCAGTCACGAGTAATACATCCTCTGATTTTGTCGGATGTACTGAAGAGAGTTCAGTTTCACCAACAGCATTTTTGGTGCAAAATTCAATCCCTAAAAACATCAACAGATCTCTCCAATTCAACGAAGTTGTAGCAAAAAATACAACCTCTGAAAAAACTCTGCGGATTTTAACGGATTCAACAATTAGTCATCTGTTCACACTTAGGATTCTGCAGAGAGAAAATTCTACATTGGTTCCAAAGCGAATACAGGCATCAAAACTAATTCCAAAATCTCGACGAAAGCACTGTTCATCACCAGACTCTCCCCTAGCCTTGAGGAAGACCAACTAAATTAAATTTTAAGCAATGAACTGGCAATATCAAATTTAACCTGCCGTCGTTTAAACACTCGACATAACTCGTATGCCTCTTTTTACTTAGCAGTTGACATTAAGGACTTTGACAAACTACTTAATGAAGAGGTGTGGCCTGAAGGAGTGTTAATTGAACCATTCTACGGTAAATTATGTAATTATCATTTATACAAACCTGGTCAATCTACGGAGGATAGAGAATCTATTCTACTTAATCATGGAGAGTAATTTCTACTATCAAAATGTACGTGGTCTACGAACTAAGAGTTTGGATTTATACAAAAATGTACTCTCTAACAATTTTGATTTTCTTCTTCTCACTGAAGCGTGGCTTAACTCCGACATTCAGAACCATGAACTATTTCCTCCTGAATATAACGTTTTTCGAAAAGACAGAAACTATGAAAATTCCAACACTAATCGTGGAGACGGAGTGCTCATCGCAGTCAAGGCATCCTTAAAGTCTAAGAGGCTTTATGACCTTGAAGTTTTCCCTGAAAGTATTTGGGTCGAATTGAAAACATTAAATGGTCGTAATATCGCTATTGGTGTCGTGTATATTCCTCCTCGTTATGACTCATTTAGTTACATCGAGAACTTACAACATTTATCTGACAAGCTCTCCTCATTATCTCAGGACATTTTGCTTGTTGGAGACTTCAATTTACCTTATCTTGACTGGGAAACCGGTGCTTGTAATTCATCTGATCATCATCTGCAAATTATTAGTATGGAAATGAATTTTTTTATGAACTCTTTTAGGACTGTCACAGGTGAATAGGCATAAGAACGCTAACCTAGTAATTCTCGATTTGATTTTCACTAACATGCCAAATTATGAAGTTTTGAGAGTTAATGAAAAAATAGTCCCTATCGATTCTCATCATCTTCCGATTGAATTCATTACAAATTTAAAAAGCCAAACTACCGACCAATTCTTATAGGATTTATCAGAGAGGAGATTATCTCAATCTGTATAAATCCTTAGAATCAACTGACTGGTCTGCTGTCTTAAAGAGTGATAATGTCTACAATGCTGTCAAAATGTTTAATACCATTGTTAATAACGCAATCGACAAGTCCGTTCCTTCCAGAAAAAAAACGAAAAAATTCCTTTCCATATTGGCTTAGTAGTGAATTACGTCACCATTTATCCAAGAAACGTTATTACCACCAAAAGTTTAAAAGCCAAAAATATGCGGAAAATTACAACAACTTTTCTTATCATCGAGCGATGGCAAAGAAAATCTTTAAAGTTGATCGAGGTAATTATCTGAATGCTATTGAGAATAGCTTAACAAAGGATCCTTCCAATTTTTGGAAATATGCCTCTAAAAAGCGCTACAAGGATCGACAAGATCTCATAGTGCAAGACTCAAATGGGTGCACAGTAGCAGTCGAGAAGTCAGCCGCTGAATTTGCAAAATAGCCTACTTTGAATACTTATACGACAATAATGCTTACACTTCAACAGTATCTCAAATAATCTCCGAAGATTATCTACCACCCTTAACTGTTAACAAAGAAGATGTTGTAAATGCTGTAAAGCAGATAAGGCCCAAGTCTTCACCTGGCTCTGACAGAATCTCTATGTTTATCATCAAAGGATGTCTGCCAGTGCTAGTGGATATCATCGTATGGATGTACAATATGTCGATTTCTTCAAGAACTTTCCCAAGAGATTGGAAGAAAGGAATACTAGTCCCAATCTTCAAGACTGATAACAAACAAGCAGTTAATAATTACAGACCGGTGTGCATTCTAAATGCAATAGCCAAGATTTTTGAAAAGATAATATTCCTTTATCTTAATTCATATTACACTTCGAAATTTTGTGCTGAACATCATGGCTTTATTAAAAAACGCTCTGTCACGACCAACCTTATGACATGGCTTGATCATGTTTCTTCAGAAGTGCAAAAAAGAAGACAGGCTGATGAAATAATAAATGATATTATAACTGGAGATAAGCCTACCAAGCATCAGGTAAAGATTTTTCTATCGAAAAATGGAAGGAAAAATTCTGCGACCTGGGATCGAACCAGGAACCTCGGCTGTCATGGCCGACGCCTCTACCAGTGAGGACGCCTCTAAATAATATCATTTATTATTTCATTTATCTGTGAGTTCCACAAACTTTCTGATGGTTGGATAGGAGAGATTCTCGATCTGTGAGCCAGGTGCCTGCCTCCCATTGGGCTTTCAACCATGACAACTTGGTTGTCTTTAAGACACCTTGAGTCAGCATGGCTGGCCAGGTGTCTGCGATAGCCCAACTGGTAGAGGCGTCGGCCATGACAGCCGAGGTTCCTGGTTCGATCCCAGGTCGCAGAATTTTTCCTTCCATTTTTCGATAGAAAAATCTTTACAGGTTGATGTTATTTATTTTGATCTTTCACGTGCATTTGATTCTGTTTGTCATATCAGACTGCTTCAAAAACTTGAAATATATGGCATTTGTTCTGACTTCATTAAATTTCTGGCATCTTACCTTGATGTTCGTGAAAACGTTGTGCGTGTGAATGGGTATTCATCTAAATGGACTTCATGGGTACCGCAAGGTTCTATCCTTGGTCCTCTCTTGTTCAACATTTATATTAATGACCTAGTTTCACATATATGATCATCTCGAATTCTGCTTTTTGCAGATGACTTCAAATTATTTCGACGTATATGTGAACCTTCAGACTCTGTGTTGGTTCAGGAAGATGTTAATAGAGTGCTCGAATGGTGTGAAATCAACCTTTTAAAAGTCAACCCAACTAAAACGAGAGTTGTAACTTACTCTCGTGCTGTCATGCCGCTCATATATAACTACAGGATCAATAAACAAGTTTTGCAGCGTACGAGAACGATCCGTGATTTAGGTGTTATCTTTGATGATAAACTATATTTTCACCATCATGTTGCTCTTATAACAAGCCAAGCATATCGCATGCTGGGACTTATCAGCAGATCATCTCATTCTTTTAAAAGACCCAAGTGCTTGACCGTTTTATTTAAAACTCTTGTCATTCCACGTCTTCTTTTCTGTTCCTGTGTGTGGAATCATTTAACACAAACTGATATTAAAAACTCCAGTGTGTTTTCACGCTTTTGTCAAATTATTTTCAGACGCCATTTTACACATCTTACGGACTTTAACATACACAACATACTTAAAGAAGTTCATTGCCTTCATTTATCTCAACTCCTAACTAGGAATGATCTAGATTTTCTGTACAAAGCTAATCATAATATCATTGATCCCCAAGTTTTCTCATTGCTTTTAACTTAAATGCTTCCTTATATCAAACACGATGTAAAAATATTTGCTATGTTCAGAAACACAATTCAATTAACCCGTTTACCAGATTATTATTAAAGTATAACAAACTGAGTGATTTTGTAGACATCTTTAACTCGAACTATTTTGCCTTTTATAATGAACTCTTAAACTACTTTGATAATATGTCAACGAGCAATTTTTAGCTCTGTCTATTTCACATGTACTGTAACTGATTTTTTATTTAACTGTATGCTTATATGCTTTGTCTTTGTTTAGTTTTTTATGTTCTGTTTATCTCCGTTAATGATTACTTGTATCCATCTTCAAATTTTCTGTCTTATTTTATTTTATTTTTTAGTGTGTTCGTTGTTAAAGGTTTATTTTCAACTGTTTTCGTTCACACTTAAAACAAATAAAATTGAAATTGAAATTGACAATTATTATTATTATTATTATTATTATTATTATTATTATTATTATTATTATATTCTGTTATTCTGTTATCTAGATCTGTTATCTGTCTGATTTAATTTTAAAATATTCAATTCGCTCTAAGCTTTTAAAAAATATTTAAACGGAAGAAACTCATTAAAATTGGATGTTTTTATAGCCTATTCCTAGAAGAGTT
Source organism: Rhysida immarginata (assembly GCA_023313115.1). Classification (NCBI taxonomy): domain Eukaryota; kingdom Metazoa; phylum Arthropoda; class Chilopoda; order Scolopendromorpha; family Scolopendridae; genus Rhysida; species Rhysida immarginata. The sequence continues at coordinate 2,216,441 of JAHWFO010018671.1, read as the reverse complement.
TTCTAAAAGTTCAATTTTCTTTTCTCTCCCATACATTATTCATAGTTTTTAGCTCATCAATCTTATTTCTAATGCCATTTTCAAAATATTTAGAAGGTGGCTTCCTGTTTTTTTCCCTATTAATTCTGCGTTGGCTTTTTGAGAGGATACATGTTTTTTTAAATGTTTGAAATTTTTAATTTTTTTTTATTTTAAGAAATGGTATCGAAAATGATAGAATGTACTTTTTTTCCTACTTCACAATTTCTAGAAGTGGTTTTTGCCTCGTTGCAATTCGGATCTTTTAATCCCCATCTGATTCAATCCCATTTAGAAACACACAAGATTCCTTTCCTCCTTTTCGCTCAATAAGGTCGGTTACATGGAAACCTAAATGGGAGATTATTTTAGAAGGGAAAAAAAAGTTAGGTCTTTTGAAGAGAAAAAAAAAGATAGATGGGCTAGAGGAAAACATTTATCTTTTTCTCTGAATTTGTGACATTTTTTTTCGTTTATTTTTATTGAAGTTTACAAACTCGGATCTTAGGTATCTGAAATCGTACACGTGAAAATATCTTTCTTAATCGAAATCTTGAATATCTTATAAACGTGGCTCTGTTATGCATATACGGAAACCTTTTTGTAGATTCTGAATTATACATACAAAACGCTATAAATTTTGTGCTAAGAGAATGCAGAAAGGCTGAGCTTGGAGGAGACAGTTTAGGGAGTCGGAATGTAAAAATACATGCAAAAGGAGCAAACGTTACATGCATGCTATCTGTCTGTAGATTTCTAAGTCATGCAAATGTAAAAGGAAAGTGTCTCAATCTGCCAATAAAGAGCTCGTTAAACTATAAAAGCCGCCAGCGTTAGAGGAAAGTTCACACTAATATTCTTCTGCAATAGTATCGGGACTAATATATCATGACTTGTTTAGGAGTTGGGTTACAGTGCTGCTATTTACAATTCAGAGATCATTTGTTTGCCAACAGGAAGGAGTCCTATAATGAGACCGGTCGAGCTTTGCACTCTTACCTTGACCGCAAATTCCTGGGGAAAATTACCTCCAGAAGCTATCGTCCTCATAATGAAAGTCTATTGGCAAAGTCATGAAAGCTGTATACTGATAGCAGCTTTAGAATAGGCGTATAGTACGTTAAGACCGAAAAGTCCTGATGTGAATCCTATGGACGTTTTTGAAATGAACTGGATAATAGTGGGTATATTCACCGTGAAGCCTGTTTATTGAATAAGGTTACCATGTAGAGCCTGGGACCAAATGTCATAGAATTTCAGAAAAATATTTGCATACATTGAAGATAAGCTTTCATATTTTATGCAAGTTTACAAAAAAGATAAAATATTTTCGTAACCGAAGCAGATATGTCAATTTTGATAAATCCAATGAATAGTAAGTTGTGGGTATCCTATCTCATGGTGCACTTTTCATCATCCCAAATATGCAAATTAGGACACATTCAAATCGTATCTTTAAAATCGTAACAGATACACGAAAAAAATTTCCAAAAGCCGATGAACGATTCACCAACAATCACAGTTACTTGTAATTTACAAACAGCCACAGTGCATAAATAATTGTAATGTGCAAAGTTAATCATAAATGTGCTCAATGTAACGACCATTGATACCATAACACAATTGGGCACGAACTTAACTGATGCCATTACATTTATTACGGTAAATTTTGGTAAGTTCTTGATTTGCATGTTGAACATTCAAATGTCTTTGTGAAGTGCATAGGGAGGTAACTAATAAATTCAACATGTGATTGTTGGTGATCCCTTCATCGGATTTTGGAAGAAAAAAAATTTTTGTACGGAATTCTATACTGAACAAATCTTCAGTTGGAATTTTTCGTGTTTTTACGGTTTTTAAGATAGGATTTGAATGTGTCCTAATTTGCATATTTGGGATGATAAAAAGTGTATCATGGGATAGATCACCCATAACTTCCTGTTCATTGGATTCATCAAAATTGACCTATCTGCTAATTTTTATCTAGCCTAACCTAGATACAGGTATCCTTATAATAATTGGTCAGTGAACGGAGGCCCAGGGTTTTAACTAGAGGATCATGTTTTATTTATGTAGCAAATAACCCTTTGCGAAAATCCTGCGCTTAGATTAAATTTAAGCTTATATAAATTTTTTGAGTAATAACAGATATGAGCAGCAGTAAAATAAAATGGGATTCTAGATAAGAGATAAATTAAAATTTTATCTGGGCGGATTTTATGATATTCAATCCAAAGGGGATACTTAATGCATTTCAGTGTTTGTTTTGAAGTTTAGTGAGTATGGTATGTAAATCCATAGAGGAAAGAAATGACGTCTGCTAGTGTTCCTTGTAAGTAGAAGCTGGACACTGAATGTAACATTCTTTAGCAAATATTCCTGATTACTGAGAAGCGAAGAAGCATTAACGTAAAACTGACTCGACATGTAAATTCCTCAGCCTGAGTTAGTTCAGATATAAATAAATGATTCCGGAGAATTGTCTTGATTGTTAGCTTTATTTGGAATGTTGAAATCGTCGAAATATGCTTTCCCATAGGTGTGGGCGCGAAATTTTGTGACGTGTGCTTTTCCATATAAAAGAGGTGATCCAATTAGAAATTCGTTGAACACGTTCCCTTGGAAAGTGATGTTTGTTGCAGTTTTATTTTTAGCTTTTCCGGCTTAAATCAATGGGGGAGAGGAAAATGTAAAGCTGAATTGTGCAATGCTAACAGAGCTAAAGAGGAAGGCTCGGGGATACAGTTAAAACCAAATTTACCATTTTGATATTTTGGAAGTGATAAATTTTATTGGAGTTTTTCTTTCCTATTATTTGAACTTTTTTGTTTTTAATAATTTGCATTAAAGTGAATATGCTTCTCACCGAATAGGCATACATCTTATTTAAAGATGGTGTATTTTTTTTTTTAAAGAATGGTTGTTGTAGGTTCTTTGTAAAAGATGTGCATGCAATGTACAAGTTGTTGCAAAACTATACAGGACAGTACTGCTGGGTAGTCTATCCTCTCGCTTCAGGGGCAGTTTCATAAAATGATAATTGGGAAATTTTATTTTGTTAACCCATTTTCGCCAGAATTGGTAAAAATTGAAATTGAAACTTCATATCTTAAATTTATATTCTGTAGCATGTAAAGACACAAAAAATTCCATCTATATAATTTTAAATAAAATCTATGTTTGGAATCGCCAGGCAACTGGCCAGCCTAGCCTACGAAAAAGACAGGCCGGTGCACTTAAAAGTCACATGACCAAAGTAGATCGAGCAACAATCCAACTTCATTGTTTCCATCTCGAATTTCAACAATCAGTGTTTTTTTTTGTTTGTTGGAAACAATGGAGATTGGATTGTTACTCGATCTAATTGTTACTCGATTGTTACTCGGTCATGTGACTTTTAAATGCCCCGGCCTGTGTTTGTAGTTGGCTTTGCTGGCCAGGAACTGACGTCACTACTTAGTTTTCTTGTTAAATGAATTAAAAGTAAAAATTATAAATTAAAATTAATCTTTTAATTTTTATTTTTAAGTTATCATGGAGCATTTTTAATTTTTAAGTATCACGAAATAATTGGCTATTTATTGGACTGCATTTTCATTTCATCGAAATTTTTATTGTGAACTTTTCGGACCTTAATTTCAAAATTCAAATTCTTCAAGATCTTCAAAATTCAAAATGTTTCATCGTTAAGATACGGCCACACAGAGTGCTACGCGACGGACGCGATGGATGTGATGGGCGGGACGGAGGCGATGGACAAAATAGGGAGGCCACACAGAGCGCTACGCGACGGATGCTATTTTCGCTCTGATTTGTATACAAATCTGTTTATTTCATTGCTTACTTGAAGATTTACGTAAAGAAACAATGTTTATTACAATTATAATTATGCCAAATGTTTTTTTTCTTTCATAGTATTTCGGAGCGATATGGACTGAGGCTTTACAATGCCAAATATTAAGATAAAGGAATAACTTGCTTTGATCTTTGTTCTTGAAGCATATTTTGAAAAATACAGAAATAAACGATGAAACTAGATAGTTTGCTATCTATGTAAAGCCATTATTTTTTATTCTTTTTTATTTATTTGCTCAGAAAGGCCATAATCGTAGCATAGTCACATGATTGAAATCACCGAAAGCAAAAAATTAAGATGCGTCCACACAAACCGCAACGGACGGGACGGCCGCTACGCGTCCAAAATATTTGCGCCTCTATTCACATTGTAAGTGGCCCCACAGAGCTGCGACGCTACGGACGCGACGTTCTGGACGTTTGGACGCGTCGAGGAGGGTTTTGTTTGTGCAAATATTTTCTGGACGTCCAAAACGTCCGTCGTGGAAGGGCATTCGTAGTAGAAAAGCAATGATGATATGCTCATCGCCTGCAGCTTCGGTGATTTCAATCGTGTGAATATTCTACGATTATGGCGTTTCTAGAGCAAATGAATACATGTTTTTTGGGGAAAAAAATAATTATATAGTTAAGTAAATACAAATGCATAATTCATTAAAAGAAGTATAAAGAAAAGAATAAAAAATAGTGGCTTCACATAGACAGCAAACTAACGAGATTGGAAAATATACTTTGAAAAAGACAGGAACAAAAATCAAAACAATTAATATTTGGTATTATAAAGCCTCTGTCCATATCGTTCCGAAATAACTATGAATAAAAAACATATTCAATAATTATACCGTAGTTATATCGTAATATTAATAATTAATTTCAATAATTACAGTATAGATATTAATTATATTAATTCATTATAATTGTAATAAACATTATTTCTTGTAAACATAAATTTATCCTCTCTTTACTTAAATCTTCAAATAAGCAATGAAACAAAAGGAGTTTAAACAAATCGGAGCGAACATAGCATCCGTCGCATCGGCTCGATATGGCTATAGTTTTAGCTGCAGGCGATAAACACATCACCATTGTTGGTCTACTGCGCATGCCCATCCACGTCGGACGTTTTGGACGTCCAGAAAATATTTGCGCAAACAAAACGTCCAGAACGTCGCGTCCGTAGCGTCCGCAGTTCTGTGTGGCCACTTACATGGAGAATAAAGGCGCATATTTTTTGGACGCGTAGCGTCCGTCCCATCCGTCGCGCTCTGTGTGGCCGTACCTTTATCATCGTTACCATTTCATATTGTCACCTTTTAAACAAGTGCCCAGTCAACAATGAAGTCCGTTTCTACGAAGCTTTGTTATTTAGTAATCCCCTTTTAAATTTTATTAGTTTAAGTCCCTTTGTAATTATATTCTTGCAATTTTTTATGTCTTTGTAAATTTTTTTGTCTTTACATGCTACAGAATATAAATGTTAAGATATGAAATCTCAATTTCCATTTTTACCAATTTCGGCGTAAATGGGTTAACAAAATAAATTATGAAGCGGCCTCTGAAACGAGAGGATAGGCTACCCAGCATTACTGTTCTGTATATTTTGCAACACCCTGTACGTACAAGATATGAACTGAAACTTTCATGATTAAATGTGGTGGTTTTTGAAATGAACTCGTATCATTTTACTAATCGTTTATTCCTGTTTATGAGAAGTGGTTTAATATGGGGATGAATTATTGTCTGAAATGTATATTGGTTGCACAGGCTTCTCCGTACACAGAAATGGATTCTAGTACAATCTAAGTATGAAAAAAACAGATATTCGTGTTCTCATAGAGACATTCACTTATTATACTTTTTCTTTAAACTGAGGAAGATGGAAAAGAGCAAGAGCAAAGAAAAAATGTCATCCTTTTCTGGAATGAATAAAGGAACAGTTTTATTGAGTTCCTGACTCAGATTTTTTCCTCCCTTTTTCCAGCGCATTTGAATAGAAATATTTTATCCAAACGATCCGTTAGCCTTTGGAGGGAAATCGGAAGGAATCATAAAAAAACTCCGGGCGGTTCATGGGTAACTTCATAGGCACGTGAGCAAAATACCCAAAAGAGAATCCCTAGGATTTCAACAACTCTCGGTGCAATCCTTTAGTGAAATAACGATCGTCTCCTTCTCAATAGAAAGAATTGGCGGGCGAAGAGGAAGGGAGAAAGGAGAAAAGAAAATTTTAAAAATATGAATGTCAGTATGAATGTATGTATGTATGTACGTACATTGAAAGAAAATAGTTATAATGAAAAAGGATGGAATGAAACACAGTTGCCTTTAGAAACTGTAATTAATAATGTTAAACTGAGAAAGCATTCGACTATTTATGCTATGTCGGATAAATATATACTGTATTTTATATCTATTTCGTTTGGTATAATAATTTTCTTATAACCGCACAATACTTATTGGCCTTATTCTTCCCTCTTCGGGAACTCTTAGTCGTCTTTCCTTTGCCCCTGGGAGGAGGCTAATCGATTTTTTGGAAAAGACCCCCTCCAATATTTGCTCTCGAGAAACCCTGAAGGCTTATTAAGTTTTTCTGCGCTATGTGTTCTTGTCTTCTACAACCAAGTGACCCTGTTAAAGAGCTCGGCAACCCTCTTTTAATCCTCCTTACATCTCAAATAATAAGACAGAAATTAAGAACAATGTTAACTTAATGAGGGAACTTGGAATCGTTGGGTAGAATCATTCCTCCGAAAAAATGTCTTTTTTTCCTCCTCACCGAATTGCTTTTAAAGAATAATTCCTTTTTTAATTAAGATCGTCTACTTTCATTTTCTTGTGTGAAATTTTACACATTTCATCCGTGTAATATTAATTAATTTAAGGAAGCACCTCGTTAACCTTTTTTATTAATCACGTCTTCTGGTGTACGGAACTACTTGTTCGAAGACTGCTCTGTTTATTTAAGTTATTAAAAACAATGCACTATATGCTCATTTTCGAACGAGTAAAATTTTTATAACGTTGTTTGAAAATTAAAACAAAAACTCCAGGCAATGTTTAATTCTTACCTTAAAGTACTGTATATAACAACAACAACAACAACAACAACAACAACAACAACAACAACGGCGCATTTTCACGCCACCTTGGAGATAGGCAACACTTAGAAAGATACTTAGGCTGAAATCTCTTCAGTCAAACGAAGTCCCACATCCCTTTCGCTAAATGCAATCCTTGTTTCATCCAATCTCATTTATTTTTTCATACAGGTTCGCGTTTTATTCAAACTTTCAAAACCATACATGTGAAGATGAAATTATCTCCTGTACTTGATCCTGCCACACATTTCTCGACTTTTCCCTCCCACATTTCCCATCAACACGGTCAGCATGTTTAGTCAGCCGTTCCTCACTCATCTGAAAGCTAACTTGCAGATTACATACACTATATTTCTCTTCACTGTACACCTTATCATTCGGAACACTGTCCCATCTACTCGCAGCAGCCATTCCTCTTATAATTTCATCTTCACAACACTAAACCTTTTTTAGGCTTCATAAATTGCATTTAAATTTATAATTTTATCTTTTACAAAACTTCTAAAAAAAAACACGAGGGAGGTTTAATATCGCGCCAATTTTTTTTTTTTTTTTGGAAAATAAAAATATTTAATGCGTAGCTTCCTGCAACCTTGCCGTGTTCACTCATGTAATTTCATATTTAGCAAAGAAACTGTTAACTTTCAAGCTGGAATCTGAAAATTAACTTAGATGATTCATAGATATGATAGTCAATCTCGTACGTAGTTCACATATGCATTAGATTGGTGAAGAATGCAATTTTTAAGTAACAAGTTCACCAAAACTATTTGCATAATAGCTATTCCTCTATTCTTGAGAAAATTCAAATACAGGTGGCTTCATCGTCTCCAAAATTCGTTCAAAATACGCTAAAATCTGAGCCGTGATAATTATAACAAATTTTAATGGATTTAGTTAGTCGTTCCTTTATCTTTTCTGTTCTGGCAAGAGTTCTTGGATAGTAATAGATACGGAGGGTTGATTCAGATAAAATGAGATGACTTTGCAGTTCTGTTACGATGGTGTAATACCGGCGCCACCATCGGTTGTGTTCGATGTGAGAACCACATTGTTGGACTATCGCCCGGCACCGTAATTTCCACTGAAGTAGGCTGAGTTTGAGGGACTCCATGGGAAGTTCGTTCCACACCTGCTGACACACTTTCCATAGCCCATCAACGGTTCTTGGTCGGCGACTTCCGAGCTGTCGTTTCAAGAGACCAAAACCACAGAAATCCATCGGTGATGCGTCAGGAGATTTTACAGACACATGAGAGAACGGAATAACTCGTATGCCCGTCTTCTGTTTCATCTTCTGTAGTAAGCCACAGATGACTTGGCAGTGTGGCTTGATGCCTTGTCCATGTAGATCCAAACTTTTGATTGCTCACCAGGGTACAGACGTGGGATATCCAGCCGATATATGTGGTCCATTACATTACTCTGGAAGTAAGCTGCACTAATTTTACAGTTTCCAGGAACTCGACGAATCGTGAGCAGTCCACGTGAGCAATATCCGGCAACCACCATGAAGCCCTTTGAAAACTTTTCCTTGCACCTTCGGACAAAATCGGACCTGGCCTTGCCCCCTCTTTCGCGATAGTAAATTGCCCTGGGTTTGTTGGTGTCATCGAGGTACACCCAAGCTTCATCCAAGGAGACAACCCACTTCCATCGGTCACCTGCAAGATGGTTTTCATACAGTTTTCTGGCGTTGGTGAATCGTTCCTGCACGTGCCTGGCCGACAGTCTGTGACCGCGCGCTTTATGACGTCGCTCCAGCCCAAGATTGTCATGAATTAATCTGGAGACTGTTGCCTGTGAAATACCTTTCCTTTGAGCTAGACTTCTCTGTGTGGGGGGATTTTCTTTCAGCACTTCAGACCGGATTTCTCGCACCAACTGAGCTGGGCGTGTTGGCTGGAGCTTGTTTCTGGTCTGCTTCTCTGCTCGTCCACGTTTATTAGATGGTCGCAATTCGTTCTTTTTGATTATTCGACCCACAGGAGCTTTGGAACCACAATACCATTTCGTTTGCATAATTCCACAATGCACGTAAGACTGAAGTTAGCGTCGGAAAGGTGAAACATATACCCTTCCCAAAAAGCTGTGATTTTGGAAGCCATGTTTCAGCACGAAATGTCCCAAATAACAGCAACAAGTGTATACAAAGCTAATCCCCATGAATAGTGGACGAGTCATGCAAATCACATTCCATCAAGGTCACACGCGGCGTTTAAAGTCGTCTCATTTTATCTGAATCAACCCTCCTTAGGGCGTTGTATCAACTACATGCCAGTTAATTCGATCTATGACGTCACAAGCGAAGGCCATAATCAGACCAGCAGCAAAGTATTAGACTAGCATTTATGACTGTTTATATAAAAGAGGTGTAGGATATATCACAGTTAATAATCCTGTAAATGATTTCTACAGGCTACATAATGTATAGAGGCTGCATAATATTGTCAAGACACTTCCTGTTCGCCTAGGATCAGGCCTGCAATTCAGAGAGCCGTGATTGTACACTGCAGAGCATTAAATTATGACCAACTTTGCATAGAGAAGAAGCCTACCTGTAATACGAATCGTCACTATCAAGTTGCAGTGCTGTATGTAGAAAACCACTGTATCAGAAATCGAAAAGATGTCGATTAGTCAGAGTTTGATACGGAACCAAATATAAGGGTCGTACAAATTAAAACGAAAATTATTTATTTTATCCAAAGTGTATACAAGGAATTTAAAAATACTCTTCAAATGCGTTGAGAAGAAGCACTCCTTCTGTAAGAAGTCCAGGACGCTTGCATTTAATGGCCACGCGCAGTGCCTTCAAAGTTTCCCTATATCGTACTGTGATGCCTTTTTCAAGAAAGTCCAGTAAAATCGGGCCTTTGCGATCAAAAAACACGGTCAACATCACATTCCCCTTCCCCGTTCTGTTTGCGATTGCTTTTGATTTTTTCGGGGGTGGTGACCCATAATGCTTCCATTGAGGGCTTTGACGTTTACTTTTAGGCTGGAAATGAAAGCACCAAGTTTCATCCCCAGTAACGATTCTGTCGAGAAAACTCTCTCCTTCCTGTTCATAGCGAGTCAAATTTTGCCGGGACATGGCCATTCGACCTCCAAGTTGTTCTGATGTCAAATGATGCGGGACCCATTGTGCACAGATTTTTCTGTAGTGCAGATGGTTCCTGATAATGGAGTGAACAATTCCGCGACTAAGACCAGTTTTAGCAACCACGACATCGATTTTCACTCTTCTGTTTTCCTTTAAGACAGCGTCAATTTTGGCTTTGGAATCATCCGTGATGGCGCGGTTTGCTTGTGCAGGTCGTTGATCATCTTGCAATGATGACCGTCCCTCCGAAAACCTCTTGCTCCAAGCCCTAACACGAGTGAAGGTTAGGCAATCATTTCCATAGACGTTCTGCATACGACGATGAATTTCAGCAACTAAAACTCCTTCACATGTCAAAAAACGAATTACTTCTCTCTGTTCCTGTTTCGTTGACTCCCATTTTGTTGTTTGGACGAAGCGATCACTCGCAGAGCTTCGAAGCACGAGCTATCTTTCTTTCTCACGTGATGCAACACTTGCAACCTATTGTTCAATTTGCACGTGGGGTTTCGCAATCGTTGAAAACAAAAACTTACGATCCTACACGTCGTCTTTTTTTTTTTTTCCACACAAATTTTCGTTTTCAGTTGTACGACCCTTATATATGGATACGGCGGAGCATTTGAGGATTTATCAGAAGTGTTGCAGAGATATACAGACGATGGAGAGTATATTGTCAACGCAATTTCCAGCCATAAGTTGACCGCAACAGCCAGAAGTCAGCATAGACTATTTCCTATGGCTCAGAGCGATCGCATGATTATAGTCTGGCAAATCGCCTATAGCTACGGTTGTGATGAAAACGGCAATGTTTTACAGCACGCAGTTCATCGAACCTTCTGTGTTCGGGTTGTAATGCTAAACTCACTTCATCGACGACATCGCGGAGTTTGTACTGCGGATGCTCAGGGAAAAAGTCGCATGTTCCCAGGAACCAGAACCCTACTGGATGCCATATTGGGCATTACTATCGCCCTGAAATCTAAGAAAACTGGGTAACTTGGCGTTGAAATTGGCATTTATACCAGTATGCCTATAGCCACTTAATCGAAATTGATGCCTCGTAGATTGACTAAAGAGCTATAAAGGAGGTTAATAATCAATATAGAAATTGACAAACTGATGATCACACTTTAATAATGTAATAATTTTGGTACTGAAAAGGGAAGGAAAAATTTCACGACCTTGATTCTGACCAGGGACCATGCCTCTCGCGGGCACCACTCTCACCAATAAACTCGAGTCAAGATCGTGGAATTTTTCCTTCACCACGATTAATTAAAGATCTTTTATAAAGTGTATCTATACCTTTTGTAACAAACGTCGGGGAGGGGGGCGGGATTCTAAGATCAAAGCGTTGTAACTGAGTTACATGGGATGGCTTACAGAAGGTACATGGGACGGCTTATAGGAGGTACATTGGCCACATTACAGGAGATGCTCAAAGTGTCCGCCATGAGCAGCAATGCATGGGTAGCAACGCCTCAACATGGACTAGCGAAGTCGCTCGAACAGCTACACAAGCGTTAGTTATTGATACGCTCTTCCAGTCAATAATCGGAATACCGTACTCCACAGTTTTGAGGTATTCCCACAGATAAATGTCCAGTGGATTAAGATCAGGAGACCGGGCGGGCCAGTGCACTGGACCTCGACGCCCGATGCATCGTCTTGGGAAGAAGCCGTCCAAAAACGATGTAGACATCATGCTGATGACTCGTGAAAGGAAGCAAGTGTCATATGTGTACATACGCATGTAACTCGGTAACAACACTTTGTATATAGGGATATTTTTTCTTGTTTTGAGCCAGGAATCACCCCCCCCCTCCCACAACATTTGTTACAAAAGATAGACAAAACCTGTATCTATTTAGGTGTTGGTCATTATATAATGGCTGTTCAGTGTCTGTTTGATAGTTATTTTATAAAATTGAGAATTTCAGTTAAAATGATTTTGGAAATAAGGGACCGTTTGTGTTATTGACATCGTTTATTATGAACTTGCCACTGCTTGTCAAATAGTATACATTTCATTGTAAGGAATTCTCCGTGTTAGATAACTTTTATCTCAATTACTGTAAATGGTTTCCTGTTTTTCAGTTCTCTTTCCTGCTTTGCCACTCGTTTTCAATGTGAATTAAATCTTGTGACAATAAATTTCCTCTTTTTAATATATGCATATACAAAAGAGCGGACATTATTAATAGAGTGCACATATTGAAAACTGTAGAGCTAGAGGGGAAAGAGTTGAAAGTGTAGCAGTGCCTTTCACTTGAGACCGTTTTGCAATATCGTGCCAATAATCGCCCATCGGATTTAAGCCTTTCAAATTCAATAGCTTTTATTAACTGCTATTACTCGCCTTATGCATGATGTATAAATTAAGCCCTTTCATCGTCCTGGGCGAGTCGCGCTCTATACTGGGAGGGAAACCATTCAATTTAAGCACGCAATAAAGATTTAATACATTTCTCGCCTGGAGATAGGAACATTAAAATCGGGGGAGAGAGAGAGAGAGAGAGAGAGAAAAGAGCTCAGGGTTATTTGCTTGTACGGGAGGGAGAGGGAGAGAGGCTGAGCTGCTGCGACTTGGCTAAGCTCCGCCCAGCTGTACAAGGTTTCCCTTATTAAGCCTATCGGGCAATTCTCGTTAGAGACGAGAAGGAAGGCGTTGCTCTCTTCCATTTTGACCACGTCCGAAGCGTCATCATCAGCGACGCATTCTACCGGAACTTCATTGTCCCAACTCGCTACCCCCTAGTCGTTGTTTCCCCCTCTCCCTCATACACCCACACCACCACTACAGCCCCACCACTATCGACACCACAGCTGCTGCCCTCTGGCGGAGTTTGGCCGAGTGCCAAGCCTGAGTGAATGAGGGTTCGCTGGCCGAAGTATAGTGAGAGCATCGAGAATAATTTGGTAAATGAGAATTTATTAATCAAATGCGAATCAAGTAAGACGATGGGGTTAAATAGCCCTGAAAGTAATGTTATGTATTGCAAATAGACTCAATAAAGAGATTGACTTGTACGAAGTCTCCCTCTCTCCCTCTCTCTCTCTCTCTCCTGTATAAGAGTTTTGCTTTAAAGAAGTTTCTTGCCAACCACATTGTGAGGAGGAGGAGGAGGCGCGTTCTGATTCTGCACAGAGCGGTTCCTTGTTTCTGGAGTGTTCCAAGCCGATGATTGAAAGTCGGGCAGAATGCTTTGGTTCGAAGCCTTCATCTCGCTCCTTCAACGGAGTTCCGCCAAGGAATTTTCTATCAGTGGTAATCTTACGTGGGGGTGAAGTTCTTATCTCCGCTTACGATCGGCTGCATTCCATTGCTATCGAATGTACCTAGCAATTAAATTACTTCCGCTTTTCAGATGACCTAATCGTGTGGAAAAGGATCTCCAAATGTATAGCTAATAGATAAATGGATATTAAGAAATAATGTTCCAATACTGATTCCAGGAAAAACGCAGACCCGAATGGTTGTAAGGAAGCAAAGAATACATCATCTAATGAGATTGAATGGTTAGTGCTCGTTTTGCTTAGGTTGGTATTTATATATATACTTCAAACCTCTGCATCTGTATGTCTGTCCAGTGTTTTTAGTTTGTGAGAAAAAAATCTTTAAAATTGGAGCTGTTCTAAGATTCTCATTAGGATACTTGGGGTCATTCCAAAAATAATTATTAATTCGAGCCAGTAGTTTCTTTTCCACCTAATTTTCATCTTTTAAAGTAACAGTACGCTTTTCTTGAGCAATAAATTACATCCATGTAGAGAAGTAGGGTCATGTTGTTGTAGTAAATAGCAGTTTTTTTTCTGTTTTGACAAGATTAATTTCATTTTGGAAGTAGTAGCAGACCGCTTTTGGCTAAAAAATGATCTTATGTGTTTGATTGTATGTATAAACATATTTTTATAAGTAAGTTAAATAAGTAAGTTTATAACAATAAGAATTATTTCACTGGTCGATAAAAATATTGTTTGTCAGCTACTATCTGACAAATGTAGGTGTTCTCGATTAATTTGAGTGTGCTGATTCCAACTCTGAACTCCAAATTTCTTTATCACGTCAGGATATAAACTTATTGTCATCCTGCTGTTTTTGTATCTTTAAACATTATACAGTAACTACTATAGTGATTATTTGTAATTTATTGAATTATGATACTAAATTCATGTTAAAATTTTTTAGGATCACCATGAATAGCTGGAGTATTTATTGGGCCACAGATTCGTGAATTTATGTAGGACACTTAAGTTCAGATCGAAACTAAATGAACTGGAGTTAGCAGTTTGGGATGCTTTTTTCTTAGTGGAAAGAACTTTCTTGGAAATTGCAAATCTTTTCTGTATGTTGAGCTAGTAGGCAACATCTTTACAGCTTACAGGCAAATGGGCAGTAGAATGACGCTAAAAATGCATTATCTCCGCAGTCATCTGGACTTCTTCCCGCTGGACTTAGGGGCTGTTAGCGACGAACATGGTGAAAGATTTCACCAAGAAATTAATTTAATGGAGCCAAGCTACCAAGGCCGTTTCGATCCAGATATGATGGGTGACTTTGCTGGTTTTCTAAACAGGGAAGCTAAAGCCACGAACAAGCGACAGAGCAAATCTTTAAAACATTTTTGAATAAATGCTTTAATTTCATCTACTGCTTGGAAATATTTTTATGAAATCTAAGCTATGTTTAACACATTTTAAATGTTTAAGTAAAATAATATTGCTTAAGTATCAGTTATGTAAAACAGTCTCATAATGTCAAATTTAAGCGTTGGTATCTCTATAACTCGATATCCTGACGTGATAGAGAAATTTGGAGTTCAGTTTGGAATCAGCACGCTTAAAATTAGTCTAGAACACCCATATTTTCCCCAGTAGCAAAAATGTTGTTGACCAGTTTTATTTACACTATGTTTACACAAATTAAGAGCTAGAATTTATAAATGTAATTGGTAATCTTATGATAGTTTTTAAAATATAATTACATAATTATCTTAAATTATCATATTACAGTCTAGAACACTTTATTTTTCTGTAATTTGAGCACTCGGTCTTATAGTCAGTTGAACTACACCGTGTAAATGTAGTTCATTTCATTACAAAAACCCTGTTATCCATAATATCCTAAGTCTCTAGAATTCCGGATAAGAGGATCGATACTGTATCAATTACCAGTTATAAAAATGCGTCTTATCATTTTAAACTTAGCATAAGTAATAGTTCTAATTACTACAGATTATATTCAATTATTAATTTATCAAAATTTTACTTTATTAAGAAACATATTGTTGCTTATGCTATGTTTTATTGAACTAATAACATAGGAT
This sequence comes from Rhysida immarginata, assembly GCA_023313115.1. NCBI lineage: Eukaryota > Metazoa > Arthropoda > Chilopoda > Scolopendromorpha > Scolopendridae > Rhysida > Rhysida immarginata. The sequence goes on along the minus strand of JAHWFO010018671.1, from coordinate 2,201,034 downwards.
TGAAAATATAATGCTGAGGAATAGTAATAATATCTTAACCTCAACATAAAAAACTACACTTAAACCTAAGAAAAATAGATTAACAATTTCTTGCATAAAATATTTAATATTTTTCTTAAGTTTATGCTTATTGACGTTAAAAAATATTATTACTATTCCTGTTTTCATTGATAAATACTTGTTATACTTTACATAACAGACTATTCTCAGAACTAAGAAATGGTTTTATGGTCCAAAACGAGTTAAATGTTCTTTAAAAAGAAAAGGATAACCTGCTAAGAATATGTATGCCTGCCCGATGGCCAGAATTTGTATGCCACCGATGGAACCTTCCCTATTCACTTGCTGTAATCTCTCGAGAACGTCTTTCTTGCCGTCTCATTCTCGCACATAAAGGATTCCCCTAGTATAGAAGAAGTTACTTTGGACGGAAGTCAACTGCAAAAGGAGGATTAATTTTTGATAGCAATCTTAGGTTTCAACTCCATATTGGAAATATGATTACACAACTCATCAAAACCTCTTCCTAATGAAAAGCTTCAAAAGAAAACTCTCAATAAATGGGAATTGCTTAATGTTATCAAAATTAAAATCAAATCCTGGTATAATGTATGCATCCGTGATTTGGTTGGATCAGAAGCAAACAAGTTCAAATACAACATTAAAAACTGCTTATAATAGGTTGTAATTTACTTAAGCAAGCTTCGGTAACAAACTACTGTAATAAACAGACTTCTTAATGTAAACAGTCTTACATATCATGCTAAATTGATGGGGAAAAAATTCGCGCAATCAAAGATTCGAATATCTGTTAATTTTAATAAACACAAATTCCAAATTCAGAAAATTCAAATGCTACTCCAAAGTGATAGAGGTTTCAACCTGCCACCCTAAAAATCCGGCAAGACTTTTCAATTTTCCTTCCTACATGTATGTCACAGATTTCCACCAAATTGAAATATGTTACTCTTCTGAAGCTACTATAGATGCTTGCAAAATAAGAGAGTGTGAAATTGTGTTTCTTTCAAAATAAACCGCGAAAACGAAAAAATTTCAACATACATAGCCATACAAGGACTCCATTGTTAAAGCGATTAGGCTATGTGGGGTTCCCTTGTAAGTAGTATTGCAAAGGAGAGGAAGCCTTAAACATTCAACGGACGAAAATCCAAATGAACGTCTTTACGCATTTAAAATACACGAGGGTTGGGGCATAAGTCATGGCAACTATTTTTTTTCTTGTAGATATGTGAACGGATCACAAACCTATATGTGTCGTGTGGAAGTTCTGCAGGCTTAGTGTGTATGCAGAACAACAGATGGCTCTGTGATAGCTGGTAGTAGCGCAGCGAGGGCTGTGAAATCAGTCAGTTGGTGAGTGTCGTGCGAAATGGAAGTAAAGCTTGGTTCCAACTGGCAGAAAACAAGAGAGCAGAAAGGAAGGCGTATTTTTTTCTGTCTTTTTCCTTTCTGCTCGTGCAGGTGTCCCACATTGCAGAAACTCAAAAGGATAAGATAGCAGAAGTTTTGCCCAACACAAAGGCACTGCACCGAAGCCGTCGATGGATCTAAACGGTCGGCTTCGACTGCACACAGTACGTACACAGTTCGCTCATTCCTCATCAATCATCACATCGAATTTTTGCATTCAATTATTGTTTATTCAATTTAATTTGATTAATTAATTAATAAATATATATTTCGCACCTCTTCTATTAGCGCTTCTACATCAATTTTCTTTCTCGGCCTCTTCACCTTTGTGAGCTGAGTGTCTGACATTTTTATTTTGTGAGAGAGAAAGAGGACGTCACTATGACGTCACTGCAGAGATCGTTTTCTGTTGGCTGAGCAATCGTTTCTGCCCTGCTTGTGCCACAAAAGTTGAACTCAACCCAACTCTAAAAAGCAGAAATTTTCGATCGGGCAGAAGAGATGAAAACAGGAAGTGACATCATAAAATTTTTCTGCTTTGTGGTTTCTGCCGTTGTTTTTACGCATGTGGGAACCACGCTTTACCCGCGTTGAGCAGCGCGCTTACATCAAAATAGCCGTTCTTAGAGGGAGAAATGCGATGGAATGTCACAGTGAATTAGTGGAAGCCCTTAGGAATAATGCCCTACCATACCATACAGTAGCACGGTGGGTAGGAAAGTTTCAGTAAGGACGTGTGTCAACCAGTGATGAGCAACGTTCGGGATGGAAGAATTGGAGCACCCACCGTACTCTCCCGATATTTCGCCACGTGATTTTGATCTCATTCGCAAGATTAAGGAACCACTACGTGGTAGGCGGTTTGCAACACGAGAGGACATTGCTAATGCTGTGCGCCAACAGGTGACCCGATTCACACATGGTGCGGCAAATGCTGAGGTTGATGGTATTCAGCGCCTCCCACATCGTTGGCAGCGTGTGGTGACAGTAGCAGGGGACTACTTTGAGGGCCTTTAGGCCCAGGTTTGTCATGTCAACTTTATGTGTACTGTGTTGTCATTCTTTTGCACCGTGAAGGCCATATTGCCCTGTATACTACCGTAATAAATTAGTGTGTTACGATATTTCAGTGCTATTCATTGTCCACACATATAGTTAACACCTTGTTCTTTCGTCTGCATATGTCACATTTTCCAACCGGACTGGTATCTTCAAGAAAAAAAATAGTTGCCATGACTTTTGCCCCAGCCCTCGTATAAAGTAGTCATGTCCTATGATAACTCAATATTTCAACAGAAAATCGTGTAAAAACAATCCAAAGTGTTTTGATTTTGTTATTTCCATTAGAAATGCAATGAATTAAGAAAAAAACTCAAAGAGGCGGGAAAGATATATTAAAGCATTTTTAATAAGGTACTTATTTACGAATGTTGGTCATTTTTCTAGTTTTTTTTTAGTTTTTAGAAGAAATCAAACCTATGGATATTTTTGGTTATTTTTTGTCACCTGTGTAGTGAAAACGATTATCGTTTTTCACCTGACTGAATTCTTAGAAGTGTTTGATTTGTCTCTTAGAGCTTATCTTGATTTATTGAATCCAGTGGAGAGGAAGGAAATAAGATTACTCAAGAACCATAGAGAAATTCATACAGAAATGTACTTGGTATAGGAGGAATACAATTAGCAGTGGAGATCCTCGAAGACTGTAACTTTCTTGGATGAGAAGAAGAAATCGATATTACTTAGCTTTCATTTTATTTATTCTTATTTTTTTCGATCGGTGAACAAAACTGTGTGTCGTGTAGCGTAACAATGCGTCGGGTTTTTACCTCCTTTCTCCGTGAGTCCCTTTTGGCTCCGTCCCAGAAAAGCTTCCGAAGGAGAAAGCTTGTTGGAATTTCTTGCAGTGCGGAACACCGACAATGGGAATGAATCGAAAACCAGTCGGAAAGAGTATCAATTTAAAATTTAAAAGAGGAAGGAAGAGAGAGGAACGCCTCTTTAAAATAAAAAAGAAATCGAAAGCAGGAAGTATCGTTAAAAAAAGAAGAATCGGGATTAAAAAAGTAGACCCTTTGTGCTGCGAGTTTCATTTTTTTCTTTTAACTGTGTCTAGCTTGGAAATTATAAGGCGCTCCTCGCATAATGTTTGATTGAATTTGGTAAACATGGATGGAACTTAAAAAGAAATCTTCGAGAAAAATTGTGACGCATAAAAGCTAAAAAGAAACGTAAACACATTGCAAGAAAAGATATTCATGAAATTCGTTTTCCGTTTATTCAATCAATAATTCTGTCAAAACGTGACGTCCATAATTTAAATTCTAAGCAAAATAAATAAGATTTTTATTAACTTCGTCTTCATAAATTCAAAGGACGTCTCCAGTTTGATTCGTTATTTCCAAGCCAAATTCTTTTTTCAGATTAGTCGAAGATTTCGATCAATTTATTATCACAGATTCTCGGATGAGGATTTAAGCTTTAAAGATATTTAATTGTTATATTTCATGGCCTTCAGGCCAAAAATTTTGATGAATTAAAGGTTCGAATAAATTTGCAACAACAACATAAACACTGTCATAATCTTCCTGAAAGGTTTGGCAGCAAGTTAGAAAGAAACTTCGACTTGGGCTTAAATCTCCGAATCTAGTTACAAACCTTGCTTCATTCACTGGAGTCATCTTTTTCTTCATATAGAGCAAAACCATGTTTACAAACAGACAGCGATTCCTGTTTCTATGTGGTTTTGGCTGGCTTACTTTGATTACTCTGAAAAAACATTTGAGACGCTTTGTGTAAAATACGTTTGATTTAATTTATTTATAATTCTTTCAAGTTGCTGTGCAGTTAGATGTGCAAATAGAAAAATATTATATATTGGCGTGGCTTTTTATAATGTGAGGCCCCGGGATACCCCACCCTCATTTTTAGTGAAAGCGTATTAATGTTTTGTAATGTTTAATAATTAAATTTTAAAATTTTTCCCCCAGCTATTTCTTTAATAGTTGTTAGGTTTAACTTAGGAAAGGTCGTAGATTGTAAAGAAAGCCATTTGTCCAGATTATTATTAATTTAATTAACTAAATAAATAGGGTTTTTGTGTCTCGTCCTTTTCTCTTATAAATATCCGTTCGTTTTAATTAACTAACTAAGATTGGAGTTAATTAACCAGTTAGTTATTATTTAGCTATTATTCAAATAATATTTAATGATGAGTTTAAGGTTAATGTCAGATCAGTTAACTAGTAATGTTTAATTCTTTTAAACAGTTTTAATTAGTTTTTTAAAGTTTTTTAGAAAGAAATTTTAGAATGGAAAGTTTAGCAATTAGTATTACACTGGATGGTCATCTTAGCTTTCATGGTATTGTATTCAGGGACAAGCCAAAACGCAATTTGTCTGGAAATTATGTAAATTGATGGTGGCATGATTTAGAAGGAGGAGTTTAACCTCTTTCTACCAATCTTCAGGATTGAGTGTCTTTTTACACTTTGCTGCCCGGTGATGTTCAGTATTAGTTAGGGAGAAGCAGACAGAGAGAGTCAAGGCAGTAGTGGTTGAGCCATCTGAAGAGACAGACGAGATACTTGGACAGTAGGATATGAATTGTTGACGGTAACAATTGCAGTAGGAGTTAAGTTAGAGGAGTATTAGCCTGTCCTAGCAGAGACAGAGGTATCCAACTGACTTTGGACAGCTGAGAGCGAGTTGAAACTTACTTATTGATTATTGTGGAGAAGGAATCGCTTCACGATTAGTCAGTCGCGAATGAATAAAGAAATAAGAATTTATTAAATTATCGAGTATCATTAGAACTTAATGCTTTCAAGAGCGGACAAGAATCAAAGAACGAACAGATTAAGTAACAGAACACGTTCTCTCTCTCTCTCTCTCTCTCTCTCTCTCTCTCTCTCTCTCGGAGTCATTTCCCGTAAAATCAATCGAATAGTGTAGAGGAAACTATTTTAGTTTCACGTTTCATTGTTAAGGTGTTTTAGAGATTGAAATATCTTTAAATTTATTCGTTAATCAATTGCAAATAAATTAGAACATTAGTTTTAAACTCCAAGACGTGTTTATTTATCCCCTAACGGTTTTAGCCGCCACCATTCACCCTCTTCTTTAAGTAAGAAGTCTTCAGGAGAAACACCTGATAAATTTGTGTGAGAAAAACCCGGTCGGTATATTGCCGAAGGAAGGTGCCTTAGCAGGGTCATTACATAGGGCCCCTGAGCCGTACTATAACATTTTCAAAAGCCGAACTTCATTTGAAAAGAACCGAAGAATATTACGTTTGCAAGCTATCGATAAGAAGGACGGGACCCCACAAGTATAGAAAATATAGAAAATTAAAATTTCTGAGGCCGGAGATCAGAACAGCCAGATTATCCCGCTTTTTTACCATCAGTGCTCGGACACCGAAATAAAAACGGTGCATCATGTCAGCAGTAAAATGATCGTTAAATAAATGCTTTCAATTTTTCGTAATGTACACGTACATGGCGTTTCGATGTAACAGCTGTATATATCGAGCCATACCACCCCCGGCTAATACGTTGGATTGTTTCCAGCAATTTTCCGCGATTATACGGATCAAACAACCTGTCTCCGTTACTTAGAGAAAATATATGAATATAAGCTTTTTTTTCCTTCATCCGGCAAACGACTGAAGTTAACCATGCTTTATAGGAGGCCAGTGAGCGTGAGTGACGTATGGTGTGGGACGATGTTTTATCTAAATGGGCGTGCGCGCAACTAATTTGCCATCACGATGACGTCAGGCGTCACGTAGTCAAATGTTTTCTCTATAGGCTCGTCTCTCGTTCTAACTTCTAAAAGCTTACAAGAATCTTAAGTACGCCTCGTCTATACGTGATCTCCCTCGCCCATATTTCTCATCTTCATAACCATAAAACAGTCCTTTATTCAACTGCTCATCTCTTATTCGTTTTACTCATTTCAAAGCAGATTTAGAGAACTCTTAATCATTTTCAATTCTTTTTTATTTTTACAGTATCCAGACAAATCACTTAAAACTCGTTACATGGGCCCATTCTCGATATAGTGTTCCACATAGGCTAGATGTGATGTATGCAAATCAAATGTGTGGCAGCCTCTTCGTGCAAACATCTCTTTGGAATGTATCGCACTCAGTTTCGGCAGTTGCTTGCACAGTTGTTAATTGTGCTGTTAATGGAGTTCCAGTTTCAGCCAGCAGATGAGAATGATTGCTCTAAAGCACTGCGGTGCCCTTATGCTTCCATTGCATTGATTAGACTCTGATCTCCGGTTCATGGCGATCGGAACCTTGGAGAATACCCCTGCGCGTTTCCCCTTGAAAACTTTTTTTTATTCTTAGACTTAAAAAATTGCAAGCGGTCCTATGCGCTCCAAAAAATTGGTTTCGGGAGACCCTAGAAAGGATGTAATAAACTGTGTATATGCATACAGTTATTAAAACTAAGATGTCTAACAAGGAATTATGAGCATGATAATAACTCTTGAGGCAATCATGTCCATTAAAAAAACGTCGGCAACACTAGCATACGAGATGATCTCCGGAGTCTTCCATTTTTTGCTTTTACCATTTGGCGAGTTATATTCGTAATAGACACATGTGACCTGAAGTATTATCCATTACACTCCATTCACTTATTAATGTATGTGTTGTGTTCTATTCCTCGTCGTGCGAAAATAATGAGCAACGTAATTAAATTCAACAAAGTTTATTTAACTCTTCGCCATTTCTCTCCTTCTCTATATCTACTGTGGTTGTCAAAAATGAAGTTTAAAATAAAAAGTTCATCCTAATATGGCCATCTATAGATAAAATATGAAATTACTATCACAATACATTACCCAAATAACCTTCAAGAATGAGTAAAAACTAATAACACTCCTTCTCAAGATGTAACTTAAATGCAACAAATGTATCTCATAGACTAAAATGAATGAGGAGCTTTAGTAGGTTGCTAAAACAGCTCATTGCAAGCATAAGCAATAGTAACAGCTTATTGAAAATTTTGAATCTGTGAAATAAAAATATTTTTTAACTAATGAACTTATTTTTATTAGAATGTCTATAATGCATAAATTTTAGGCGCCGAGTTTTCCTTAAAGAGAATTAAATTTATTTTTTATGGCTTTGTATAGCTCTTCGACATTGACGAACAAGGATGCCTTTTATGTCATTTTTGAAGTAGGCCTGCGATAACATTTTAAAATCATCATCTTCTCAGGTTAAAATTGGAAGATTGTCGGCGATCACAAACTCAAACTTTTTGTATCACTTCAGGTTATTCCAGTATAAAATGTAGACGTATTTTGATAGCATTTGCCATGCCCAGAGCATGCAGGATGTAAAGTCTAACTTGTAAATTTTGAATCACAAGCTCTTTGGATAAGGCCAATGGGATAAGTTGTTTTATCTATAATGAGGGCTATTTATAGGAGTGGAAATGAAGAACGAGCTGATTAGCTAAGAGAATGTTATTGTACGAGGAAAGTGGATGTTAACAGTAAAATAAAATAATAGTAAATGTCCATAAAATGAATAAATAATAAAAGTTTTATCTATAAACCAAAAAAACACTTCACCACTACACAGTTTTTCATTTTTTCATGAATATATCATTGTATTAATCTAGGTGATGCACTGTTGCGAATTTATATTGTCATTTTTATTTTTCCTTTTTGCTATGTATAATTCCATTTTTCCATGCATCTGTCTCTTTTGTTTCATCCTCTTTTTCTTAAGATTAATGAGGTGTTTTCAGTGTTGTCTATTTTATGACCGGCCGTCCATCATATGAATATTCGCCATCTTCGACCTGATGTGTTTTTTTTGTTACTATCATTGAATTGTCGAAAACTTTAATTATTAATAATTGTTCATGATAATTCCATATAATAATAATAATAATAATAATAATAATAATAATAAATGACGATTTAGAAGAAAAGGACGGGACACAAAAAACTTGAAATAAAACCCAAATTGGACAAAGTGGTAAGACCCTGAAAAGAGCTGACGTTTCGGGTAGAGACTATTGTCCTTGACTAAGACCTTGCAAAAACATTTTGTCTCGTCCTTTTTACCAACTATAATTTTTAGCTTTGACAAAGGGATAGTCTCTATCCGAAACGTCAGCTATATTCAAGGTCCTACTACTCGGTGTCCAATTTTGGATTTATTATAATAAAAATATTGCCTCAAGTTTTGTTCGATTAATATCATTTTATGAAATAGCATTACCAACTCTTCTTATAGAGAATTATGAATTCTTGTTTACATACAACTCGACAGAAATTGTTGAACATTTTAGGACCGCATTATAAAATAGAAAAATTAATCGATTAATGTTTATGAAATTGAAAGACAAAATTCGAAATACACGTTGATTACGAAAATATTTGTTTTCTCTTTAAAAGCGGATGCTGTGTTGGCATTCCTTGATATAATTTGCAATGAGATCAAAATCGATATAACGATCTTGTTTTATGATTGTGCGACTTCATTTGAGCTGTATGGTGAAGTAATTTTTTTTAATATTGTTTACCTTCACTCTTATGAATAGCAAACGCATAGGATTTGGGTCGTTGATCTGCGAGGCATTTTCATCTCCAGTTTATAAATAGTGTGACAGAGGCATGACGAATTGATTGCACTATGGCGACAAACATACAGGGGATCATAGATTGCCAGGATTAATTGGATCACTTGGTTTTACTAAATCGATTGATTCCTTTTACAAATCAGTCAGGCAACGAGTCGAGACTAATTGGCGACACTTTTATCTCGGATGTCTATGTGGAACAATAATAATCCACTAACAGATTGTGTGTTTATTATTAGTTTTTTCCTTTCGTCGTTTGTTCCATTTTTGCGTGTACGTCAATTTAGTTCGCTTATCAGGACGACTTTTCTCTTCTCTTTTGTTTTGTGCATTTGGTACATTGAATCGCCTCGAGAAGCAGATAAAGCTTTAGTCTGTCGGAGGAAGAGGAAGAAGAAGAAAAAAGAAAAGAGAAAGAGTAAATGCCGAAAACTAGACTCATTTGAAATCCTTCGAGCATTGCAAATGGGAAGATCAAGTTTTCTCGAAATTTCTCTTTTCTAAAGGAAAAGAGAGAAAAGAAAAGAAAAGACTGGAACCTAGTAACATCGTCAGGTTGGGTGTTTTTTTTTCTTTTTCTATTCTTCAGTGGATCTGAGTCTCATGAGAATTGAGTGCATTCGATGCGTTTGGCAACGATTCCAATTCTTTTATTCTCCATTTCACAAAGGTTGGAGGAAAAATAGAGAGAGAGAGAGAGAGAGAGAGAGAGAGAGAGAGAGAGAGAGAGATGGACGACTTTAATGTGAACGTTTTCAATTCATTAAAAAAGTTTTTTTTCTTCTATAATTTCAGTTTAGTTCGCCAGTAATTTATCTGAAAGTTATCTAAGAGAAATTTCTCAACAGCAAGAGTTTCAATAATTTTAAAAATTATGTATTTCTAATAGCAACCATGCACATATGTCTCTGCTTCTGTCGCAGATATCTGCACTGCATAGCTCCTTAATCGATTCCATTTACACATGCTTACCTGCCTGGCCAAAGAAAAGACATCGTTGTCGAATATTCAATATGCAAATGCATGCGTCGATCACAGGCTTACTACCATAGTTTCCTCTAACAAGGAGACTCCAAGTACTCTGAGTCACCGATTTTGATAAAAAAATTTCTACATGTAGCTTTCAGCAAATTAAATACTCATGCAAAGCCAGTCGACGCACTTCTCAAAAATTTTCTCGGAAATATGTTTAATAAAGGGATTGCACATTTCATACATGTTTAAAAAAATTACGAAGAGAAAAAAATACTTATCGAAGACGGGGGATTTGAACCCGTACCTGCAAAACAGAAGGCGAGCATTTTACCACTAGACCATCTTAACACGATAAAAATCTATGCACTCCCCCTAAAACTCCTGCAGAATAGCAGTAGCCATTGTTCCGGCTTGCGAGAACACGTGTGGACATCGATAAAGACAACATGGAAGCAGACATGCATGGGCAACGGTGGACAGAGTGGTTTCTCTGGACGGAAGGAGTGACTGCTTCACATATCACACGAGGTTATGAGCTGTGGGGAGTCAGCACCAAGTCGCAGATCCGTATTTCGTTGGGTATCAGAGTTCAAAGATGGCAGGGACTGTGCTGAAAAACGCAAAAGCACTGGTCGTCCAGCAACTGCACCCAAACAGTGCCCAGCGTGTCAATAAGTTGGTAATGGACAACAGACGAATAACGATTGATGAACTAGAGGGGGCAATAGGTCTATCACAATGAATCCTCCACACCATCACCATGAAGAGTTGTCCACCAATGGCGCCGGGATACTCCCAAAGAATGATTTGCCACGCAAATACGGAAGCTGCCAGAACGATGGCAAACGCGCACAGATTTTGGCCGGGTATACCTCCAATATAATCTGTATTCTTTTGTTCAGTAAATGGTTCCTTTGACACAAAAACCATTGTAGTGCCGATCACTTTTGAACACTCCAAGTATAAATTGTAGTCAATTATAACAAACTTTATGATTTTTTTTTTCGGAAATTTTGAGAAGTGCTTCGAATGGCTTTGCATGGGTGTTTAATTTGGTGAAAGCTACACGTAGAAATTTTATCAAAATCGGCGAGTCAGAATACTTGGGAGTCTCCTTGTAAGCTGCGCAATGGCATTGCAATAAATTGCACAGAGAAATTTATTTCCCTCGCACTGACGATCAATTTCCCACTTATAAAAATTATCAAAAAAGGCTTCTCTTTTGTTTATATTTTTTATTGCGCACAGTTAATTTTGGATCGCGCAACTCTCAAAAAATTAGAGGGAACTCTGCTTACTACTGCAGTCAAATGCAAATTTGCAAATTTTACAATACATTTGTTATAATATTAAAAAAAAAATATGCACTAATTAGCCGCCGTTAATTTGTGAATTATGAATCGCCTTTTATTGTTGCAACATCTGAAGTGACTTCAAGGCCTTCAAAATATAATAATTTTCAACAATCGATTTGAATACGTGCGGCATAGAAGAACGCTCCAAAGTTTCTCCATTAAGTTGAACATAAAATATAGTCGTGTAATGACTTAAGTTGAGTTTCTATGAAAGATTCATCAATCAAAAGATTATGTTTCTGTATATAAAGATTTCCGCCAAGAATAAAAGTGGTTTTTTTTTGGGTTTTTTTTTTTTCTTCATCTTCTGAAATAAAATTATTTCAATTCCTGTCCCTTGTTAATTGTCTGCTTGTTTACAATCCTCACGCATACCTTACGTCGGCTAGCAATTCTACAACAGGTTATGGGCCTACAAGTCGAACAAGGTTCGTGAGTTAAAACAAAGCGACTACAGGGTGACGAAAAAAAAAGGATTAAGCCACTTTTATTAATAAAATGGCTAGCTTCAACTTAAGTACAGAGGGCATCCAGAAGTTAACACAATCCAATTATGCAGTATGGAAAAGAGAATGCAAGCTGTTACTGGAACATCATGACTGCTGGGAATTCATCGAAAACCCAGATTTAAAACCACGAGAAGAAGCTACTGAGAAAGAGAAAAAGGACTTCAAGAGAAGACAAATACAGTCTAAAACTCTTATACGTTGACGAAGACGTATATACAATTGTGGAAGATGTTAAATCTGGATATGAAGCATGGAAAATACTCCGGGAAAATTTCGAGCCAAAGACTCTTAGCCGTATTGCAGGACTACTTGACGAATTCCTCGAACTACGATTCAAGGATGGTGTTGAAACAATTGCCATCTATATCGCACGAGTTCGACAAAAAGTAAAAGAGCTCAAAGAGGCCGGTTATGACATGGACTCGTTGTTTACTGTATTCAGTGTAATCAGAAGACTTCCAGAACGATTTGATAACATTGTACAGCATCTATATTCACTAGAGCAGAAGGACTTTACACTAGAAAAAATTGCTGCTTCTCTCATCAGTGAAGAAGGGAGACTTAATCAGAAAAAGAAAGATACTGAGGTAGAGTCATCTGCTATGTCTACAACAAGGAGTCAACCACATCAAAGTAGATATCACTCCTCACAGCCAAACAATAACTGTTATGCTTGTGGAAAAAGGGACCACTTCATCAGAGACTGCAGAAGCAGAAAACAATTGCAACAGCAGTCACAACAGCAACAACAGTTAGATCAACTCCAGCAGGAACATCAACAGCCGAAATCAGATAGAAGACGTGGACGCGGACGAGGTCAAAAAAGAGCGTATTTCATTTCCTCCATGTTAGTTGAAAATGAAGATGAAAGCACCGCCAATGACTGGATATTTGATTCAGGGCCCACCGACCATTTCTGCTCCAATCGTATTTTGTTCAACAATTTCAAAGAAGTCAACTGCAATGTTTTCCTTGCTGATCGAAAGAAATTTATTAAGGCTACAGGCCGTGGCAACGTTCAACTTCACTTCAAGCTGGGTAAACACACAAATACCGTAACCTTGAAAAATGTTCTCTATACGCCAACTTTGAGGACAAATCTTTTATCTGGAATGAAGATTGATTCCGGTGGAGGCCACATTACTATTAGTGATGGACAAGCGATATTTTTTGACAAAGAGTGGAAAATATTTCGCAAAGCTTATCGTAAAAATGATTTATATGCCATCAATGAGAAGAAGCCAAACCTACAAAATCACCATGTACAAAAGGCCAATAAAATAAATCAACGGCTGACTGCAACAAAAAAGGGATGGACCAAGAAAATTCCTAATGCTGAGACACTTCAAACTTGGCACAGGCGATTAGGCCATATACATGCAGACCGAATCTGTAAAATGCAGAAGGTCCAAGCTGTCACAGACTTCAAAATCAGTAATAAAGAAATGGGAAAATGCAGAGAATGCGAACTAGCGAAGTCAACACGCCACTCATTCAAGCAAATTGATCAAAGAGCCGAGCATCTGTTGGAAAGAATCCATATGGACTTATGGGGACCTGTCCCAACAGAAAGCATTGGAGGATCCAAGTACTTCCTTTCCTGTATCGACGATCATTCAAGACGGGCATTTGTCTATCCAATTGCCAAAAAAGACCAAGTTTTTGAAAAATTCAAAAGTTTTATGGCATTTGCTGAAAGAGACACAGGACACAAGTTGAAAGCGGTCAGAACTGATCAAGGCTTAGAGTTCTGCAATGAACAGTTCAACAAACTCTTCAATGAACTGGGTATTATTGGAGAAAGAACTTCCACCTACACGCCAGAACAGAACGGAATCGCCGAGAGATATAATCGTGCTGTAATGGAATCAGCAAGAGCAATGAGAGAAGATTCGGGTTTGCCAAAGTCATTATGGGCAGAAGCAGTTATGACAAGTACTTATCTTCACAACCGAACTCTTCACAGCATTACAGGCAATGTAACACCATGGGAACTATGGACTGGTAAAAAGCCATCCATAAATCACACTAAAATATTTGACTGCCGAGCATATACAAACATACCACGACAGCAACGGACAAAACTCGATGCTAAAGCAAAAGAAGGTATTTTTGTGGGCTATGCTATCAGCACCAAAGGTTATCGCATCTGGTACCCACCAGGAAGAGGAATATACGAAACAATTCATGTAAAGTTTGATGAGACTATGTTTCCGTATAGACAAGCTGAGAAAAATGTCAAATTAACAGTGGATAGCGTACTGGGTAGTGATGATGATGATGATGATGATGAAGAATTGCCAAAAGTTGAACCAATGACAGAAATTCAACCTGAAAGAACTGGAGTACTCACCAGATCAAAAACAAAGATTCCTGCACCAATACCAGTTACACCACTACTTCCCGCAATTAACAAAAAAGATTTGACCAGAGAAGTAAAACGCCGAAAGCACCGAACTGAAATTCACTATCGGCACAAGGATTTTCCTTCACGGCGAATACGTGGAGAAAAAGATGCTAAGCGTTTTTGCGACGAGAAAGGATTCGAGTATGATCCCACACTGTTTGATTGGAAAACAAAAGATCAACTACCCGAGGACGAATCGAATGAAGAAGTTTATTCTTCGAGCGTAGAAGATGCTGTATCCTGACTAGTCATCAAAGGGGACGACCATCTGCCACAGAATTATGATGAAGCCGTAAACTCCAAAGGAAAAAGTAAATGGTTGAAAGCGATGGAAGAAGAGATTGCCACCATTGAATCTCGAGATGTTTGGGACATTGTAAGAGAAGAAAAAGACATGAAGATTTTACCAAATCGATGGGTATATGCTATCAAAAGAGACAGTAATGGCAACATTACACGTCACAAAGCCAGACTTGTTGCCGGCGGTCATCGACAAAAAGCCGGGCTAGATTATGACCAAATTTTCAGTCCAGTGGTAAATTTCGTCGTAATAAGACTCTTTTTTCTCTATACTGGTTGGAAAACTCTATTGGCGACATCTCCAGATTGACATCAAATTACAATTTACATGCGAGAACCAGAAGGATTTCAGAAAAATACAGGCTATGTCTTAAAATTAAAGAAAGCATTATATGGGCTTCACCAATCGGGCAGAGAATGGTTCGCCGAATTAGATCAAAAGATGAAAGCCGAAGAATTTAAGAAAATTTCTAATGGGAATTGCATCTATACCTACAAAGACGTCGCCATAGTTTTAGTCTATGTGGATGATATGGGTGTATTTGCGAAGGACGAAGCTACCGAAAAAATGGTAATCACTAAACTCAAGAGACATTTTGAAATTACTATTATAGGACCAATTCAAAAGCTATTAGGTGTCCATTTTGTCCATGAAACCAACAAAATGGGAATTCATCAGTCAGACTACATTGAAAAAGTGAGTGAAATCTTCAAAGAAATTCCATTTACTCATACTTCACTACCAATAGCTCCGGGGATCAAGCTTAATATAGAAGATAAGGAACCAAAGGAATATCCTCTTTATCGTAGCCTCATCGGATGCATTCAGTTTATTGCCAGTCGAACGAGACCAGATGTATGCTATGCGGTCAACCAACTGGCACAGTACAATGAACATCCAAACAAAAGGACTTGGGAGGCTCTATGCTAACTACTTAATTACCTCCGAAGTACAAAACAAAAAATACTTAATCTAAACTGTACTAATTTAAATTTAAGAAGTTTTTGCGACGCAAGTTGGGGATCTAATGAAAGCGACCGGAAATCCATTAGTGGTTAGATAATTTATATAGACTCTGCCGTCATCAGCTGGAGAACAACGAAGCAAAAGTGCATCGCTTTATCGTCGATGGAGGCAGAATATATCGCTTTAAGTGAAATAACCAAAGAACTCATCTGGCTCAATAGAATCCTTATTGAAACCAAAGAAATCACCGGATACGATGAAAGGATTATTGTGCATTGTGACAATGAAGCTGCAAGAAATTTAATAAATAATACCATCGAGAATAACAATACGAAACACATAGATATTCGTTATCATTTCACTCGACAGGCATTTAACAAAGACAACTGGAAACTCCAACATATTTCATCGAAGGAAAACATCGCAGACTTCATGACAAAACCCCATTCAGTAAATCGAAACAAGAAACTCCAAGACAATTTATTCTTGAAGGACTGTTAGGCGTCAACATTGTGCAAAGGGGCCATGTTATAATATTAAAAAAAAAAATTTGCACTAAATAGCCGCCGTTAATTTGTGAACTATGAATCGCCTTTTATTGTTGCAACATCTGAAGTGACTTCAAGGCCTTCAAAATATAATAATTTTCAACAATCGATTTGAATACGTGCGGCATAGAAGAACGCTCCAAAGTTTCTCCATTAAGTTGAACATAAAATATAGTCGTGCAATGACTTAAGTTGAGTTTCTATGAAAGATTCATCAATCAAAAGATTATGTTTCTGTATATAAAGATTTCCGCCAAGAATAAAAGTGGTTTTTTTGGGGGGGTTTTTTTTCTTCATCTTCTGAAATAAAATTATTTCAATTCCTGTCCCTTGTTAATTGTCTGCTTGTTTACAATCCTCACGCATACCTTACGTCGGCTAGCAATTCTACAACAACATTACTTTTTTTTAACTTGTCCCGCATTAGGTGGTCACTTCATTTATTGGAAGAAAGATGTCTGTAGATGCAGGAACTGGTCGCGGAAAAATACACCGAGTTTAAGAAGGAACAAATTGTTGGCCTATTTCAAGCTGAGAAAACAAGTAAAGAGATTGCGGCAATTACTGGAATTGGAATAAGAACTGTTCAACGCATTCAGTATTAAAACTGGGAAGGAACGATCTCAACCATCGAGGAATAACTGGTATCGGAAAAAAATTCTAAATAACCGTGACTGGAGATCACTAAGAAGCATGGTGGAGACAAACCAAAAAGATACCAATTTCGAACTGATGGAGAAGTTTACCAAGAGAGTTAATAGCAGTATATTTACACCCATAATGCGAGGGGACCTTAAAGGAATAGGACTAAGCAGCTCTCTGCCATAAGAAAATAGTTTGTCCGTGAGGCGAATGGGCAAAATGAATACTATTCACCCGGGAGCATGAAATTTGGAGTGTAGAGCATTGGAAAAAAAAGTCACGTGGTCTGATGAATCCAGGTTTATCCTATTCCAGAGTGATGGCGCATCAGGATAGCAAGAGAATTGCACAAAGCGATATGTGGAACCCACTGTCCAAGCCTGTGGAGGCAGTGTGATCTGAGATTTTCTGCTGGTCTTATCTCGGTTCTGCAACGTTATGCAGCAATAAAATGGCGTCAACCGAGTATTTGTAAATACAGGATGACCAGGTTTTTTCCATCAATGAAATGGTTCTCTTCTTATGGCACTGGAATATTCCAGTACGACAATGCCAGGATTCACAGAGCTCGAATTGTAACTCACTGGCTCTGGTCTCATACTCAGTCATTTTAACACATCAGTTGGCCCATTGGATGTACAGGGTGCGTATAAAAAGTATCGGGAAAAGTTTCGGAAAAATAGATTTATTTCAAATATTGCTACAAAACCTTAAAATTCTTCACTGTACATTCCTTGAGCGTCGACACAATTTTGCAGACATGCCTTTCATTGCAGTCAGATAAAATGTGATGAAGAAAATCGTAAAAGAAGCTTTTGATAATGAACTGTCATTAACAAAACTCAATAGCAAAACATTACCTAAATACAGAGTAACCCAAACTGATGGCTCCCTGGTAGGCGAATTCCGGTAGGTCCTTAAGGGTACGCGTGCAAGCTTCTTTGACGGCACTTAGGATCCCATGGTGGTGTCCTTTGAGGGAGGATTTCACTTTTGGGAATAGGAAAAAGTCTGCTGGGGCCAAGTCGGAACTGTAAGGGTGTTGGGGAATCGTCGCGACGCCGTTTTGCGTCAGATAGTCGGTCACCTTGGAAGAGGTGTGGCTAGGTGCATTGTCGTGATGCAATTTCCAATTTCTGGCGATGGCTGGCCTCACCCGGTCTGAATTCACACTTCACGCACACGTTGCGCGTTTTCGTCGGTTCTTGACGTCGAGGCCGTCCAGCGCGAGGCTCGTCCTCCATACTATCTCTGCTATCTTTGAAGAGCTTATGCCATTTAAAAAATGCAGTTTGTAACATGCTTTCATCCTTGAACACTTGGCGAATTATGCCCAACGTCTCCGTACCCGATTTCCGCAGTCTAACACAAAATTTGATGGCGTACCGCTGTTCAATTGTTCGCTGCATTTTGAGCTTGCACCGAGTAACTCGACAGGGGTCCACTAAAACTTCGAACTAGCCTGAAGAAACGCTCGCAGGCGACTGACGCTTGGCGTGTTTTGAAGGTCAGACCCCACACCGCCGAGCAAGCTTGGTGCGAGCGCGTTGCGAACTACAGTCACGTCAGGAAAAAATTGTTCCGATACTTTTTATACAAACCCTGTATCTTAAACTTAACTGTTTTTGGGACGTATTGGAGAGGGCATACGGGTTCTATTCTCTCCGCATCACTGCAGGTTCTACTAGACCACTGGACAAAAATAGACCCAAAGAAGATCCACGAAATTGTTGAATCTATGCCACGGCGAATGTACGCCGACATCAAAAGGAAAGGGGGCCCAACTGAATATTAAACTGCGTCATTTTTTTTTTGGCCAGTCTATGTACATTAGTTTCGGTGATGCACGCTCAATTTACACTCATCCATACTTGAATTTTTCTCTGCTTAAACATTTTCATTGTTTTACACGGTTTCATGGGGCTGATTTCAAAAGATTCTTGACGTCAAAATTTTTTTTTATAAAGATCGCATGTTTAATATTAGATATCGAAACAAATTCTTGAAAAAGAAACATGCTAGAATATTTATTATGCTAACGCGTGTTAACTGTTGTTTGTCTTAATTCAAGTAGTCAAACGTATGTCGATTCCCACAGTTGTTAATCCAAAACGTAAATCGGCATAAGCTGGCCACTTGAATAAACAACGGATGATGTGCATAAACTGAACTATGACCAAACTGAAAAGATACTGATGGATGAAGCAATCGAAATACGAGGAAACCACTTGAACAAAACTAAAAGAATATTAAATAAGTCTCCTTTGACAAGCATCTAATTTTAGACCTGATTAAAATGTTAAGCGTTTAAATGCTCAAGAGTACAAATGAATCTAATCGTACTAATTCTAAGTGTCTCATAACGCGGTTTCCATATGTGTCTGTACGAATGAAGTGCGTTATAAGGAGGTTGACTCTATATAATGTATGTGAAGTTGAAGACCGTAGAAGGAAAATGGTGAGTCTTTGCTCTTCATATCTTAAAACTGAATGGATTAAACTTAAACTGCACGTACATCTAAGTAAATATGGTTTTTAATGGAAGGCTTCAGAAATTTAAAACTCTAAACCTTCTAGTTTTTCAATATGCAGGAGGGAGAATGTGTTTGGAGGCCCTGGATAAGTTGTTTGCTCTTGCAATTCATTCTCCAAATTAAAAGAGCAGTTTCGCACTTGTAGACGGAAACTCTCTCTTTTTTATGACGCATTACGGCAGGAAAATTTCCTTCAATAAAAATTTGTCTGTCTCCATAATCTGCGAAAAAACATGTGTTCGTTTTGAAGAATCGATGGAGGCGGCGAATGGGATGGAAAATGAAAATGTTGAGGGGCGGATTGCGCCTCGAGCCCACCGACTATCCTTCCTTCCTTCCTTCCTTGCTCGGAAAACGCCAAGTGAATATCTCCGAAATTGCGCTTATTTGGTGGGAGATAGGTTTCCATCCTTTTTCGACGGCAAGTTCTGTTACTCTTAATGAGGCGCTGGATCGGCGTAATTTGCTCGCACCATACCCACCCGCTCGACTCGATTTCGGAGCAGCAGCAACAGCAGCCGACGAAACATTAATTTCCAGTCGAGCAATGGCTTCTGCAAACGCCTTCCTTTTCATAGATGGAAACTAACCCCTTACCCCTCGTTTTCTTACCCTCCCGGAAGATGGAACAGAAAACCCTGTGCGATGAATTTGTCGTCGTCATCGTCATCGTCGTCAGTCGCGTAGACGTTGTCGTAATCCGCTTAGTACCATCGGCTTATGACCATTCAACATGTTCATATTCCTATCACTTGTTTAACACTTTTCCTCATGAAATTTGCTCGTCTCTCTTCCCTGAGATTTTTTTTTCTTTTTTCGATTCACTCTTCATCTCTTTGAACGGGTAGGCTCTATCTCTTTTTTCCGATCTCTTTTATTCGCCACTTAAGGAATAATATCCCGTTCGTGCGATGGGAACGAGTTCATCAGTTCGATCAACAAAAGTAAAAGAAGGGAAACGTGGTGTGCACCTCCGCTTTTTGGAAAAACTGCCCCTAAACTGATACTTAACATCGTGAGGAAGGAAGAAACAAAATTTACTGATCATTTGGTGGAAGGAAGCGATGGGGATTTATGCATTTAAAACGTCGACGTGATGTTTCATTAAAGTTGATGAGGTGCTGGGTTCTCGCTGCACGTCACGGTCTGAAATGTTTTCACCGATCTCGCCGTGTTATATTAAGTACAAAGCATAACAGCTTTTAATTAAAGTAATTTTGCTTCAATATCTCGCGTCAGAAAGTCAAAGGTGATTAGCTGCCAACGAGATTATCACATTAGGAAGAGTACAGCTTCGCATTACTTATCGTTAATGTATTCATCTTATTATTCAAGATTCTTCAAGAAGATGGACCAGATTTCCAATATTTCCAACTGCAATAGACAAAAAGAAAAGACAGGAGCAGCTAATAAACATACACTGCCGAAAAAAAAGGAAAAATAAACGAATTTACGGAAGGAGAGGTTTAATTTTAATAAAATTGTACAAGACCGTAGGGTTGGCGGCATACAACATATTAATTAAATTTCAGTATGATACGTGGACAGGATCCTGCTACAGGGTGTTTCAAAAATCCCTCCACTTGAAGAATTGTTGATTTCTAAGTTAACATAGAATCATCAATCTGGCATCCTTATTGTAAAGACTAGAGTGGTCTCAATACCGCTTACCCAGCACACGCATCCTTACATCTGTGCATCAACTTAGATCGGATCGTGGGACTTGCACAGGCTGGATAGTCTTATCGGCATCATCGTAATGTTTCTGTGGTGGATCGGTGTGGGCAGTAGTGGTCTACAGAAAGTATCCGTACACGTGCACTTGGTTCTGGACGCCCACGCATTACTGATCCACGCTGTCGAATTGTATGTAAGGGGAGCATTGAATATCCGCACATATCCACAGTAGAGCTAAGGGCCAGAGTAGCTCCCCCAAAACTGCAGTCACGTGTCCCTCTAGCCAGACTGCAGTTGCAGTGGTGTCGCGAAAGAGCTAAATGGAGCTCTGTTATCTTTAGCGATGAGACCAGATTCTACCTGCAAACCAGTGATGGACATCAATGTTTGTGACGAAGACCAGGAGAGCGACTTCTTTCAGTTCATTCGTCTACGGCACACAGGAACGACACCTGGCATCAGTTAAAACTCGCGCTCATCCTTGATGTTTGTGAATGGAACATTGAACCAGTCTCCAGACTTTCTGGGCAATGTGCCCACTTAACGCGTTCTCATGAACTGCCCGTGCTACCTTACAAGCTCTACAACATGAGGCTCAACTTCCCTGGCCAGCACGAGCTCGCCTTCCGTGGACAGTGATTCACTGAGCGACGCATGTATTCTGTACAGTGCTGCGGATAAGAATTTCATTCCGTACATGTGTTACGCGCAGATCGTGAAATTGTACAATTCATGAAAGGAGCAGAAATCGTTGTGTGCATTTCATGAATTGTACAGTTACAAATAACCTGTAATTTCTCTCGTTTACTCACCTGTTATTCTAACTGTTATTGCTGTATATCAATAATAATGCTACACAGTGCTGTATTATGGAAATTGTTATTGCAATTTTGCACAATTTTACATCAGAATTCCATTCGTAGTATTTTAGTACGGTTAATTTCTCACTGATATTAGTTACAGTGAGCGCTATAAACTCTCACTGGGTTACAGTGAGCGTCAGGGCTTCAAACCATGCTCCTTCAAAACAAGTTGTACCGATAAAAATAAATGTAATTGTTTTAAAAATCAAGTTCTTTGTATCTCTTCATGTCATGCAAACAAATCGTGTACAAATCATTAAGGATATTCAAAACGTTTATTTATTTATTTATTTATTTATTTATTTATTTACCTGCGATATATAAAAAATTGTTAATTCACACTATTATTATTCACACTAGAATAGAACACACTATTTTATTATCAAGTTAAATCGGAGGATATTTTTATGTAATAAAAGTTTCTGAATTAAAACTAATATTTTACACAAGTTATGAAATGTGCACAGCGGTTTCAACTCATTTCTGCATTGTACAATATTAGTGATGTAATTGTTTTTCAAAAAAAAATTTTCAGACCTTCTCATTAACATTCGCCTTATTTTACCGTTTACAGTTAAATTGTATGAAGACATAATTCGCCCACTCTATGCCTTTTCATTGACGGCTTAGGCTTGCCATTTCTCAAAATTGCAAATTTAAATTTCAATATTCTAAATTTTTAAAGAAATATCAAAATTGATTTTTTATACAAAATATTATAATTAAAATTTTAATTAAACATTTTGTTTGTATTATATTTGAATCTTTTTTTCATTCTAAATATTATTATTAAATGCTTTTCCAAGTCTTCACCCATTGGGATAAGAAAATAAAATGCGTGCAAGTTAATTTGGTAGTGCGTAAATTACTGAGAAATTAGAAGTTTGACAAGTCTGATTGGTAGAGTCTGAACATTTACACTCCTTTGTGCTAAATCTTCGCTGCTCAGGAAATCGGTTCCAAAAGTTAACAGTATTTTGCGGAAAAGATTTCTAAATCTAGCAGATACAATCACGGGAGGTATCAGTTTATATTGTGTGACATTCGATCTGAAGAAGACTTTTTGAGCAAGGTTGAAACCAAATGTATCTATAATATGTTTCTCTTATAGAAGTATTTAATAGATAACAGTTAGATATTTTAGAAGAAGAATCTATTTTTGATATTTTTTTGTAGTTTAGAGTACTGGATTTAAAAGTATATTAATTAAAAAATAAGAACTCCATTTAATTAAAATAAATAAAAATAAATATTAAAAACAATTGAATAAAAGTCACCCAGTGGAGAAATACAAAGGTTGAAGTGGACGAAACACAGATGAAACAAAGGTCTTGTGGAGCTTATGTAGATGAAACACAGATGTAAAGGTGGTCTTTTGGAGTAATGTTATACGAAAGATAGGAAGAAACACAATAACAGGAGAAGGAGATCTATGATGAAAGTTCGATGATCCGTAGAAACGTAGATGACAAAATTGAAATGCATTTTAAAAAACGTTTTCGAGATTTTTATCCCATCTTTGGTTTATAAACTTTTTGAATGAAATTTCAGTTAAAACATAATAATAGAAGATATAATAATAAAACAAAACAATGAAATCAAAAACAACATGTGATATTAAAGCTGAGGAGATATTGCTATTGGTTTGATTGTTGTGAACTGGATAATGGTATTGGACTGTTGAGGGCAGGGGAAGTGTTATTGTCTGGATTATGTTATAGTTTTAGTAGTAATTTCCATTTATTATTAATTTCTATAGATGGTTTGGCTAAATTGTTTTCATTCGAAATAATGTTGATGGTTTCTTTTATTAGTTTTTTTTTTATAATTTATTTCTTTACCAATGATTTAGACTTTGTTCCAATCTGGATTATCATTTTGGCTAATGCAGTGATTCACTAGATGATTATTTTTTATCCTTGTTTCTAAGTGAATTTATTTTTATTTCTATTTCTTTTAATTAAATGGAGTTCTTATTTTTTAATTAATATATTTTATTACAACTCCTACTCTTATATAATTACTGGATTTAAAACTTGCACATTTGCGAACTGTTTGATCATTTAACACGTTTTTTTTTTGTTTTTTTGTTGTTTTTTTATAAAGAAAAATAAAACTTTTACAATTATTCATTTGTGTCACTATTTTGTTGATAAGATACAAAAAATAATTTTTATATAAATTTTATCAATTAAAAAACGTTAATTCTTGTTTTATTTTTGAAATACAGGAATCTTTTTAGTTCTTACTTTATTAGCTCTACCAGATAAATCACGAAGGGGGGGAGGGCGATTCATCGAATCGTAGGCGACGATGATATACGCTCATGCCTTTGTGTGTTTATGTTAGGAATGTCAAGTAAATTTTCACAGACGAATATAAAACGGTTGCTCTCCTTACTGTTTGTTAATTTTTAATAACTCTTTTTAACGCAATGGTCTGAAACCACTATCGCCTGCGTATCGATAAGAGAGATGCCATGTTTATTCGAGCTCCACTCCATTGGCCAATGAGCTTCCCTGTAACCGTAGGAAGCAGCCTTCATAAGTTATCTGTAGCTGTACATTTCATGGAATGAGCAGAAATCCTAGTGCACATTTCACGGACTGTGCAAGAGTATTGTACAATTCATGAAATGAGGAAAAAGTTGCGCATTTCGTAAATTGTGCAATTTCAAAATCTGCGCGTAATACATGCACCACACAATATCGCCAAGTCTACTGCGAGCTGTCGACGGGTCTACCTTATTCTTCGAATCACATGGAGCATCTAAGTTACTAATTTCTTCAAAGAATAATTTAAAAATGGTCTTTGGATGATTTTTTCACGCCAATACCTCCGATATTAATTAATAAATAGTGAAAAATAGCAAAGAAAATTCCACGGCCTGGATTCGAACCAGGAACCTCTGGGTATACGCCCCAACGCTCTAACCACTAAGCTACCGCGGACATGGAAGCTGACGCTATCAAACATGACCTATGAGCATAGGCTAAAGCTGGCTCTTTGTTCGCAAGCCAGGTCTACCTTTACTATTAAATGGCGAATAGTATTCAAAGAATAATTTGAAAATGGTCATAGGAGGATTTTTTCACGCCAATACCTCCGATATTAATTAATAAATAGCGAAAAATAGCAAAGAAAATTCTACGGTCCGCGGTAGCTTAATGGTTAGAGCGTTGGGGCGTATACCCAGAGGTCCCTGGTTCGAATCCAGGCCGTGGAATTTTCTTTGCTATTTTTCGCTATTTACTAATTTCACTTGGTACGTGGAAGGCTTCCTTTGCATACAACAATGCAAAAGGAAAAAAATTCCTTTATGTCAAAGGAATTACCACTGCAGGATTACAATCTTGAATAATTTGAAGGTTTAGAGTTCATTTTTGACAATTACGTTAGGTTTTTCCTTAAATTGCTGGTCTTTTAGTATTTTTTTCAGTCTTGCTCTTGCGTGGAGAGGTGGAATTTTCTATATTCACGATATATATAGGTGAAAAAGAAAGGAAAAGGAAAAAAAAAAAAAACACCTTTAAGTCTATTAATTACGTTTAACTTAATCATTGGATTATGGATCTTGTGTTGTACACCTCTAAATAAATAAGTGGTTGGGTCTTTCTTGCAATATTTAATATTTATTTCAACGACTGATGATCGTTTCGGCTATTTTGCCATTTTTCTAAGTCAAGAGATTACAAATATTTGAAATTCAACAACAGAATTTAACAGTGGTGAAATAATGGGTTTACAAGCAATTGAATAATTTTACAATAATAGTAATGACACAAGATAGAATGAGGAAGCTATCATTACCAAAACGAACTTTGTTTATTACCAAAGCTATCATTACCAAACGAGTTTATATCGCCTCTTTTTTCAAATTTATATTTATTATAGAGTCTACTGTATGCACACATACGAGGGAGCGTTAAAATTTGACCTGGATTTTATTTTTTATAAAATCAGGAAACTACAAAAAAATACACACACCCATACACCAGTTATTTCTCAAAGAATTCTCCTTGCTTCTCTACACATTTTTTCCAGCGTTCTGGGAGCATCTGGATAACCGGTTCAATAGAAATCTTCAGCTCACGTCGAAACCACGTCAGGACAACCTTTTTCACTTCCTCATTGGAGCCGAACCTCTGCTCTCCCAAGAACTCTTTCAATGGCCCAAAATGATGATAGTCGCAAGGGGAGAGATCCGAGCTGTATGAAGGATATGGTAAGATGTCCCATTTGTGTTCCGTCAGTGTGTGTCGGCTCGGTGGCTTAGTGGTTGCGTGATCGCCTCTGATTCCCGAAGACGCGGGCTGGACTCCGGCCGAGTAAGACGAGGATTTTTTCACGGGGGAAAATCCTGAGATCACGTACTTCCTTCGGAAGGGAAGTAAAGCCGTTGGTCCCGTATAATCGTTTGCCGGCTGCACGCTAAAGAACCCTTGCGAGGCAAAATTTACGGCCCCTATAACGCCGTCCTGAAATGACCATAGCAGTTGAAAAGGACGCGTATGGTCTGGCATTGTCTTGCAGAAAACAAACGCCACTGATAAGGAGTCCTGATCGCGTTTTCCTTACTGCTGGCTTCAGGGACGTCCTCAAAATGTCACAGTAGTAGGGTGCATTTATGATTCGACGTTCTTCCAGAAAATCGACATGAACGATACTCTTAATGTCCCAGAATACAGTCGCCATCATTTTCGTTGCCGACGGTGTCATCTTCAATTTCTTGGGTCGTGGTGAGTCAGTGTGTCGCCACTCCATGCTCACATTCATGCCTTCAGGAGTATGGTGATGAATCCAAGCCTCGTCGGTGGTCACAATACGCCTTAGAAAGCTATCACCTTCCTTGTCCCATCGCTGCAGCAGCATGGAACAGATTTTGTGGTCATAACACGCCTTAGAAAGCTATCTCCTACAAAACCCGGGTGGTTTTGAGATCCTCGTAGAGTTGCTTAGGGACCCATCTGGCACAGAATTTCAGCTTATCGTGGAATTAGGTCTCCACACTGCCAGCGCTGATGTTCAGTATTGAAGCCAAGTCTCGGACATGAATCCGCCTGTTGTCCCTTATCAGCTCATTTGTTTGTGCGATGATGCCATCATGGACAGCAGTTGCTGGCCTTGCCTTATGAAGTTCATTGGCGGTGATTCTCGCCCTCGTTCAAAGTTTTGGCACCAAGCAAAGACGGATGATCGAGACAAACATGACTCGGTGAACTGTCTTTGAAGTCTCTGATGAATTTCAGATGCTTTCACACCTTTGTTGTGGAGAAATTTAATGACTATTCGTTGTTTTACTTTGGTCAACACATCGCTGTCCACCATTTTATTTAAACAAACAATCGGTAGTTGCCATCCTAACAATGAAACTTTAGTTTTTTACAAAAATGACATTTACAAAAAAATAAATCCCAGGTCAAATTTATACAAGTCCCTCGTATAAGTCACATCGGTATCGAATGTAGCTACTAAATAGAGATATTGTATATCAATTATCGTTAATTAAGATTTTTTGATAGTGTGGATCACTAGTCAATTTTGGTTCCATTTTGCTGTATCTTGCCATTTTCGAGATATAGCATATTTTGGAAATTGGAATTTTGGCAGATATCAGGGGAACTGTTGGTCCCATAGAAATATGGATATATAAAAATTTTATATATATATCATATATCCCCTACTTTAAAGTTCGGAAGACGTAAATACAGAATTCATTATCGAACTGTTTAAGTTCGATGAAGTCTTATTAATATATAAATTTTAAAGTCCTGAATAATAAGTCGGCGTATAATGCGGATTGATTATTCAATAATAATAAAATTTCATTTTCCTTTTTGCTTTAAAAATTTCGAATTTGTTTCATTAAATTATTTAGGCCTATTTTGCGTAAATAAACGGTTCTGCTTTATAACGTTAGTGAAAGGGTCCTGGTTGTTTTATGCTATAAAATTTTATGGTTATATTTTGCAGGTCTGTTACGGTTTTATGGATTATAAATTATGAAGCCTATAGGGTAAATTAATTTGATTGAAGTTATCGGAAAAATAATGAAACGTTGGAAGGCCTTCATTTGGATATTTTAATGCATGAACTGATTTTTTCTTTTAAGCATGCATTAATATTTAAGATAAATGATGTGAATACCATCCAATTGTGAGGGGAATTATTAAGTCATAAGTTGCATTAGCTGTACCTGCGCAGTGGAAAGGGAGGAGCGCGCTAATGCATTGCGTGTAAATAAAAGCATTCGATCTGTGTTTGAAGGGAGCTTTTATTCGCCGCTCTTCTTGCTCATCCACGAAAATGAATTTCCAATCGTGATTCCTTCTGCTCATCACGTATTCGACCTCCCCTTTTCAAAAGTGTATTATAAATGAACGAAAGAGAAATCGATTTGACAAGTGCTCGCTTTAATAAATGCACGCTCCTCTTAACTCCACTCTGCGTTACGGTGTCGCGGTTTTAATGCTTCGGATCGCTTCCTCTTTAGTTTCTCTTACCTGTTCGCGTCTGACGCCATGTAAGCATACCTTCACAAAAGAATTACGGAATGCTCACTTTATTTTTTAATTTGAAGTTACATCTTCATGTGCTTGGATTTTTCTCGGCTTGATATCGATATGACTGACGACCACTCCATGATCGACTGACATCGTGCTGCCAACTTCAGAAGGTGTTATTTTCTCTTCCATTCCAACATGTCCCAAATTTTCTCGAGGAATTGAGATCCGTTGAAGTAGCGAATCAAGTTGGCCTTCTTCAAAGAAATCGTTCACAATTCTTGCGCGCTTATAAGCATAGTTAACATTTTGAAATAGATTCAACGTTTGGACTTTAGAAACAGGGCAAATGGTTACATTATTATTTTACAATTATATATAATGCACTATAAAAGTGAATGGATAATGTACCTCAGCTACTTTTCCAGCTCTAACACTTGAAATGTACCCCAAAGCATGGCGCATACACCGTTTATCTCTATTGCGTTTTGGTCACATTCTTGTTTGAAGGCTTCCGCAGCCTTTCTCATATCTTAGAACAGTCCATCGTTGAAGTAAAAGTAAAATATCGATTCGGCTGAACATAATTTAGTTTGCTTTACGATTTTCGATCGTCTGGCGACGAGACTATTTGGCCCATGCCAGGTGATTTTCTTCTGTATGGGTTTTACCACGAGATATAACCAAGTTCTATGACTGAAAATGTATAACTCATGCAGTTCTCGACGAATTGTTAATTTCGGAATTGTTTTAATGGATCTACCATTGTCTTGTTGCAGCAGTTCTTGACGACTACGAAAACGATTTGTGGCTGGTAACTGGCAAGAAGCTGTCGGCTATCGGTTTTCCTCAAAGGCTTTTGGCCACTTCCTCCATTTAGAATGGTTGCTTTATTTGGTGTATATGAATACTGGACAAGTTGTAGATGGATAATCCAACAAAACTCGCCATCTTTTCCCGGCATGCTCATGTTTTCGACCAGAAACAATGGTTCCTTTTTTCCTACTAACAGTCACCGTCCTACCGATTTCGATGGGCTTTAACGTAGAGGTTGGGTGCAATCTACGAGGTGCTGCCCAAAATTTCCCGAAACGTACAGTAAGAGATACGGAGTTTTACCGATAGATGGTGTTAGGGGTACGTCTAGGCTGTAATTGTGCCAAGCGGTGTCTTCCTACGTCCACGTGATTTTGAGTTTGAGCTATTTTTGTCACTTTTTGTGTTGGTCGTGTTGCGATTCTTGATATTAAAGCTGAAGAAAACTGCGACGAAACACACAGACGGTTGAAGAAGACTTTTGGTGAACAAGCTTTAGGCCAAACCCAACATTTGAGTGGTAGTCGAAATGTTTCAAAGATGTTCGGGATTCTGTGGAAGACACAAGCATTTTGGTCGACCGTCAACAAGCACAACTCTGGAAATGATCGCGAAAAGTGTGTGACGTGATCCGAGAGAACCGAAGCCAGACCATCCACGATGTTTGTGATCTCCTTGGACTGCCATATGGGATATTTTGAAACGATTAAGGGAAAACGTGAAGCGCAAAAGGCCAGAGATGTGGAAGAAGAAAGACTGGCTGCTCCATCACGACAATTATCCGGCGCACACGTCGCTCGCTGTGAGGGACTTCCTCAATAAAAACAACTTGACCGCTGTCCCCTTTCTTCTCTGATCAAACTTGTATCACGCTGACGAAGGCGGCCTGGCCACCGAAATGGCATTTGTGTAATTAAAAATTTACTGTGGAATAGTGTTTTCTTTTGGTTTGTTGTTGTGTTAATTATAATCGAAGCGCTGGCATAATGCTTAAGACGAAACGAATATTCCCTTAAGTGCCTTTCATCAAGTGAATAAATTAAAATATTACTAGCAATAAAACTTCAGGTAAAATCAATTTTTTTTTTATTTTATCACTTTTAGATCGTTTGACAAAATCACACTTCAATTATCGTTCGATCTCTCTCGCTTTTCTCACTCTGATTGTCGTATTATACGCATTGTGCATTACCTTGTATATGGTGGCCTGGACTAATACAAATACTCAAAAACGGAAGTGCAAATGAAATATGATTCAAAGTCATCTCCACCGGATACGATACACTTTTGGGCGCTTTTGTACAAGTTCATAAAACAGCTTTTAAAGTCTTCGGACGGAATCCTCTTGATTTCCGACATCACGTTTTTATCATTGTCAGAAACGTCTTGAAATCTGGTAACTTTCAGAGCGTTTTCTTCTGTGGGAACAGAAAAAGTTTAGAGGGGCCAATTCCGGGGAATATAGCGGATGGTTGAGTTGCGTGATGCCGTGTTTAGCCAGAAATTGCCTCACACTTACGGCGGTATGCGACTGGGCAATACCGTGAAGAAGAACCCAACTTCCTGTTTCATGAACTCTACCCCAAATATACGAATTGTGATTGGGCGGTCAGCAGTGACGAGTTTTTTGGCTTTCTCGATGGTTTCTGGCGTTCAGAAGAAAACTGGTCTTGCAGGGCGCGGGTCATCTGAAAGATCTTCACGGACTCAGGAAAGCGACCAAACCACTCGAATGTTCGGCATCACGAAACCACTTGCGGTTTTTTTGGATTTTGACGAAATAGGCTCAACTAATTGTCCTTTGAGGTTTTATTTCTTTTACTCCTGGCGAGTGCTAAACATAATAATATTAATAATAATAATTTAATAATAATAATAATGTAGCAACAACAGGGAACAGACCACCGGATAAACCAGAGGGTGAAACCCTATGTTGTCCCTCTACAGGCTGAAGCCCAAAACGGGGTTAATAATAATAATAATAATAATAATAATAATAATAATAATAATAATAATATACAGTCAATTCCAAAAGCGTTTTCACTTACGTGAATGATGTTCGGCTTCCTTGTAATACACTGAAACCAACGAGATTAATCGATTCAGGCAAGAAGTCGGGTTTGAATCACTTCAGACGAGGCCATTTTATTGTATTAATTCCACAGCCAGATTTGAACCAGGAACCTTCAACTCTTCGAAGATCCCTGATTCGAATTTAGGCTGTGGAATTTTCTTTCCTATATTCATCAATAATTTAAACATCTGAAGTTTGGCATAGGATAAACCCTCATCGAACATTCTTGAGATATTCCTAAATATTTTTTGCTTTGTTTTTAATAAGTGAGGTAAATATTTCATCTCAAAGACTATCTTACTGAAATAAAAAGCAGCGATCAATATTTTCAGCCACTGCAATACGCCTAAACAATCATAAACCTGATCCCCCTATTTCCACTCTGGACGGCCGAGTCCATTTTAAACTTCGACGATGTTCGTTCAAACTACAAGACTTTATAACCGATCAATCTCGT
Organism: Rhysida immarginata; assembly: GCA_023313115.1. NCBI lineage: Eukaryota > Metazoa > Arthropoda > Chilopoda > Scolopendromorpha > Scolopendridae > Rhysida > Rhysida immarginata. Next base: position 2,169,360 of record JAHWFO010018671.1, on the reverse strand, counting down.
TTATCTCAACCCCTGCCAAGCAAGCAAAAACGCTTTTGGAATAGACTGTACATGTCAGATATTTTATAAACGTAGGAGTTGTGATAAAATATATATTAATTAAGATAAATAAAACTCCTTTAATTAAAAGAAAATAAATAAATTA
>JAHWFO010018671.1:2137319-2168815 GCA_023313115.1 Rhysida immarginata | reverse complement strand
TAATTTATTTATTTTCTTTTAATTAAAGGAGTTTTATTTATCTTAATATATATGTCAGATATTGTTTATTGATTTTTATATACTGCATTACCCCCCCCCCCCCCCGAAATTTTCTACTTGGTCAAGTAATTCTGTTGCTTGGGGGACCCCACGCCCCCGCTAGAAGAATAGCCCAGCCCCTCAGAAATAAAATCCTGGGTACGGGCCTAATTGGAAGGAAGTACAGTCGGGTGCAAGAAGGTTTTTACCTGCTCCTTAGGAACTGAGCTTACCGGATATACTTTTACTGAGAGTCAAGGCAGATTAGACTGGACCTGTCCCTTCTGAATGAAAATAGGGTAGCAGATATGCGCTTGGGATGTGCTATTCACGTGCTCACTATGACTTAAGTCTAAACTTTTTTTGCACCCGACGGTACATGCGCATAGAAAAATACATGATTTACAATGATCAGAAGACAGTTGCACACTCATTCCACGCATTATACTTTCGATCAGCGGTTCTCAACCTTTTTGACTGACGGAGCCAATTTTAGAATCAATATCTATGGCTGAGCCCCTAAGGCAAAAAAATCATTCGGACATTCATTTCCAAGATGATTTTTATTATTTTTTATTATTTGACTGAATCTGCGGAATAGGCCACAATAATATTTATTTTTTAGTAATTATTTTTTATTATTATTTACTAGGTGATTTATCCCGGCGTTGCTCGGTCTGTTTGTTTGATGAAATTTTGATGGCGTTTCCCTGGCGCCATCTCTTGAGTAAACAAACAAACATAAACCAAGATATTTCCCCCCCCCCCTCCTCTTTGAGGACAAGTAAACCTTACTCTGAACCTAAAGAACATATGATGCGAATATGAGCTCAATCGGATAAGTGGTTCAGAAGTTTTTAGAACATTTACAGACGCTCCTGAACCTGAATTTTTATATATTTATATTATTATTATTCGTCAGATATAAAAGGACAAATTAAAAATCCTTTCACATAAACATTCACAATTAAATATAAGTATGACCCATAAGTAGAGGAACACATTTAAAATTATTGTTTAATACTGTAAACGAAATTAATCATATCAAACTTTATTTTTTAAATATCATTAGAAATACTAATAATTGATAACATTCACAACAGTCCAGCTTTCTGAACGCCTTTGTACCCGATTGCTCTGAGATTCTTCCACCCTTTTTCATTACTGCTTTTCCTGACTCTTTGGCTACTTTCCTACTGATTTCACCCCATATTCTGCTAAATCCTTTGATGTTTTTGGGTGCAATTTTTCGTTTGCTGCATTCCCTTTTGCATAAGGCCCGAAATCTCTCATTGCCTCTGTTCTGAGGGACATTGGGGGCATTGTCTTTTTTCCTAACGAAATCAACATTCTGTTCCTCCAGATATGATGTGTTAAAATCGGCACAATGTGGTGTTGCCATATCAGGCCAGAATATAATATCTTTGATATCATGATGCTTGTTGATGAAGGGGATCAGACGCTTTTTCGCACATTCTTTCAGATACACTTGTGCATTAATTGTCCCTGCTGAAATATAGGGTTGCGAAATATTCCCGGATTGATCAGTGGCCTGCCAAATCATAAACCGTCTGGTAAATTTTGATTTAGGCTTAGCTTTATGATTGTATCCAGTCTCACGACGATTTCTGGCATGATAAAATTTCGGTCCTGAAACATTGGCCGGGTCCTGAGGTATACATATGCCTCATCGTCAATCACAATAATTTTTTAAGGCCTTTTTACAAATTTTCCTACAGCCAGTTTTTGCCTGCTCTTCTTGATCATTTATGTACTTAGGAGCGGATTGTTTTAAATATCACTTAATCCCAAGTTCATTTACTTTTATTCTAGCAACGGTAGATTTGGGCATATTAAATTTTTTTGGCTGCAACACGGACAGATGCATCAGAAATATTAGAAAGCAATTTTTCCACCTTCTTCAAATTGTTCGGCATTGCTTGAAACGCAGGACGACCAGGAAGCAATTTAAATTTCACATTCCCCGAATCTTCATATCTCTGTAGAATATTGTAAATTGTTCGTTTTGATCTGCCCTCTTCCATAAAATGTTTAACAGTTGCCTTCTTTTCTTTTCTTTTTGAGCAACATTTTCATAGAAATGTACAACCCTTTTTTGCAAAATGCTCTGCTTCTTTTCTTGCTATTCGTATCGTCTGCTTCTCAACCTTAGTGCGCAGTCAAGGATTCTGTGCGGCTTTAGTAACGATTTATTCGCAACCTATTTATTGAATTATTTATTCTCTTCAAAAGTAGTTTGCAACGTAAATTATGGAACACTATTCATTTGGTCATCTTGGAAGAATTATGCAGTTGTATAACGGATGATAAGGTTGTAATTAAATTTGCTCATATGGACTTGCGGTAAATGAAACTTGTAATGTTAGTTTTACTTGTGTGTGCTTATTCCTATCGGTTAATGTGAACGTGGGTGTAGATGTCGCTGTCATACGCTCAAAAAGATTTAGAATCATTTATGCCTTTTTCTCCAGAAGCAGCTCATAAAGGCTCGATGATCTTGGGAAATAAAGGTTGCAAATGATGAACCTAATATGTCAAGGCCCTAAGCAGCAATAACCTGAAAAATCATTAAATGTAGGAAGCTAGCTCCATTGGTTAAAAATCTTTCGTAAGTGATCTGAAAACAGTTGATTGTAACCGTTTCTAATTAACTAATGGAACCAATGCACAAATATTTTTGTGAGACTAAAATTGTAGGGTAATAAAATATGACGCAGTTTCCTCTCTGATGTTTCGAATGATGAAGTTCTCTTTCTCATTTGAGCAACGTTTGCTTACTGAACCTTTGAAAATGTGATTTGAACATGATAACGAATCGGATACACTTGTTCGTTACACAGTCGATTGTATCGATTTCTTACGCGGCGGCTGTTTGCTTAAGATAGCAAAGTGATTCATTGCGGAGGGTAATTAACTCTAAGCTACTGGTTAATCCTTTTAACTAACTGGAACCTAAAGACGATGCAACGTGTTAATTAAAACGATATTATTACATTGGATCGCTGCGCCATGTAATCTGAAGGCGATTACGCCGCAATACTAGGAAATGGACTTTTATCAATTTTGCGTTCTAATTGAATGCACGTCCTAATGAGATATCCGGCTGGCGGAATGTTAGCTTATTACGCAGAGGAAATTGCAATTTTGATTATTCAGCCCTGTAGTTGACTATCGAGATATAGGAAGTCCTTCATCAAGCACTATCGACCATAAGTTGATGAACTCTTCACTAAAAGTAAAATTTTTCAGCGCGAAGTAAGTCCAAACATGCATCGTCCTTTCTGCATAAATTACGCGTTCATTATTTTCGAACCTGTCTGGTGCAGTTTTTGCAGAATAAATGGATTATTGAGTATTGTTAGTTTTAGGTTGAAATACAAATCATGAAGTAATGGAGTGGTTTCAGATGGGGAACATGTTAGTTGAAACCATTCATAGGTTCGTAAACGGAACATTTGTCTATCGTTGTCTGTGGCCACCAAGGACGGATTGACAAATGTTTCGTTTATGAACCTAATTAACACCAAGAAGCATTAAGATATGTTTAACCTTGACGACAATTAGTGCTACTATTTCAATGACCTACTAAAAAGGGAATATTAATATTGAATTTAGTTATCTACTAATTTTTTGAAAGTTTTTAATCCATATACACTCACTAGCCAAAAGTCATGGCACACCCCTCCAATCAGGTTCCCTGTCTGTAATCAGACAGACCGCTGCTTCCATTATCGGAATGCAAGTGCACAGGACTCCTTGATATCACACAATCATTGTAAGCTAAACTAGCTGCAGAAATGGCAGCACGCCGAGAGCTATCCGCATTTGAACGGCAGATGATTGTTGGTGCCGGACGGATGGGTACTTTAATATCAGATATACCCAACACCCTGCATTTTCCCCCCACAACTATTCCAAGGGTCTATCGAGAATACACCCAACGAGGCGTTACAACCCATGTCGGATAGCGGATGGGCCGTCCCCGCCTCATTGATGCAGAGATGTTCGCCGTGTCACCCGGCTTGCAACTGCTGTCCGAAGGGCGACAGCGGGCCAAATTACCATACGGTACAACCAGGGACGTCCCACAACTTGGCAGCTACAGGCTTTACGAGCTGGAGGCCACGACGGGTGCCACTCTTGACATCTGCACATCGTCAGCAACACCTAGCCTGGGCCAACCAACATCGACATTGGACCGCTGAGAACTGGCGAAGGGTTGCCTGGTCCAACGAGTCACGGTTTCAGCTGTATCGGGCCGATGGTAGTGTCCGTGTCTGGCGCAGGCCATTTGACCTCTACGTTTCCCAGATTGCAATCCCATTGAACATTTGTGGGACGGCATCGAACGATGTGTCAGGTCGTCACCAACACAACTGGTAAATTCAGCATCGTTATGGCGTGCAGTGGAGGCGGCATGGCTTGCATTGCCTGTGGATATGTTCCGGGGACTGGAAAACTCTCTTCAATGACGGGTCGCCGCCGTTATCCGGGCCAGAGGCAGCCCAACACGTTATTAGGCAGGTCTGCCAAGACTTTTGGTGAGTGAGTGTATAGTTCTAATGTTGATTCAAAATTAATCTGAAGCCTGAAATGGTTATTAGACCAAAAGGCGATTACTTCCTGCGTGTGTACATATGCGGGTGGATGCTATGTGTGTGTGTGTGTGTTTGTTTGTTTGTTTGTTTGTGCCCATTTCTGAGCCTAACGAAGAAAAACGATGGTGTTATCGACGGCACAACACAAACAGAACAGTAGCATCTAAACTTCTGCAAACAGACAGAAACCTATCGACCGTTGAGACTTCTGCTTGCAAAACATTTGTGACTACGCGTAAGCAAAACCGTTCGATCCTGAACTATGTAACAGATATACAGAATGATTCTGAAATCTTGCAACCCATACTTCCTGTTATCTCTTGAAAAACAAGAAAGATAATGGTGCAAAAATCGGCTTTTCGTTAAGAGGATTGTTCAATAGAAAGACCTTTAGAGGCTGGAAAGCAATTTTTATTCAAAGAATTTAAAAGAAATCTTCATGAACATTAAGGCACGAGTCCCAATGGTGCTTTAATTTGTCGATTCCCATCTGGTAAAAGCTTGTGGTTATTGGCGGAACCGTTGGGTAACAGCAAACTCTGTTAGCGTCGGAATTGAAGCGTTGTCCTTTTAGCGTTTGTTTAAGAGGGCCAAAGGCATGGAATTCGCACGGAGACAAGTCGGGGTTTTAAGATTGATGTTATAAGACTTCTTGTATAATCGAGCTAGCAGATCTTGAATTACACCGTTTATAGGGGATATAACGGATAATACGGTATGCACGACTGTAGAATCACCCGAAAGAAGTGGAAATCAGTAATTGCGCAATCGACCGGTTATGGTTTTAAATTTTAAATTCCCTAGTTCGATTTCAGGTTATGGTTTTGTAATTATTGTGTCGGTTTATTTAACAATAACAGCATCCGTTTATTAAAATAGAAGTTTGAGTCCTTTAATAGAAAAGATATGGTTTATCACTTACTCGGTCTAAATGAGAGTGAAGTAAAAATCCTACAAAATGCTCAGCCATTTCAGGAAGTTTCACATAGGAAGTTATGATCTGTGTCGTTTAAAGCGCCAGAATTCTCATGTCTTCAGCCTTTTCATTAAACAAAGGAGGAAGCAACTGTATTTATATAATAACAATGTAACGGGTTATTTCCGTCGACCATTCTGGTGGTGGTCGTGCTCTCTTAAACGTTCATTCACGCCCTGTTATTTCCCAGCATTCCCTTTAAACTACAGCCCTATTGGAAGAAAGCTCGTCAAAACGGGTGGAATGTGTTCCGCACATGTTTCTATCCTTTTTTCCTCATAACCTCCAGCAACCCCTTACTCACAACCCCCTTTCGTTTTATTTATTTTTTTTCTTTTTTCTTTTCTGTTTCTTCACTGAAAGTGGTTTCGGTCTGGAGACGTTCGACGGACTCGTTTTATTTTCTGCCTTTGTTTTGCTCTTGTACTTTTATCTCTGGGACATTTTTCTCCCTCAAGTCTTTAAGGAAGACAATCTCGTCCGTTTAAGAGAAATGACGGAGCTATAAAAAGAAGATTAGACAAAAAAAAAGAAAGTTAAAAAAAAGAGTAGTGACGTATTAAAGATATAATTCTTACCACCTACACATTTCTTTATTAAAATTTTTGTCGGTTGTCTCGTTTTGGACGTAGACGTTCTTTATTAAACCGGATATTGGGTTAACGATGTTGGAAAAAAATCCGAGTTTTTTTTTGTGTGTGTGGAAGAGAAAAAAAATTAATGAAGCTCCCTGAAAACAGTCTGAGCTTGGATGACTTTAACGAATGACTGAAAACTCCTATATTCCGGCACCAAAGTAGAAATCTCGTGTCGCATCTAACCTTATCATGGATTCTAACTTCCCTAAAGAGATATATTTGGTATAAGCTGGACATAAAATGAGGTAGTATTTTAATGAAAGAGATTCAATTAATGTGTTTTCTTTCGCAGATCCTTAAAATGAATACAATTAACTCCGTGTATGTCAGGGAATAAAGTGAATGGTTGGAGTCAAATCCTAATGCATGTTCTTCGTGCAGCAGCACAAACTAGACTCCCAAGATATCAGTGCACAAGAGTTAATTTGCTTAAAAAAGTATTATCATTTGGACTTATAAGGTTTAAGGAGTGTAGCATGTTCTGATTAGCTTCATTGTATTCACAACGAAGCTAATGCAGATCACCAAATTTTGTAGGGATACTAATGGTGACATGGGAAGAAGGATGCGAGGAAAAAAAACGTATTGCAAACGCTGATAAAAGATGGCGCTGTTACAGCCGAGAATTTGCCTAAAACGTAGGTAAAAATGCATAATGCAAATTCTGGACTACGCGGGTGAGAACAGCGCCAGTAATTCAGGCTATAAATAAATCGGAAAAGCTTGGAAAGATATTTTGAGGACCCGCTCAGCTCAGCTCAGCGTTACCTAAGCGCGCTTTTATCTTGTTTTTTGAAGTTGTTTTATCTTGGTGGGGTCCCAACTTGACTACCTTAAAGGACAACATGTCACGGACTGTGATGAACATTACTTGTGACTTGTTAAGATCGGCCGTAGAGAATACTTTGCAGCGTGCGTTTCATGAGAGCGGCGGTCACATTGAAGATGGTGGATATCCTCGCCGGGCAAGAGAATGTGCTGAAAACGTGATGTTTCACTTCAATTTCATCTTTGTGATTCATTTGTAACTCTTCTTTCACTGCACAGGGCTACTTTTCTCCTATCGACGAAGTTTAGGATTTTTTTTTCTCACGGAACCCACCTTTCCGTCTCCTTATTAATCCTTGTTGATTTCCGACCCCTCATGTATTAACAGAATCTGTTCACCTTCATGCCTCCTACCTGAGTGTGAAGTTTGGATTATACCTTTTGAAACACCCTGTATATTGAACAGATTCATTTCCAAGTTTACAGGACACGTAAGAAAGCCTAATAAGATCTGTCATTCTTGTTAAAGGAATACAATGTAAGCTATAATTAGATGGCTAATAAAATTTCTTCGATTTCGAATATTCCAACGTTTTAAACAAGGCCGCCGATAGGCGAAGGGTGCTAGATTGAGAAGGCACTAAATTAATGAGAGGGTGTCAGTATTCTGACCATAAATATGGTTTGCACCAGGCTATTCTAAATTACTAACCGAAAAGTGTCATGAAATAGCTCAAGTATTGTAATTGGTATAAACCACAAGTATTGTTAAAATTATTACAGGATAGGAGTATCAACAATGGTAAACGCTATCTTTTCGGAATCTTAATTTGGTTTGAATTATACAGGGCATTTAGGAAGTATCCACTTTATTCACAAGACAATATAGTTTGGTGTTTAATATATTTTTTATAATTAGATATAATTAGATATGTTAAAATAAACTAATTACACTGGTCAACAAAATTAAAGATTTTCTTTGTAACCAAATGCAAGTGGGTGATTTTTGGTAGGCTTTTTTCTCCTGATTACGAATATAATTTTGAAATTTCTCTAGCACGCACAGATTTCTTTTTTTTCAACGAAACATTTTTAAATGCTTAAACATTGCAGACGCTTCTCTTCACATCCATTACTTTAACATAGAAGTCTCGAAGTGCATAACTTGGAAACGTGACGTGATAGAAAAAATCTAAAAGCAGATTCGGATTCTACATACAAATTACTACTAAGAACACTGTGTGGTCATAGCTACAAAAAGTGTGTTGACTAGTGTTATAATCCCATCCACTGTATCAAAACCTCTTAGAATAGATATGTATTCTAGGGCGGCTTTGACTGTATGCAATTTCATTTTATTTTTAACTTTTTTTTTTTCCTGTTGAAGATAGATACCTAATTCCAATTACCAGATAGTACAGCAACACCTAATTCGTCTGTTTCTTGGAGACTCTGTATAATATCACAGTGACTTTTCATTACCAGAAAATAAATTCAGTTTTATGTATATTCATAAAATTAATATGTGAAGCCTTGTTTTAGCCTTTTGTGTAAGTTAACATGATGATAAGGGTAGGAAAAACGTTTATAGTTCACATATCATGGAAAATTTTATGTTCTTCTGTCTTTTGTATTCACTTAATGGATCCTCGCATTATCCATAATGTTCGTTTATCCTATTAATCAAGTTTATACTTCATTTTTAGTACTTCTTTCAGCTTAAATGTTAACGATGAGCTTTCTCTTTTTATTTTGTTAGTGTTTATGCCATCAATGACGTGCACTAAGATCCCGTATTTTAAAGCGGACTTCCAACTGGGTCCCTGGACCGATTTGGCGCTCACGCCTTTCCTCAGTAAGTAAATCCTCTCAGTTCCTATCGTAGAATTTAAAAAACTGCTATCTTAACACAGATAGTTAACGACTTAAGAACATGCATAAATTCGGAATTATGTAGTAAAAAAATTCCTTGTCATTTGCGATATAATTTCCTGTCAAAAATCTAGAAAATGACTGAAATATGCTCCAAGAAGTGGATACAGATATTAATATCCTCAAGCAATGTTTATATAATGAGGCTTAACGTTTATTCAAGGAAAAAAAAGTTTATATTTATTAATTACTCCTAATAATTACCATTATTTTTAAAACGAAAGTTCTACCTGTGTTTGTGTATGGTTATCTGGTCAAATACAGAGCCAAATATACAAAACAATGCCATTTAAACGCCTTTTCAGTAAATAGATTATTACCGAATATTGTAATGGAAATATACTATAACGTTGTAGTCACTCATTGCAATAGGAAAACTGCAAGAGTTATACAGAAGCCTATGAGATAGTAAAAATTCTTACACAACTTTCTTATCTAATAATTGCATGGCGGTCGAAATTGCTGGATACATCAAATAACAAAAGGATCCAGGAATAGCAATACGCGGTAGCCATGAGTCCATCGCGATATGCGGCTTCCTTACAATGCCCAAGCTCTGGAGATGCGCAATACTGTAGCCTACAATGTTTTCTCCTTCTTGTGGGCAGTGTGGCTCTTCGTACTAAATCCAAATACAGTTTTCTTTTTCTACGTTCAGAAAGTGGAGGGAATGGATGAAAAGTGACGTTTTAACTATGGATATATGACTTTTTTTTTCTTTTTTCAGGTATCCGAATTATATACATGACCAATGCACTGATAATTAGGCATATTTCAAATCTAATAACAGAACAGCATGTTCTATTCCTCCATTTTGAAATTCTGCCCTCAATCAGGTCACTAACTGCAAACGACGCATGCGCTACGCATCTGCATTGTGCTCCGAGGAGTGGGTTACCCAGGGACGCCGCATATCGCGATACCCACAGAGTAAATGATTTTGCCAGCAGTATGATGTTCTATGATTCTTTCTGCCTGTGGGGTTCTTCAACACTCACTAGCAAAAGGTTGACTACATTGAATATAAACCTACACGTATTCAAAACCTTACAGAAAGCTGCAATCCTAAATGCTGGTCACATAGTAAGGAAATTCTTACACTCAGACATTGATACTATTATCAACATATAAATTTTCTATTCCCTGCTTTGGAATTCCCTGGGCTTGGCCCTTTTTTGGTTTTTCCAAAACAAGAATGTAACCTTAATAGTGCTGCGTGGACGTAGTATTTTTATTTATTAAGGATATTGCAGAAAATAACATGTACTTGATTTTTAATTTCGCTTTGAAGTTTTTATATAGGTGACGCTATACATTTTCCCTCTAGGCGCAGCTAATTAGGCGATAAGCGGGTAAATATCTTGAAATATGCGATTTTGGATTTTTGAGATGAACTTTGTTTGTTAATTGAATTGGGTTGTTTCACTATTGATCTCAAGGGGATTTAAAATATACAAATTCTTTTTGGGGTGACCTCGAACTGAAATTCCTGTGGACTATCCGCCCTCCCCCCTTCTTTTTCCCATCTGCATTTCTGCGCCGATTTGATTTGTTGCTGAGAGAATTTCGTTCGTGGATTGGTCGTTAGAAATCCGATTAGTCGATTCGATTACGGCCAAGTGTCTCCGATATTTTTCTCTTAATCTGCTCAACTTTTAAGTTCGAACAGGCAAATTGGAGAAACGCATTAGAAAATCTCTTCTTCCTTTGCTAATGAACAGCAGCACTAAGTTCATTAAGGATTCTAATTGCCAATTAAATAATTATCGACCAACATTAAAGCTAAGCCTTATTCCTCTCCTTTTTTATTTCTTTTTTTCTGTGTGTGCGTGTGTGTGTGTGAGTGTCTTAATTGTAAAGTTTTTGGCTGTTGGGGGATTTCTTGCTGTTAGAAATCATTCGATAAAAAATAACTTGTAAAATTCCTAATGAATACAAGTATCGTTTTATTTTCCACATGTTCTCCTATTTTAGAATTCCCACAGGTATTTTCTGATATCCTTCAAAGGTTCGCATCTTTTCTGCATGAGGTGAAGGGGGAAATAAAGAATTGTAACCTGATTAATTTGGCATTTGATGTTCTTTTGGTAATGGAATTTACTTTTGACGACGGTGATGATGAACGATGATGCTGCTGAATGATGAAGTTCGTGGGCTTAGATTTTCCGAACGACTGGAGTTATGGATTCCGACTTTGATCTTTGATGGCTTAACTTCAAGAAAATTCCTTTCTCCATCGGAGTCGGCTCCCTTTCTTCAGGTGAAATACCAATTAACATTTTCTTCGCCTAAATTCCGTTAACAGAACTTCGGCGAAGTCTTCTTTATTGACAGGAAGACATCGCCTTTAAGGTTATCATTAGGTAGAAATGGTTCTTAATGAAAATGTTATTCCAGGAGAACAGGTTGCCTATGACGGCATATGAACTTTCGTTGCGCGAGCGGCTGTCTTTGCGAATATTTATGAGGGGAAAAATTTGTAATTTTGTTACGAATTTGATGTAATGTAGAGAGAACGACGTGTATGCCATGCACGAATTTATTAGTAATTATTTAAGCATTAGGAGATGTTAAAGAAATTTTCTGTTAATTTTTTGTTCGAAGGGCTCTTATAAGATTATTGAACAAGGTGAGTCAAAAAGAATGTTGAACGTTTAAAAATCTAGTGTGTATAAAATAAGTATGACTGCGCAAGGCCGAAATAGAAAGAAAACTCAGTTTCGCCTGAATCAAGCCCCACCGTAGTCGCTGTCTGAATAAGCATCTTCACTGCTGGAAAAAAATGCAACACCTAGAAGGAATGGATCGATTTATTTGAAATTTTGCCCTCATATAGCATTGGTGGCATACAAGAAATTATTCAAATTGCAAGACAACATGTCCAGAAGAACGTTGTACAGGATGGCTCCCATGCCCGAATAGACCACATGAATGCAGGCCTCGTATTCGCTACTTTCAGTGAATATAGAGGGCGCTGCTAATTTTGAAAAATGGCGGCGAAAGTAGGATCCGTTTTCCATCAACATGCTTTGTATATTACACTGTGTGATATTTTTCTGTATGATGATATATTTTTCAAGTGGTCAATGTGACAAGCAGCTGCTAGGAATAGCACTTGATTTCAACTTTCGTTTTAATGCTGACATACCTAAAAAATTTTATTTCTTAGTTGGAAACTTATTTGTTGAAAAAGTAGATTCAAAATGAAAATTCTTCCTAATAATAAAGGACCTAATTTTTTGCTTATTAATGACCTACAAACAAAATAAAGTTATCAAAACTAATGCAGGTAACAATGATAGTGATTTTACCGTAAAATAACATGCATGTAAACGTATTGTACGTGAAACAAACTTCAAAAAGCAAATTTTGAATATTTTATGGGATATAACAACTTATACAGTTATTTTTATATCGATAAGTAAGGAATATAACGAAATTAAGGATAACTCCATTACAGTTTGCGATTGTTATATATCACATGGTCTTCGTTCTCATTTTACTAATTTAGTTTTTGTTAACATTTAAGTGTTAACATAATATTTACTACCAACCAATTTTTACTTGGATTTTCTTATATTGTCGCACCCGCTGGGACCTAACTCGGCGGTCAGTGACCATACTGGTCCCAGCTGGGCTAGTTTTATCTTAACTTTATTAAATAAATAAATAAATATTATTTCATTTTATTAGTAGTATATGTTAAAATATGTAAATATTTTCAATCTTTTACCCTACCGTTGCTAATTTCTGCATACAAGGTGGTGATGGAAAAAAATTGTGTTGGTACTCATTGTATCTGTGGCTTTTTTCCCCATTGTAAGTCTTACTTCCCAACTTTTTCTAAAGGCTTTATTTTTTGGGAAAAAATTATAATCTTACTGCATGTAATATCGTTTTTGATTTGCAGTCTTAAACACGGCAGAATTTGTTACTTTTTCCTTTCATTTCTTTAGCTGCAACAACGTGTTGAGCCTTACTTAAACTAAGGCGAATCCTACTTAGCTCCGTTCAGGTAAATGCTACAAGGGCGAGGCATTGCAGTTATTGTCACCACACCTACAGTCACCTGTTCCATTACAATGCAGATGCCAAACTGACGATTTCATGCAAATCTGGTCGGAACGATTTTTCTCCAGGAAGCTCATGGGAGCCATTCTGTAGAACATTTTTCTGGACGTATTCTCATGAAATTTGAATCATTTCTTGTATGCAACCAATGCTACTTTTGTACAAAATTTCAAATAAATCGACCCATTCCTTCTAGGTGTTGCACTTTTGCTAGCAATGTATCTAACTGCTGGATCGGCCATTCAACTGACGATGATCTTGCACTTGGCAAGTGGCCATCAAGTTCTCCTGAAATGACCTAGTGCGATATTTTTTGCTTTCCGGTTATATGAAGGACACTGCCTATGTTTATCACCCGTGTATGGGTTTACCTTAACCTTACACAGATTTAACCAAACCTGATATTTGATTTAATAAACTATTCCAATGCATTTATGAGAAACTTACAGGATTAGCATTTCTTTAGCTACCTATAACGACTGTGATGATATCGGCAGCTAAGCGAATTGAGTGCGTGATTGAGTGTTTAGAAATGATTGCAGCGGTTTCGTGAATTTCATGCAACCTTTCAATTAGCATTGGGATAGTATTCGTGTAAGAGACGCAGCATGTCTTTAGATTTTGTTTAAATTGTCTGCTATCTCAAAATTTATGGCCCATCTTTCGGAAGAAACTGTGACAGGGTACACCTAACAGGACAAGCTTGAAAACTGGATAACTGGGTCTTTTATTTCAGATGACAGGCAAGCTTACAATCTTTTAGATTGAATGCTGATTCACAAGTGATGCGCTAATGAGCCAACCTAACGACCACGCATGCACCTTGTACAAAACGTTTGAAATAAGCCTCGTACAAGAATTGGCATTTATCTCTCTGAGGTTTTTTTTTACATGTTGTCGAGAGTATTAAAACTTTGAATCTGCCAACAGACTGAGAGTTGTTAGCTTCTTGACAGAGGTCAACGCTTTGCCCTATGTAATCCGCTTTTATTTCTGAAAATGTTGAAGGAGAAAGCAAAGTGCGAGTTAAAATCGATGGGCGCATTCTTTTTGTGCTCTTTCTTCGCTAGTGACTTTAAAAATATCTTTTGAGTTCATTTTGATAACATTGAAAATATCGAAAAGAAGGTTACAAATTTTTTAAAATGAGGAGGTTGATGAAGTCGCTATTAATGCTAAAGATCCGCATATTTTATGGCTAATGCCGTTGAATGAAATATTTAAATTTGATCTAAGAATCGTCAATTCATAATAGACAGGGAAAAGAAATACAAAAAATCTATAAAATAATATTTTAAATTAGACATACGAAAATGTCGATTTTTATTTCAATCTTTCATCTGTTTTATTAGATAAGTAAATACCAGGTAACCACAAAAGTTTTTGCCGTTTTTAATTCCGGAAAAGAGAATGATGTACAAAAAGTAGCGTATCGCTAGCACCTTCTGCCAACGTGTCTTCGGTTGATCAATCCTCTGGCTTTGGACTCAAAGAAGTCCGTGAGTGCCTTTCGCAGGTCTGTATGATTTTCCACGAAGATGGTTGTCCAGAGAATGGAAAAGTTGATAATCCGTTGGAGCAAGATCTGGTGAGTAAGGAGGATGACACAAAGTTGACCAGCCAAGCCGCTCTATGGTTTCCCTGGCCACCCGCCGGGCATTGTCACTAAGGAAGAGTACCCCTTTGCGATTCACCAATGCTGGCTCCATCTGCTGCAATGCCTGTTGCAAACGTTCCAACTGCTGGGAGTACAGGTCCCGAGTGATGGTTTGGTCAGTTGATAGCAGCTCGTAGTGAACCATTTGGGCGTCTACTCCACCAGACACAGAGCATGATCTTGCGTGAGTGTAGGGGGTGGCTTTGATGTGTGAGGCACGGTGTCCCGGGGTGACAACCAATGTTTGGAACGCTTAAGAGCGTCATACAGGACCTACTTTTCGTCAATGGTTAGTATTCGTTTAAATATGGGTGCGTTACGTTGTCGAAAAAGCAACGATATGCAGGCTGTCACTCGTTGATTCTTGTTGGAGTTCGACAATGTGAGTGGTACCCATTTGCTTAATTTGTACGCCTTTCCTAGGCTGTGCAGGTGACGTCTATTTCATCAGAAACCTGATACCGTCTTGCAAGTTCACCACATGTTAAACTGCTGTCTTCTTCTATGGCCGTTTTCAGGGCTTAGTCATCTAAGGCTTGTGGTCGACCACTGCGGGGTTCATCAGAAATGGCAAATTCTCCCGACCTGAATTTCTGGAACCAATAGGTTCACTCACAACATCATCCCCAAACGTAAGACAAATTCGGCGATTTGATGCTGCTGCTGACAAGCCCACCTTGAAGTCATAAAGCAAACAACACCTAACCATCTCCTTCGATACCTCCATTAGTCTTCACTTCTGCACGAGATGTGATTGATGTTAATGCCCAACAGCCCTGTATTTATATAGGCTAACCGTCCTGCTCCCCCCCCCCCCCGACAGATTGTGGAACAAAATGTACACACATTTGCATAACTTCTATCATTTCCTTTTATGGCAATATAAATACGGTAAGAACTTTTGTGGTTACCTTGTATTTTATTAGAAAAGTGTTGAAATTGCCAAATAATGACAATTTCTTGAGTTCGGGTTAAAGTCTCAAATATAAGAGTCGTACAAATGAAAACGAAAATTATTTATTTTATCCAAAGAGTATACAAGGAAATTAAAGATACTCAAATGTCTTAAGGCATTTATCCCACTGTGTAACAAGGCGTGGAATTCCTTTATGGAAGAAGTCTTTCGGTTGCGTCTGGAACCATTCCAAAACCTCTTCCTTCACTTTATCGTCCGACAGAAACCTGCGGCTTTTCAGATGTTTCATGAGATCCCCAAACACGTGAAAGTCACATGGGGATAAGTCAGGGCTGTAAGGTGGATGCTGCATTGCTTCCCAGTTGAACTTTCTGATAAGGTCTACCGTTGCTTTCGAGGTGTGAGGACGCGCGTTGTGTTGGAGAAGAAGCACTCCTTCTGTAAGAAGTCCAGGACGCTTGCATTTGATGGTCGCGCGCAGTGCCTTCAATGTTTTCCTATATCGTGCTGCGTTAACTGTGGTGCCTTTTTCAAGAAAGTCCAGTAAAATCGGGCCTTTGCGATCAAAAAAACACGGTCAACATCACCTCCCCCGTGGTGTTTGCGACTGCTTTTGATTTTTTCGGGGGTGGTGACCGATAATGCTTCCATTGACGACTTTGACGTTTGCTTTCGGGCTGAAAATGAAAGCACCAAGTTTCATCGCTTGTAACGATTCTGTCGAGAAAACACTCTCTTTCCTGTTCATAGCAAGTCAAATGTTGCAGGGACATGGCCATGTCAAATGATGTGGGACCCGTCACAGATTGCACAGATTTTTCTGTAGTGCAGATGGTTCCAGAAAAAGGAGTGAACAGTTCCACAACTAAGTCCAGTTTTAGCAACCACGACATCGATTGTTAATCTTCTGTTTTTCTTTAAGACAGCGTCAATTTTGGCTTTGGAATCATCCGTTATGGCGCGGTTTGCTTGTCCAGGTCGTTGATCATCTTGCAATGATGATTGTCCCTCCGAAAGCCTCTTGCTCCATGGCCAAACACGAGTGAAGGTTAGGCAGTCATTTCCGTAGACGTTCTGCATACGACGATGAATTTCAGCAACTGAAACTCCTTCACATGTCAAAAAACGAATTACTGCTCTCTGTTTCTGTTTCGTTGACTCTATTTTGTTGTTTGTACGAAGCGTTCGCTCGCAGAGCCTCGAAGCGCGACCTTTCGTTCTTTCTCAGGTGATGCAATACTTGCAACCTATTTTTTAATTTGACGTGGGGTTTCGCAATTATTGAAAACAAAAACTTACGATCCTACACGTCGTCTTTTTTTTCCCAACTCAAATTTTCGTTTTCATTTGTACGATCCTTATATATTTGCTGTATGTTTTCCATAATATTTCATTATCGTCTTGTTTTTTAATTATTATTTAGTAATCGATGACAATCTGAATCGAGGCTTTGATTTATAAGGTCTTAATTTATAAAACAGCTGAAGATTTACTTTAAAAATAAAATCTTGTAAACATTCCAAGGAGGAGCTTTAGCAGTGAAGCAGAAATAGATTTATACATTTATTAACAAGAAATTGTCATCTATTTTTACCCCTTTATCTGCACTCTTTTCCTCTCCCCAAGTTTTGTTTAATCCAAAAATTTATTTTCTCGAACGTAGTGTGTAGAAAATGTAAAAAGTTAGCATCTTCTTTCCTTTCTCATCATTTCGGATGGAATGACATATGTTGCCATAATTCTAACGACCAAGTGCCTGCCATCCTCACAATTCTGACCCACTGAAACAATTGGGCTTAAACTTCATAATAATGTGGACCTTGGCTAGAGGAATCTGTATACCTAATTTCACTCCTTTAAGTATAGCACATATATTTTTTGTCCTCTCTGAATCCCATCCCCGTAGTTCCGACCCCAGTGCACCAATCAAAACCAAACTAAATAGTGAAGGTGGGCATACCCATAGTAAGCTACATTCCTAATTTCAACCTTCTACCTTAAAAAATGTAGTAATTATGAAGGGAACGGATGGAATTAAAATTTATATATGAGTAATTGCGCAACCTTCTACCTCCAAAAAAAATATAATTAATGAGCACTTGAGCAATCGTGCGTCGACAAAGCGTTATCACGTGGGCGCGTCGATGTCAATAATGCTTAAAAGATGAACAGAAAGTAACAATGTATTCCTTCTTGAAAAATCGATTGTTATATGATATGCCATTATCTTGGTATTCTTTACACTCACTGGTTTAGCAAGTGGATTCCACTTGAAGGGGTCCACGAAAAATTCTGAAAAGTTGATATGGCCGAGTTAAGACATTGATGATCATATTTCTGAAAACAGAATTTGAAAAAGTTAATTCGTTTTCAAGTTATCGTGCAAACGTAAAGACCACGGTTTCCTTCTTACACCGTGGTACAGACCAGGGGCGCATTCTGCTAAAGCTCCTAATAAGAATGTGAAAATAACTTCTGAAACTTTATTAGAAAAGAATATATCCTCGTATCAGTTTTTCAAGAGTGTTGTTAGAAAATGATTTTCTAAAATATTTTAAAAAATATTCTATGAAAGTGTCTGTTTATAGAGGTTGGGTACAAAAATGAGCCACCCCGCCTTTATTTTCATAACCGAAGCAGATATGTCAATTTTGATGAATCCAATAAATAGGAAGATGTGGGTGACCTATCCCATGGTGCACTTTTCGTAATCCCAAATATGCAAATTAGGACACATTCAAATCCTATCTTAAAAACCGTAACAGATTCACAAAACAAAACATGGAAATTCCGAACGAAACAAAACAAAAAAATTCAAAAATCCGATGAACGGATTACCAACAATCCAAAGCAGAAGATCATGTTGACCATTTCAGGAAAAATGTAGCTTGCCATCCTGGAATTGTTCTGTCTTCTGTTATGCTGACACATACCTTTTATTTGCTTTTCCTCATCAAAGTGTATGTTATTATGGTAATTTTTGATAATTTCTTGACTTGCATGTTGAACGTTCAAATATCTTTGTGAAGTTCATAGGGAGGTAACTAATAAATTCAACATGTGATTGTTGGTGATCCGTTCATAGGATTTTGGAAATTTTTGTTTTGTTATGTTCGGAATTCCATGCAGTACGAGTCTTCAATTGGAATTTTTCGTGTATCTGTTACGGTTTTTAAGATAGGATTTGAATGTGTCCTAATTTCCATATTTGGGATGATGAAAGGTGCACCACGGGATAATCACTCACAACTTCCTATTCATTGGGTTCATCAAAATTGACATATCTGCTTCGGTTACGAAAATAAAAAGGGCGCCTTCATTTTTGTATCCACCCTGTATAAATTATTTAAGACTAGAAGCGAACCCATCCGTTTGTATAATCGGGAAACAACCCATTTTTAGATTTTTTTTCTTTGTTGTGACAACGTCCATTGTCGCTGATTTTATATAAATGATTTTAAATGTATGAAATCGATAAAAAGAGCAAAGGCATAAGAAACTATATTGCTGCTTGTAATTTTTTTCGAGTTAAACGTCGCTCAGAAAATTAATAATCTACACGAAGAATTTTGTTTTTCTCTAAAAGTTTATACGAGAAATGTATGAAGCAGCTCGCAAGATAAATGAATATTTCCTTTACACGTGACCTTTTCCCATATAATTCCCATCAACTTGTATAGCCTTAAGATGCACGAAACAAGCGTATACCGGCTTTCTAAAAGCTGTCTTCAGTGCACGAATCACTCTAATCTTTTCGTCTTAAAAATTGAGCGCTTAAAGTTCTTCAAAATAAGCTATATTTTATAGTGCGAACAGGAATTCATTAAACATATAAAAAGAATACAGAAAGGCTTTCAGTAGCAGTGTTTCTATATTAAAACTATCAGGTTGTTGCATATCAAATGTCGGATTTCGAGGTGGGTTCCGCGCTACAGCACCGTTTCCACGTTTAGTAGCAAGTACCCATAACAATGTGGTACATTCCCAGAGATAAACCTATCAACGACCAGCTGCCTGAAATTTGCATGTCTGCGATGATATTTAATAGCATTTGAACTCAAGCGAAGATAGTCATGATTTCATATGATTTACGTGTGATAATACATTACGAGTTCAGGTTGAATCAGACGGCATCCAACGCCTTTCGAAACATCAATAAGGTATTCGGTGTAGGCACCATAAACGAACGTACTGTCCAACGTTGGTTCCGAAAATTCCGGGCGGGAGTGACGGACCTGGCAACTGAGCCACGCGGCAGAACGCCCAGCGTGTTGAATGACACTAATCTGAAGCGATCTGTGGAAGAGGACCCGTCAAAAACTGTTCGGGACCTTACAGGGGATCATGCTGTATCAGCGTCGACTGTCAGTAAACACCTTAGGACCATCGGCAAGGTGAAAAAAACAGAACAAATAGGTCCCACATGAACTTATGGAAAACCAAAAAGAGCGTCGGCTGGAAATGTGTGTACGGAATTGCTTTTGCGCCATGAAGAAGCGGGGATTATTGATCGCATTGTCACCTGCGACGAGAAGTGGCCCCTACACGACAATAGGAAACGGTCAACACAGTGGCTGGATGCTGATGAACCCCCGCGACAGTTCCCTAAGCCCCCGTTGCACCCCAGGAAGCTCATGGTTACAGTTTGGTGAACATCCGTGGTGTAGTGCATTACAGCTTTCTGCAGCAGGGGGAGACGATCACCGCTGCGACCTACTTTCGTGAACTGCATCGTATGCACACAAAACTGTGTCAGCAACAACCCGCACTTGTGCATTGCAAAGGCGTCCTTCTGCTGCATGACAACGCAAACGATTGTGTAGGCGCTACAGGCTCTGGGCTACGAGGTGCTTCCAAACACCCCCCCCCCCCCGTACTCTCCGGACCTCTTCCCTACCGACTACCATCTTTTCCAGAGCCTGGACAATTTTCTCCGGAGGAAAACATTCCTAACCCAAGCAGACGTCGAAAACGCATTCAGGGAGTTTATAGACTCGTGACCATGGAGTCTATCGGAGAGGGCTCGAGAAGCTGCCAAATCGTTGGCAACAATGTTTGGATTGCAATGGGGGTTATTTTGAATAGCACATGCGACGGTGTCCTTTCTAGAGGGCCATTAAAGATGACCTCTGCAATCTGACATTTGATATGCAACGACCTGATATTATTAGAGCTACTGCTTAATCTGTTATTTGTGCACTGGAGCTCGAATCAAAGGTTAGAGAACATTTTCGATCATTTAATCCTTCTAATATCCTCCCATTCAATGGTTCTTTTAGAGCTTCTCTACCTTCTCAGTGCAATAAAAGAACTCCAACTGCTTCTAAAAAACTATGAAGGAAACCCATCAATTGCTTATCGTCGATCGTAAATTTAATTCAGGATGGTCTAAGGAAGTCTTATCTCTTTTTTTATGGAGGCAGTGGAAATTGTTATCTTGTTTATACAATTACTTAATTAGGGACTAATGAAGCTAACCAAGCGTGAGTTTAATGGCGGCAACCTTTTCCTCCAATAATTTTTGTCTCGCTGCTTTTCGACCGAATGGCAGAAATAATTTTTAAACATTTCCACGAAAACTCCATTTGCTCTGGTTGTCCGTAAAATACAATTGAAATTAATTTTATATTTTAGTAACTTAATTTTGCGCATGTATTTTAATATCAGATTAAGTCTAAGAGTTGCATAGTGATCAGAATCGCTGAGTAAATCAAAATATAAGAAGGTCCGCGAATAAAGTTATGGTAGATATTTCATGATGCTAATCCGTTTCGCAACAATTTCCTCATCGGAGCAAATGGAGATTTACATATTTGCCTCGATGATAAAGTTATTTCGAAACTGTCACGGAATTCGACTCCCATCAAGAATTCCGATGACAGTGGCGTACGATTTCGCTTTCGTATCTTCTTTCCATCGGAAAAGAGAGTGAGGCGGCGTCAGCAGCGACAACATCAACGTCAATACGCATCAGCCAATAGGGAGCGATAAGGAGATTCGACCGCGAAGCTCGAGTGGAAGAGCAGGGGAGAGAGAGAGAGAGAGAGAGAGAGAGAGAGAGAGAGAGATTGTCGGCGTGGACGATGGCAGGAGGATCTGCGAATTGTGGAATTGATAGCCGACATCACCCGGACCGAGGACTGTTCTGCGTGGCCAGATGGGAGCGAGGAAGAAAACATTCCCCGAGTCCACGAGAACGCAGGCAAGGGAATGCGGACGCTGTGAGGGAGAACAGCGGACCGTGCCGGGAAGCCAAAGTGGCGGTGAATTTGCCAACGTCGAAAAGGGAAGACGGGAGCAGCAAATTGGTTCCGCCCCCTCAAGTGGTTTCAAGTCCGAGGTTGGTCGTCAGGTCTTATGCTGTGGGCAATAATGCCGTGCTAACTAAACGTAGTTTTGCAGAATTAAAATACCTAGGCGTACGCAGTATTACTAAAGTAATAGGCTTGTGGCCTTTTGGAATGTACGCCGACCTTACCGACCTGCTAGGCTTTACGCTAGCACGGGATTGACAGTTGTGACCGCATTTAATCTTAGCTTTCCGCAGGGTGTGGTAGCCGCTAATTCAAAAGCAGTAGTTCTTCATGTTTATTGAAGTTGGTCTTGTTTTAATGGCACGTATCTGTCAGTGACATTAATGTAATTCCTATTTGTGTTTTTGTAGTAGTGCTACCGTTATCTTAATTCGCCTAGCTATAAGACTGTATTTGAACGGAACTGCTAGAACTTTCGGGTGCTGTGTGCATACCCCCTTTGTAAAAGAGATTCAATTGTGTTCCCGGACTAGACAGTTAATTGATAATTGGAACTTGAAATTTTTCACGTGTGTTGAGTGTTACTTCGTTAGAGTAAAAATGTATCCAGCGAGTTTTTGAGTCTTCTTGTTTTTGAGCCTAAGATTAAGCATTTGATGGTGTTTTATAGATAAACATAAATTGCTGTTTATTTGTTTATGTGAAATCATTTGCGACTTTAAGGTGAAGGGTATTTTTGCTATAATAAGATATTTTATCTGGTAGTGATAGTATGCATATTTATGTTCACGTTAGCACTAGGGATATGAATTTATTGTAATGCAATAAAGATTGGCGTTTATGGTGTATTGGTTACATTTCTCCTAAATTTTGAATATTTACAATTTATGTGTAATGTTTGCATTTCTCCTAAATTTTGAATATTTGCAATTTATGTGTATTGGTTACATTTCTCCTAAACGTTGAATATTTGCAATTTATATGTTGATAACCTAGCCAAGTAGGCTTTATCGTTGATTTGATTAATTAATTTGCTAATTATCCATCAATTATTTATGTAACTTTAATAAACTTTATTTAAATATTGACCCGTTCCCTGTACGTGTCTTTTCATATTTCCACTGCGCATATCTGCCATTAACAGATATTTATACACGTTACAGAAACGCGTTGGCACCATTAAAAATCTACCGTATTGCTATTCTTCGAACCTTCTTATTTCTTAATATCACATTAGTTGCTCTACCATAAGTGTTTAATTTATTCAGGTCGGTGCGCTTGGATGTTGTTGTAATTGTTTCCACCGAGTTAGCAATATTAATAAACCTTACGCTTTAGATGTTAATAGGTACAGTATATTAATTAAGTCGAATCGTCTCGTTTGCTTGAGCAACAACTAATAGATCAGTTTTAGACAGTAGAGTGTTCATTGCGAAATGAAAACTAAGAATAGTCCAAATTTTTAATAGCAAAGAGATAAACCATATATATTTAGACACTCGGATTTAATTCAGAGTATCCATTTTGTGTTTACAAAGTCAGATATTAAAATTTAGCGGTTCCATCACTTGCTTTACTTCAAAGCTTTAATTCCCTCGGGCTGGAATCAATGAATTCTACTTGACTTGACCTTTGGAATATGAATTCTACTACCCATTCAGAAGGCAAATTCTGGAGCATTTTTGTGGCATTAATATCATCTCGCTGCACGAATAAATATTGCCACATGTGATATGTATGATTCATGTAAGGTGACGGACTAGTGACGAATTAATGATGAAAACAAATTCGCAACATGTAACCCTTTAGCCGGAATCCTTGGGGTCAGTTAAGTTTTGGTTTTCAGATTACACTCATAATTTAGAAACAGTATATAATTCAGTAATGGGTAAAAATGAATTTTGAGCGTTTCGGTCAGTTAAATCAAGAAATAGAGAGTAAATGTTTCCGACCTGGCCGAAGCACGACGGATCTCATCTGTACTCTAAGAAAATCTATGAGAAATTTTGGGAGTATGCAAAAGATATCTACGCTTGCTTTGTGGACTCGAAAAAGCATATGACAGTTCCTCTGGCAAATGTTGCTATCATGTCTCTGTACGAAAGCTCTGAGATGTGCGTCCGGATAAATGGCATTAAGCTAAGACCGTTCTCCGTGGTGTTGGACTCCGTTAAGAATGCGTACTGTCGCCCCTTTCGTTCATTATGGACTGGATAGTCCGGGGCAGCCGAGGCGATGAGCATGTTTGTGTGGGCGACTGCTTGGTGGAGAGGCTGCTCTTTGCTGACGATCTTGTATTCCTTGGGCCTTCTCGCACCAACCTTCAGCACGCGCTAGACCGGTTTGCAGCCAAATGTGAAGATGCTGGGATGAAGAGCATGTTAGGGGAGCTCTATTCAGACAGGTGGAGAAGTTCGAGTATCTCGGGACTGCAGTCACGAGTGACAGGCGGCAGGATAGAGAATTTGATGCTCTGATCGGTATAGCAAGGTGTATGTGAACTGTGGCGATCCGTGGTAATGAAACATGAGCTGGGAAACAAATCCAAGCTCTCGGTTTTCAAATCTATCTTTGTCCCCATTCTCACCTATGGTCATGAACCTGGGGTAATGACCGAAAGAGTGCGATCGCGGGTATAAGCGACCGAAATGAGATTCCTGAGAGGCGTGGCAGGTGTTACCGTACTAGATAGTGCATAGCAGCACAATATGGGAGTCTTCAGGTGTTGAGCTGCTACTTCTCCGCATTGAGAGATCTCAGTTGTGTTGGTATGGCCACGTGATACGGATGCCGCAAACAGGTCTTCCGATAGACTGTCTCCGTTATCTTGAGCCCAAGTTCGAATTACGCAAGTGCCTCTGCGCATGTATCCCGTCGCGTTACCATGATGACGCGACGCCTGTAATGTCTTTTTTTTACCGCTCTTTCCGGTGAGGGAGCAAAATGACTCATCTGGAGCAGTCTTCACGTCAAACAATGTAAAACGTAAACAAATGTCAGCAAATCCTAGTGATAATTTCAGAAATCTGGGAACTATATGACCATGCGGAAGCACTTCTGCAAAAATAGAGTGCGCAACTTGAGCTCAAGATAACTGAGACAGACTATAGGCAACTAAGAAAAACAATGTAAAAAAACAAACTGACCTTTACAATTCTGTGGATGCTAGAATACTTGAGAGAGACGAGGTAGGAGACTCCACTTGTCCAATTAAAATAATAAAATGTTTTTGTGGACAAGTGGAGTCTTCTACCTCGTCTCTCTCAAGACTATAGGCAGTTGTTATTTTCCAAGCCGACGGTCAGCCTATAACCAGGTGGCTAGAGTACATGGAGAATCTGGATTCGAGTTGCTTGGGTATTAACATGAATGACATGCGCCTGATGGCGAAAGATTGCGATCGTTGGAGATACTCCATAGGGCTGTTGTTCCTGTGACTCTAACGGTTAAGCGGATTTGAAAAGTAAGTAAGTAAATAAGTAAGTATAAATTTACATGACGAGATCGGAATTTTCGTTCAGCAGCCTATCTCAGAACAGTGGAAACCCATCTACATTATTGCTCACACATTCTAAGTACTCTAATCTCCTGTACTCAGAATGTCACGCTATATCTTAACGCCGCCATGCTTGGCAGTTTGTTGCAGGTCGAATTCTTAGATCAGCATTTACCAGTCTCATCTGACAAGTAAACTTTCTCTGGTATGAATTGGGTAGCTGAACGAGACACATTGGCAATCGATAGAGCAAGGTTCATGTATGAGTACCTGAAAGCGTCTTGTGTTGAGTGCTAGGCCAAACTGAGGTTACATTAGTTCCGCCTAAAGACACAGAAAGGAAACCAAATTACAGTTGAAACAAAAAAGTCAGTTACATTTCACACTAAGCAATGTCTATTTGTCACTGACTTTCACATTGACTGCATCAACGACCCCAGCTCTCCGTGTGCTTCCTAATTTGGATCAAAATAGTTTGTATGCAGTCTTGTTATTCCAGCTGAAGTCGAGTATAGAATTCGGGTATGTAACTGCTTTTTATGTTTCAAGTGAAGCTGATTTAACTTCCATACACTCCCGTGTTAACTTCACTTCGATCTACCGGGCACTCTTTGCCGTTAAGATTTTCAGGCATTAATTACCATTGTTTCGTTTGGCTACCTTATTTATACAAGTCAAGGTTTACTTTAACAAGACACACTGCTAAAATTTCCAAAGATCTACCACGATATTTTTACTTTATAAAAAATGCATACCAATTGAGACTGGAAATTTAACTGGACATAGCCAGTTCATATTTCACTGTGCAGAGTACTCTTAGTGTGATCAAATTGTGCTTCTTTAACCTGTAGTAGCCGCTTTTTAAATATCGGACGTTTTAAGTGGGGTTTTTTATATATACGCTGTATTAAAAAGAAATGACAAAAAATATCTGCACACGATTTATCAGAGTTCACTTATATGGCGAGCGAATTTTGCCGAAACCTGGATATTGCAAATAAATCGGAACAGAGACGAAAAACCTTCTTTCTATTCGCAGTGTTGTAGTTGTTGTTGGAAGGCTATTCAATATTTCCGATTTAATAATGCGTCTGCTCTCTAAAAGTGAATTTATTTTGCAGCAAGTATTCTCTTCTTAAAATAATAAAAAAAAACAAACTTGAATTTCAGTCCGCGAATATACTTTGAATTCATAGCTCTACTATAATAATATTTACTTGCTCTCTTTTGCTAGATCGCGCGTTGGCCCCCCCCCCCCCCCCCTGGGTTGAGGTTGTATACAGTGAAAGCAGAACCTGGTAGAATTTTACGTAGCGAGACGAGTTATGGAACCCGATTTTGCGTTCGATTTTATTAAAGTAGACGCTATTATCATTTTATAATGCACTGAATTTTGTTTAACAGTCCACTTGAGGAAGCTCGACCACCCATCGGATGGGTGATAAAGAAATTTTATAACATTAAAAATGAAAATAGAAACTTTCACATTTAGTCTATAAATTTTATAACTGTTAGGATCAAAATATTTTGAATACATGAAAGTTTAGTCGAAATTATGTGTTTGCCGTCCATTTCATTTAGGAGAATTTTTATGACGATTAAGTTCTGTTAGAGCTTCTAGAAATTACCATAGTCCATCTTTCCAAATAATGTAAAAATTACCCTTATACGAGAGGCATACATAAGAGACATTTGCCTGGATATTTGATTAGACGCAACCTCCTGAAACTACTACTTCGCAGAAGTGTCTTTATGCGCGAAAGTAAGATCGAATAAGTAAAGGCACTATTAATGAACACTGCAACAATTATATTTCAGTAATTTTTCCTATCACTCCATTCATCATTATCGTGCAGAGTTTTAAAAACATGTCAAAACTTACCTTCTTAACATTCAGGCTTAAAAACTTAATTCCAAACAAACGAAACGCGACCATGCAAAACAAAATCGGTCATCTGGAGATTTGAGCCTCTCTGATGCCTTACTTTATTATTGCACCCATTATTTCAGCAGTTCAAAGTGTGAAATTTACACAGTTAAAACGCTCGAATATGCAAGTGACACTTAAGTTGATTTGTATACGCAAAGAAGAAGAAATACTTAGACTTCGAAAACAATTGGATTATTTGTCGGACAGAAAGAGTTACATATACAAAAGTCAGTATGTACCACGCGTAGCATGGATAAAAGCTGTAAACGGATGTGGTGGATTCATAAACTTCTTTGAGGGATATCTTAACATTGTACTCCGATTACCAGACTATTTCGTCGGAATTCGTTGGTCTCAGTCGAATCCAAAACATCCCAAATCTGGTCAGTTGAAGGTCAAGGCATTGTGCTGCAAGAACGTAGACTATGTGGCGTGGCTGGCATTATCTTCTTGAAAATAAGGAGCAAAACGTGTCCTCAGTGTACGTTATGCTTTGAGTGTGGTAGGACGGAAAACCAAGCAATATATACAGAGTGGGCCAAAAGTCTATACCATTTAAATAAAACTTAAACGCTATAGGTGCAGCCAATAATTTCTATACAATTAGAATTGGGGCGGAGAACTTTTACTTATGTGACCAAGATGGCCGCCATCTATGATATAACTCATAATTTTCAAATGGTAAGGGGTTCATGCGATAATGAAAAGATGTGGAATTTCCTGACAAACACAATGGTGTGGTTTTTTTTTTTTTACTTACATCTTAATTCATTATTGAGTTAATGCAATTTTTTGGTCAGACATAATATCCCCACATTCACCACATTGACAAAGGGCACAACTGCTGGTTTTCAGATTAAGAAAATGTTACATGTGTTCGATATGTTGCCGGCCTTTTCTGATTGTGAAAGCCAAACTGAAGCCCCATTTACGTTTGACGTTCATATTAACGTTGACATTAGGGTCAACACTCCGACAAGCCTGTGTCATACGCTGTTTCAGATGTTCACTGAAGTTGGTGCTCCGACTCACTATGGCATTGTTATGGAGTATCTGAACTTGCAACTTCCAATCGTTGGATTTGACTGACGCGAACAAGTAGAGTGATCCCCTAGATCCCCGAACTGGACCCCAATGGGTTTTACCTCTGGGGGAAGTGGAAGGCTCTGGTGTATGCAGTAAAAATATTGAACATTGAAGATATGAAACAGCGTATCATGGTCTTGTCAGAATGTTGACCTAATCTGCTCCTCAACGTTGAAGGGAATAAGGATTCAGGTTGATTTGACAATTGGAAACGGCAAGTAACAAATTGAATACATCTACAGGACCTGATATTTGTGGCATTGTGTTAATTTGGAAACGGGCAGATATGGCGTTAATGGTGAATGTGGGATGTTATGTTTGACCAAGCAACTCAAGATTTAGTAAAGGGGCGTAAAAAATAACACCATTGTGTTTGTCAGGAAATTCCACATGCATTTCATATGTCAGATGACCCTCTTCCATTTGAAAATTTTGAGTTGTATCCAAGATGGCGGCGAACTTGAGCAAAAGTTTTTCCCTACCCCAAATAGTATCCCCAATCGGAATTATTAACTCTATCCATAGCATTTAAGTTATATCTTAGGCAGATCTGACTTTTGGTCCACTCTGTAGATAAAATTACAAAACTGGGGAAAACGCCAATTTGACGTAAAGTGTAAAAATTTGAAGTTTTTTTACATAATTATTTCTGAAATGTAATGATTTGTTCTTGAGATTGTATTCATGGAACACGCTTGTAGCGTCGTCAAACGCATTTTAACATACAAAATTTACATAGAGAAGGGTGAAATAGTATTATGTTATTAGCGTAAAATTCACCGAAAAATCCTTTCGTCCACGAATCCCTTAAACCAGAATCCAATTTCGCTGAGCACGAGAATCTGTTTAGGCATGTCGTTGAGGCATTTCCTTTAATTTATCAGTAGATTCCATTGGATCTGTAATGACACCGGGGTAGAAAAGAAGGCCACAATGATCCGATAAACGAGTGCGAATTACAATTCCCCGACCTGTATTTAAAAAAATAAAGCGATATTCCCCGCTTAGCACTCTTATTTTTTTTTTTTTACGTCTTTCTTCTTTCGAGAACAGTGTCCCGAAGCCTTTTCGCTGTTCCGTTCCTTTGGTGTTTTTTCCGCTCTCTTATCACTCTCTCAACGCCAAACCTCAACTTTCCATTTCTCTTGGCAAATATTTATTCTCTCGGCCGATAGAGTGCACGACTGCCGTTCTCCCTTGCAAGAAACCGAGAGAAAACGAATGGGAGATAAATTGTCCCACTACCCCCACCACTATTGGCGCTCGCTCGCTCGATCTGGATGGTTTCCATTTTGACCAGACATTGCTAGAGAGATGAGATATAAGAAGAAGGAAGAGTTCCCTTCTCCTCCTCCTCCTTGAGAAAAGACTCCCAACACTATTTCCGAAATCGGGATGCTTCAAAGATCCGATACAATTTTCTTTGAAGGAGGAGGAAAAAAGAAAACTTGCAAGTGAAGATGAATGAGCTATAAGACTTGTTATTCTGTTCCTGTCGATAAATATTTAATTTATTTCATTTTTTTCTCCTTGGAAGAGGTGTCTCTGCACTTTTTTGAAGAAATGCATAGCGAAAATATTGCGCTTTTTGAACATTTTCTTTATAGTGAGACGGATACTGGCTATAGATTTTCCTGCTTTGGTGTAGACTGTATTGGTGGATGATAAGTTTGTGTTTCCTTCGCGTAAATAAGAGTTTTGCCAGTGATTCATGTGAGAATGAAAACGAATTTTTATGTTCTCTCCTTGAGATGGTGTTTATTCGTTTTCCTAAAAATAAATACAAAATCAGAACTACAAAAGAAATACAAAAAAACAAAATTCGTAGCATAGGCTGTCATATTTTCAAAATGGATAGAATAAATGCTAAATCTGAAATAACGTTTGAAAAAGAAACAAATGTAGGGAATGGCCAAAGAAGGCTTACAGTTGTTCATTAGAAAAAGAAATAAAGGTTATCTTTGTTACAATAGAATTCTTAATTCAAAGAGTCGCGCATTGAAAGAGCACATTTAGATACACTTTCAGAAGTAATTCAACTGCCGGCCTTTGTTATTTACAATTACCACTCTGGCAAAGAATTCTTTTATTTCCATCAATTTCTTGACTAGGTTCTCTTATCTGTGCATGAAAGAAAAACCTCTTACCACAAAAAACATCCGGCGTTTCATATCTCGGATTTTTTTGCAGTAAGAAGTTTTACCTTCATCTAACGTAATTCCACGCCTCAATTCCTTTTTAACCGACTTCAAAAAAAGGAGGTTATCAATTCGACTCGGTATGTACGAGGTCTGTTCAAGAAATACGTAGACTGTTTGAATTGCGCGGGCCCTGTTGGTCCCAATCAAAATCGCTTGGTGTCGCCATCTTCTGACAGATCCGCTGATTACAAGGCAGTTTTTTGATTGCAAATATCAGTATTGGTTGATTAGCAACGCGGTTGTTTGTGAAGTGTGTTTTTTTTCGTTTGGCGGATTTTTAGAATGAGTGACTTGAACGAGCAAAGAGTTGCTTTGAAATTTTGTGTTAAACTTGGAAATACTGCCACTGGACGAGTGGAAAAGGCCAGAAATGTGGACGAGAGGTGACTGGTTGTTTCATCACGACAACGCTCCAGCCCATTCAGCCCTCAGAATTCGAGAGTTTTTGGCCAAACACTCGATCACTGTTCTTCCTCACTCACCCTATTCACCTGACCTCGCTCCTTGTGACTTCTTCTTGTTTCCCAAACTCAAAAGACCTTTGAAAGGAAGGAGATTTGAGACGATTCCCGACATGAAGGCAAATGCGACGAAGGCGCTGAAGGACATCACAAAAGAAGCGTTCCAGGACTGTTTCCAAAAGTGGAAACACCGTTGGGATAAGTGTATGCGTCGGGGAGGAGAGTACTTTGAAGGGGACCCAGATGTGTAACTTCTGAATAAAGTATATTTTGTTTTATGACGTCAGTCTACGTATTTTTTGAACAGACCTCGTATGTAATATTGTTTGAATTGCACAATATTAGTATATGTTAGTCTATGTGGGCTTCTAAAAACAGGTGTGCCAAATTTCATAAGTGTGTTTATGTATGTATGTATGTATGTATGTATGTATGTATGTATGTATGTATGT
>JAHWFO010018671.1:2114772-2137309 GCA_023313115.1 Rhysida immarginata | reverse complement strand
TGTATGTATGTATGTATGTATGTATGTATGTATGTATGTATGTATGTTTGTCCACGTATTCTCAGGAACTAGATAACGAGTTGCAATAATTCTTTTTTTTTATTGGATTAAGTATCTTTCAACTTAGGGAACAGTCCAAGTTTCATCAAAATCGGTTCAGTAGTTTTCAAGATATGTACTGGTTATAGCTAGACGATAGTGAAAGTTTCATCAAAGTCGGTTTTTTAATACTCTGTTTAATCTTGTAATTATTAATTACACACTTTTATTTCATTTGACTTGCAAATTTTGTAATCACTGTTTCGTTGTTCAAACGATTCCAAATTTGGCACGCTTGTTTATTTTAAGTGGCGATATAATCCAGTAGGAAAGCTTTCAAACTTCGATTTCTTAAAAACGGTAAAACTGATTTTCATTTAAATTTTTGCTCAATGTAGTCTAAATATTGCCAATTTATTTAATGGTTCACACACAGGTTGGATAATTTTATCTATCTAAATAAAAATATAGGACTAATGATACAGGTGGAAGGAGAAAGGTGCTGACTGATTGACAAAAATAAATACTTGCAGAGTAGCCATTAACACTACAACCTCAGTTCGTCAATCAGCAACGCCGTCAGATATTTCAGGTATTAAAGAATTATCATGTGTTAAAACAGTGTAACATTCTTCATTACAAATGAAGAAATAGCTGTCCGGCACTGAAAAAAACACAAAGCTGCGAGGCTTGAATGGGCACATCAAAGGATGGGATGGACAAGCCAATAGACGAATATCATCTGGACTAACGAAAATAATTAAACTTGCTCACTTCCAGATGGTTGGCAGTTTTATTGACATGTCAGCCTACCCCAGTTATGGTTTGGGCTGGCTTTGGTTGAAATTGTCTTCCCAAGTGTTAGAATGAACTCAGCTACATACCAGTCAATTTTGTAAAATATTTACTTCCCTGTGCTGAAAACAAATGATGGTAGTCTGTGGCAACTGTAACAAGACAATGATCTAATTCAGCCAACTCAACTTGACAACTCACAGCAAA
Source organism: Rhysida immarginata (assembly GCA_023313115.1). Lineage (NCBI taxonomy): Eukaryota > Metazoa > Arthropoda > Chilopoda > Scolopendromorpha > Scolopendridae > Rhysida > Rhysida immarginata. The sequence continues at coordinate 2,136,268 of JAHWFO010018671.1, read as the reverse complement.
CTCAACATAGGAATGGTGCTTAGCAAATGCGATTACGTTACTGAACTGGCCATCTGTCACCAGATTTGAGCCTCAATGAAAACGTTGTGGCATGCTAGCCCATGCAGTATCTGAAGAAATAAAATGATTGCTAGAAGAAATAAAGAGAATTTAAACTCAGAAGCATATTGTGAACACCAGATCGATATCAAGGTATTCCAGAAAATGGAGTTATCTGCTGCTAAGGTATTAAGCAATTGGTGCAGTGAAATGTATTTTTCTCTTCTGTATTGTAAAATTTGTCAACGCTGGTCAAAATACTGTTTTATCACTCTCCAAATATATAGCAAATAAACTATTATTATTGTATATATAACGGTTTTTATGGTATTGTGAAAAAATTGCTTGACTTTAAGCAATTGGGACGAACCTTACTTTTAGGATGCTTCTCGTAGATAACGAATCAATAACTAACATGTTTACTGGTCTTCTTCCTTTAATCCTGTTCTTCTCTTTAATTGTTAATTCTTTTTCCGTTTGAATGTTTACTTTTATCTATGATACGACCATAAAATTACGATAGATTATTAAGTAGCGGAAGAATGGAGCTACTTATTGTTTTCACAATGTCCGTCTGTCTGTCCGTCCCCTTCATAATTTCCGCGTTTTTTGAGGTTGAAATTCGGAATGTAGCTTAGTATGGGCATGTGCACCTTCACATTTAGTTTGGTTTTGATTGGCCCACTGGGTTCGGAGTTTCGGGGGCGAAAATTAGAGGGGACCAAAAGTCTGAGGCATATAAATGAGTGAAATTCGGTATGCAGATTACTCTAAGCAAGATCAACATTACTGTAAAGTTTGGGTAAAATTGTCCCAATAGGGTCGGAGTTGTGGGGCTGGCAATCACTTGGTCTTAAGAAATTTATGGCAACATATAGCGTGTGATATATCATTCGATCGAAAATGATGAGAAAGGAAAGAAGATATGGTTTTTTTAATTTCCTAAATACAAGTTTCGAGAAAATCAATTTATGATTTAAAAAATGGGGGTTAAAAAGTGCAGATGAAGGAATAAAAAAAATAGATGAACTCAGGGCTTCCGCTACTTTCCTATATCTTCCTCGGGAGGCTTAATTTCTTGTTTTATTTAATGGGTAAATATTCAAATAAAATAAACTGGAGCCACAGCGTCAGTATTGTTGTTCCAGTTTCCGGTGAATCTGACGAATGTAGAAAGCAGTCTTTTACTCCTCTGGGGCTTCACCCTTACAATCTAATTTATTCATCTTTTACAATTATGGAAATAATTCTGCTCTGATCATGTATTTTGTAAAAGGCCTATAAGTCTTTTTTTAATTATTTAAAAATAATTAAAGTGCAAGCAATCTCGCCTGAACTAAGCTGTTTACTCGGTTTCGGTGGACGCTAACAAGGGAAGCGATAAATAAATTATTCGGTAATTGCTAACGCTACCAGTTTCCTTTCTAGTTCAAAACCTATGTCCTACCACGTATTTAGGTTCTCTAACCACAATAAATCGAGACCAATAAATCTTCGATCCTAGCAGAGCGGCCCCAGTCTGTGACTTTAATAGCAATGTTTTAGATTGATAATCTCTCGCCTCTTCAGATATTAAATTGCATGATTCATGGTTGTCAAAGTGGCGAGTTCGTTTCCAAAATAAAAAAAAAAATGGAGACGGAAGTCATCAAAATAAATGTGTCCTGTTCGAAAATTACAGCATCTAATAGCTTAGTACACATTAAACGTGAATTTATCAACGTCAATCCAGTTAGAAACTCGTTATGGATTTTTATTTTTTAATTTTATAATTTATAGGTTTTTGCGATAAAGTTGGATTTATTTTTAGTGTTCTTTGGTACGCTTGTATTAGGAACCTCTACAAACAAAAGTTCAGGTTCTTATTGCCAATTTGTCAAAATTTTATTTCTCTTGGTTTGGTATTAATCTCCAACAGTCGCGGCACGGCTCTTAATTTAATCTGAGGCGATTGCTTCATTATTTCAACGTTTTTAATAATATTTTTTTTAATATTTGCACGTGAGCTATCAATTAGGCTCTTATCATGAGCCAACTTTTATTAACGTCAATATTGATGCAAGTCATAAAGAATGGCAAGCTAATTTTACAATTTTTGAGAGAAAAGAAGATTGTTAATAGCTGAAGATTTAAGACGATACAGTAGAGGAGTTTTTGATTAAAAATGGTAAACATGTTTAATGAAGTTCAGCGTAATCAAGATGATAAATTGAGGTAATTAGAAAATGATTAAATTATGAAAATCGATTGAGTGAAGAAAGATCTTAATCTTTTCTATAAAATATTAATTTTTTTAACTTTAGATATTACACAAAAAAGTAAATAAAGTTTATACTTTGAAAACACTACGGCAAAAGGAAAAGCAACAGCTTGAAAACACTTCAAATGTGAGAGAAGTTGGCACACACATAAGCTCAAAAAAATATCAAACTAGTTCTAGTCATGCCTAGTAGCTTAATTACAGGGAGTTATACTAACCTGACATTGGATACTATTTTGGTGCGAAGAAACAAAGGAAGGAAAAATACCTAACTAAATTCGACATGCCGATCACGAATCTGATAACCTTTCATCTGCAAATTGCCTTAATTCTGAGACAACCAAAGTTGAAGTTGAGAAAATGTATATTTTTAATATTTTTTGGCGTGATTTTGCATGCCAGTAACAATAAAAGCTTTGGAAATCATATTTTTTAGAATTTATCAATATTGTATGTGTATCCTAATTTCAGCGATAATTCGTTACGCAGTTTGGTATTGAATCAAGCCCATTACTTCCCCTGTTTATCTTCACTTCCGAGATCTTTGGAGACCATTAATTTGAGCCTACTCAGTCCACCAAAATCGCAATTCTAGAGATTATGCTGGCACACCGGAACACCTTGAAAACTATGTCTGCGATCCCGTTATGTATGGCCTTTCCTTGTAATGCAACGGTTTGCAGCATCTCATCAACATAGCGAAATGGTAAGTGCCTGTTCTATGTACTAAATGGGACTGCTCATGTAGAACCTCCCCTCTTCCAAAAAATTACTGAAAGTTGACGAGGTGTGTAGGCTCACGAATGGTAGAAGGACCAAGCCGATTGCCACGCTGTCTCTAGATTCGTAGGGGGTCATCCATAAATTATAAACGCAAAATTGGCTGGTTTTTTATTAAATTTTTTATTATTTGTTACACAATCCGCGACACCAGGTTAAATAAAATCCAGGGCGACACCGGGATATGAGTTACTCATATAATGTATGTAAATACGAGTGTTTGGTCAAGGAAGAGAAAAAGTTATCTGGGTGTCGGAAACGTCTGAATAACGGGAGTCTACTGCAGGAATTTGTAGAATTACTGAAAACAAATTTTGAGTTAATATTATTTAACTTCTTGGGATCGTTCTGTTTACCTACAACTGTAATTATCCCGGACAACGCCGGGTGCCTCTGCTAGTAATAACATATATTCTGTAAAAGTTTCAACTGGTTACTTATTACCCTTAAAAGGTCGGACGGACGGATAGCGGAGACTTAGTAATAGGGTCCCTTGACCCTTTGGGTACGGAACCCTAAAAAGAAATAATGCTTTTTACATATAAACACGTCATTTATTCATTCCGTCATGCAGTTAAAAGATGACCCTCTAATGACGAATGGGGAAATACACTCGTCGTCAAAAAAAAATTTGCAGCCATAGAAAAACTATGGGATATTCTATTACGAGTCCACCGCTGGCACAAGATCTGCAAGAGCTACAAGCCGAAGTTCAGCGTGCATGGGGTGAGCTGAGTCAAGATTACGTTAAGAACTTGTACTACACCGTGCCACCACGGTGGTGTGTCAGAATGCATTAGAAATAATGGCGGCCCAACATCCTGTTGTGAGTTGTAATGTTTTTGTTATTTGAACCAATAAACTTTGTCATTGTTTAATCATTTGTTATTGTTGCTGAGTATTAACTTCCTTTCGAATATCTTTTCAATTTGACAATTCCTTCTGGGTGCAAATTTTTTGACGACGATATGAAGAAGCCTTCAAAGCATTGATCTGAAAAGAAAAGGAATTTCAAAGCTCCAAATGTTACAGTGAAACTTCCCTTAAAGGACACCTCTGAATAGCGGACGTTTCTGTAGCGGACACTGCGTTAGTTCCCGGCAAAATTACATTATCTTCTATGGGCCCAATACTTCCAAATAGCGGACCTTCTTAATAACGAACGCGGATACTAAAGCTATATTACTCCCTGCACTTTTCGTTTTCGATTTCTTAATAGCGGACACTACTTCACTTTCGATTTTATACATGAAACGTGAGTGGTGAAAACTTCTCAACATATTGGTCAAGAAAGAGCTCTTGCTTGCGTGTGTTCTCTGCTGATATAAGTAAAGCCATTCTTTCAATAAGTAGCCTAAATTCATAGATGAATTATCACATAGCTTGTGTATCGTTACGAACTGGCAGTACATATGTACAGTTTACTTGTTCGATTTCTAGATTCATAGAAAAAAAAAAAAAAGAAAACGCCTCACTTTAAAAGATAAGGTTGATCTTGTTCATCAATAAGAAACGGAAAAATTCTGCGTAGTGAACTCTTATGAATAACGGACAGTTTGTAGTGTCCCGAAGGTGTCCGCTAGTGGGAAGTTTCACTGTACTAGGCTTTCATGAAGAGGCATGCATGATGGGCAACAATCGAGTAATGTGTGAAACATACGTTATGGAGGGAATGATTCCCAAGTCTCTATAATTTGGAAATCCTGCAATGTATTTTTGTGTCTAAACGATAAAAAGAGTTGTTTTTAGAAGTTTCACGTAAGCTGAAATGGTCAATGTGAAAAGACAGCCCATCTTATCTTTGGTATGTTTGTGTTAATTTTTAACATTTTTCAAAATCTTCATAAGGAAGGATCGTTTTCATGATGATGCATTTTTTTCTACGAAGTAAATGTATAATATCAACTTTATTTGAATTCCTGAAAATGCAAATTTTTTGGTAGAAAAATCTCAATCGATAAATGGAAAATAAAATTCTGAACTTTCTTTCCGGATCGTTTCATTGCCTAAATTCCTATTAAACGAAAACGAGTTAAGTTTTTTTTATATTTTTAATAGATATTATATCAAAAATTTTATATATCAAATTTTTTATATCAAATTTCCTGGAGCTTTTGACCATATCATCGTCTACTTTTGTTCATTTTATTTCTTTTTATTTTTATATGTCTACCTATGTATATCTAAGTCATTGCTTTGGTTTCATTGTACGCTTTAATAAAAGAAGAAACGAAATGACTCACCTTAAAAGGAAAGTTTTTCTGAGGAAAAAGAAAAGGAGAAATCACTTAGACAATACTTCCTCAATCAGCAATTTTATAGGGTTTGGAGCTTTAAAATTCCAAACTGTAATTCAAAATTAAATCCGGAAGAGCTTTAAAAGTATTTCCTTTCAGAGTTGAGGGCTCCTTATTTTTTTATCCCAAACTTTTTTATATTTCTTTCTACGAATTCAATTCTTTATTCGCTTCTCCCTTTACTTTTGTCCTACTGGAAGTTGAATTCGCTTCGCAGCAGTTTTTTGTGGGATAAAGAATAATTTCCCGCAACCGTTATTAAAAAGCAGTAGATGTCAGTGACGATATTAAATTCTCCTCGGGTTAGTTCTTCTTTTTTTCTTTTATTTTTCCTAAGTAAAATTTTATTCCGTGAATGAATGAGAAATCCATTTATGCTCGGAAATATTTCTCCGCCGAAGGAGAATACGAGCGCCTGGAAGGTAAGCCAACCTCAATGAAAAGAAGGTAGAAGATGAAGAATGGGCTGATGTCAAAGAAAGATAAAGTTTCATATTATTTTGTTTGTTGCTTAAATTGTTATTTATCTTTTTCTATTTCTCTAACCGGTTCCATTAATGAAGCGGAATTTTCTTTTATAGAGTCTTTCTGCTTTGGAAATTACATTGCGCGTTTAGTAATGGGTTTCCTTTTAACCTGGAATTTGAGTGGGAAGGAGATTGTATAGCCAATTATGGACAGAAAGTTTTCTGAAGATTGAGAAAATTGCCTTTGAAAGTGGAAAGGTTGAAGCTGATTGGATTGGAGGCCATTCGGGGTTAAATAGGCAACTGCGTTGCGCCATTAATGAACGATTTTTTTAAATAGGCACATTGCAGAAGACTGCAAATTTGGCTAAGCCGAAATGTTTTCAGAAATAAATTTTTAGAATATAACAATTCCATATGTTAGATCTCAAAATGCTTCCTATGCGTTATAATCTACACTCGTATATACCATCTTTCTGTCATTGCCTTTAATTTCATGATTTCTATTATGCAAATGCTGAATATGCATACGAAAACTTGAGTTACCCTTCCTGTTACTTTCTTCAAACTCTAAATCCTGTAGAATATGAAAGCATTAAGTTCTGCTGTCTTGGATCGTGGAATAATGATTCATTCGGCTCGCACAATCACTGTAACAGTCCTCCATGAGAAGCAAGTTTTCTGCGAGATTGAGTAAGTGAATCCAGTACTAGGATTCACTAAAACCTGTGTTGGAAGGTTAATCGGGCGAATCTGTAATTAAAAATTGAAGTAAACGATGAATCGTGAAATCTGATGATTTTCTAGCATTTAAATGCTGGCACTATTCTTTTTGAGAGCGAATGAGGATTTGAATATTGTGGGATTTATCTTCGTCTATAAGCTTCCTGATTAAGATATTTATAAGAATAGAGAGTTAACTTTCTTTCTGCAATGAAAACTATTTCTAGACTCTTAAAATGAATTAAATTTAATAGGATAAAATATGTTAACAACAATGAGTAACTCAGCTGAATAAAAATTACTGATAAGAAAAAATAAATTGAAATGGTGGAATAGTAAATGAAAAGAAAAGAAAATGAAAAAAATTGCAAGAGGTCGGAAAGTTTGGAGGTTTATAAAAGACCTTTATAAATGAAAATCGGCTCATTAGAGGCAAAAAATTTATTTTCCGAAATTATTCATCTTTATTTTGGTTCGCTAGAATGAAGGCTACATCTCTACTTACTTACTTACCGTATTTACTTTTCAAACCCGCTTATCCGTTCGGTTCGCAGCAGTGATCGCGATCTTCCGCCATCAGGCGCATGTCCTCCGTGGTAATACCCAAGCGACTCGATCCCACATTCTCCATGTAGTCTAGCCAACTGGTTCTAGGCCGATCCCTTGGTCTTTTACCCACCGGCTTGGAAAATAACTGCCTAGTAAGACCAGCTTGCGGCCTCCGTATCACGTGGCCATACCAGCGCAAAAAAAACCCATTTATATTAAGAATTAATCAATTGTCACAAAAGATACGTCAAGGCAGAGTTTAAGGTACTCTCTTATAGTGTATTAATTTCATTTGGTACTGTTTTTTGCATTTTCGGAGGATTAGCTCACAAAATTGGTTATGTACGTACACATACGTACAAGCTGATTTTTTTTCAACCAGGCTTCAGAAAAAAAAATTTAGTTGAGGAAACGAATACTTTTAGTGAGTGGTTGGCAAAAATTTCAGACCGCCAATGCATTAAGTGCTAAAAAGACCTGTAAATCATCTCTTGTCATCGAGATAAGACTATGCTTCAATGTTTTATCCTACCTTCTGTCATTTATAATAAATGCTGTTTAGTCAATGTTTGTTTTAGTTTGAGGTTTTACTGATTATTGCCTTTTTATGCACATGGAATTGCTAGCACAATCTCTATATTTTTAAGAAATAAGAGTTTATATGACATACAATATACGTATCATACTAGTTTTCACCCAGAATTGCAATGTTGAAAGTTTTCTTCATTCTTTTTACATATCCTTGAGGCTGAAAACCCTGTGTGCTCTTCCCGATCAAGCTAACATACCTGGCAATGTTTCATTCTTGCAACATATAGGACGAAAGTCTTTCTCTAGATGATGTACAAGGATTTGGTGAATTTTTGTGTTACACCCATCTTGAAGCAGATTTTTCAAATAATGCAACATCTGTCGCAAAATAACAGGATGGTTCCTCATATACATGTATCCGAGAGAATACAGTCTGTATATAGCGATTATTTTTTTTAACCTCAGGGTATATTTAGGCATACATTTAATTCAGGCGAAATATCATTAGCACATGACTAACTAAAACTACTCTGCACAGTCTTCCACTTTATTAATGTATGTGTTTGCAAATAATTTAATATTCAAATGAAAGCGCTTTAAACATGTGATTCGAGCGCATTCGTTAAAATCGTTAATAAGCGTCGCGACAGCTGCTGCGGCCTCGGTGTCCTTTCTCCGAAGTTGTAAGCGTTTCGTATTCGCCGTGTAATGCTAATACTTACAAGGACGGAAATCGATAGAATATGGTAACATTCTTGTACGAACTTTTTTACAAAATTTCGTACCATTTCCATATTCAAGATTGAGCAGTGCGTTGATGTTGATTTGCGCTGTTCAACTTGTGCTGGCTTTTTTGTACTTATTCTAGTTTATCTGGCGCTAGTATTATGTAACCAAACCATGAATATATATATATATAAATAAATTACTCTACCTGTTTCGTCGGAATGACAATAAGCATCTCGACAAACGAACTAAATGGATAGTTGATTGATCACCCGCCGGGTTCCAGTTAATGAGATGGATCATTTTAACAAACCTGTATTAAGTGGAGAAGAAAATTAGGATGAATGCTTTTTTTAATTAGATAATGTCCCCCAAATTGGCTAAGCAGGATTGATGACTGTATTTATTACGTTGCATGTACGTTTCATTTCGATAATGACCATGATGGCATCTTTAATGGCCTCCAATGGGAATAGATGATGACCTTTGCAATTGACGTCGACTTGATTTCGGTTTCTTTTGTTTCGACACTTTACGACTTATATTACAATGTGATCTTTTTTATGTGTAGATGGCCATCTTTTGCTCATCTAAAAGGGTTGGACACGCCTCGTAAAATAAGAAAAACCTTGATGTAGGCCCGAAATTCGTTTAGGAATAGAGCATGCAAGTCGTGAGTGGTAATTAATGGAATTTAGAACATTCGTCACTTAAAATATTTAAGTAAGTTCATTAAGTGTTGCAAGAAGGATGTTGACTTCTCATGTAAAACTTAAAACTAAATAAAGACTCTTTGACCACAACGAAGTATAAGTTAAAAAGATACAAGTTGGATAATACTGGAAGCGCTTTACGAATGCTTTGCATTCATCATTCAGCAGACCAAGAGAATTTCGAGAAGACCTTGAGATAACTGACTTGGGACTGTTCTAATCCTGACGACTTCAGAATGTCCTCAAAACTTTTTAGAAAGATTTCAGCTAAAATAGGGCTGACGCAAGAACCCATAGGTGTTCCGCCTGTCATTTTGTAGACTTGGTCTTATATTGAAAATATTATTATTGACACATAACTTTGTTTTAACCTCGTTCAAAACCTCGTTCAAAATATTGCATAAATAATCAAGGCTTTCGATTTTTCTTGTAAATCAATAAAATTTTTGGGCAAATCAATCGTTCTGTCCCAAGTCAGTTCTCTCAAGCTCTTCTCGAGGTTCTCTCTTGGTCTGCTGAATGATGAATGCAAAGCATTCGAAAAGCGCTTCCAGTATTATCAGGTTGTATCTTTTCATCTTATACTTCGTTGTGGTTAAAGAGTCTTTATTTAGTTTTAAGTTTTACATAGTTACTATCCACACAATTTTAGCAATTTTTTTATTTCATTTTTTTTGGACTTCTCATGATTAGAAAAAATGTTTAACTTACGTCTTTATACTCCTCGCTCCAAAATGATAATCGACGTCTATATGTGTGGAGTATTGCCATGTTGAATCAAGGACTCGTAAGATTCTTCGATTGTTTTCGCTATTTATTAAAGACAACCCAGAAGTAACAGACCCCCCCCCCTCCCCCCGCACTCTTTTTCGGACGTTGTCTTTTATTTCACTTGACTTAATTTCCAAATACGCAGATTAGAATTCAGTTATACCACAAACTAAATCGAGAATATTCTGCTTTCGTCAAAGTGCCAACCTAGATGATCATGGAATCAATATTCGGCTTCTGCTATCTTGGTCTCTGAAATATTGATCCACTCGACACGCTTAAGTATAACAGCTCCTCACAGGAAAGCGGTTTTCGTGAACGCCGTCTCACGGTATGACCATACAGTGCCCACGCGAGTTCAAAAGTGCTGAATACCAGAGCATATCTGACGATCTGGCTGACCAAAGCACTCTAAAGAAAGAAGCCAATCCATAGACACAGAAGCTGTATTTGGCCAGGCGTTATCTTACTGAAAATGAAGCGCCTGCGCCCGAAAGGCACTCTAAATTACGAGGGGAAGTTATTAAATAAGCTATAAATGGATATAGAAATGAAACAAATATGAGCATTATTTTGAAAACTACTTTTGTTTCTCCGCATAATCTCCCTGTACATATAGGCACTTGTCCCATCGTTTCACAAGCCCCTCAAAATCAGTAAGATAAAATTTCTTCGGGCTGTTGCTTAAACCAGGTGGTGACTTACCTTTGTACAGTTTCATCGTCGGCCGAAGATGATGTTTAGTGGAGCGAACAAATGGAAGTAGCGAATGTAGCGTATGAGCACCATGACCTCCTGTCTCGTTTATTCTCTATGGTAACACACCACAACCATGACCCAAGATAACTTTTTAATTGTCACAACATTGTACCATATATGTTTTCCTCACAGATGGTATAAAGTTTGTAACCAATAGACCGATTGATATATCAAATGTTTATTTGACCTGTATAAAACTGCACTGTCACAATTACAAGTGCTGAACTGTCATTTATCAAAATAGTGGTATTAGTACATTCGTTGTGCCGCATTATATTTCCTTTTTTTTTATCAATATCTTAATATTCTCCTATCCAAATCCCCTTAGGTAAATGAGCTACCGTATAATAACTTAATCCCAACAGCCTTTATTTGGCCTAACCTACCATTCCTAGAAATGATGCCAAATAAGAGATAAATAATTGGTGTTGAAGATATATTTGTTTCTGACAAAATCTTATTTAAAATAATTATACAACAATATGATGTTTAAAGAATTCCAAAGTGGGTGACAGTTTTAAAGAAAAGATTGATGAAGAAACTGGATGAAAGGAGTATTAGTAGAAGAAAGAAGAGAATCCAATACTTGACACGAAGCAAGATTACGAAAGTTAAGAAAAAGCTTTACGCGCGTCTATATGTCAAGATAGAAAGTTTCATTTCGTATGATTATCTTTAAACAACACTGTGAATATACCACTATGAGTGTCGCGCTGACCTCAGACTCTTTGATACCCGCGTTCCTTGAGCAAGATATATGAAATAAAAGTACTTACAGTTTCGTAGAATGTGAATTTTCTTCTTCCAATTTTGCTGCTCTGCTGAAGCACTTCATTCACTTTATTGCCATATACAGTATGTGATATGAATCAGATTGAACACAAACACTCACGCTTGTTTTCTGATATGATGAATTGGAACCTCGTAGTGATTCTTGAGGAGTCTCCCAACCGTTGCTTCAGATGTGAAGAACACTGCACCAAACTAGCACCAACAGGTAGCCCTTACCATGTCTCTCGATCTTATCTTCGTTGATGTCCCTTTATCCTGGGGAGGTAAAACGAATTACGATGCAACTCTTAGGGCGACAGAGTCCTCTGAACGCTGGAATTTTGTTCCTGTTCATACGTAATCACTGTTGATCGTTTAACTTTTACAGTTTTACTTGTCTTACATTAGAAGCTTGTGTTTCCTTCGATCCAAATGCGGGCGTGTTACATTCATGAAATCAGACTACGCCTCTTATGGCACTCATTCTTCATCTGAGTGAGTATACTCCCTCATCTGTGCAATTGGTCTCATTCACGAATTTGCTCTGAAGAGAGTGTGAGGCAGCTGGCGCAGTCCTTCGTTGCACCGGCCTGTCCTTGCATATCACATTAGTGCTCACGCTCACCAATCATATTATTCACAGTTTCTGAGATAAATGAATGGTTCATTTCCATATACTCGAACAGTAACCGGAACTCTGTCTCATGAATCTCGCCTTCTTGAGAGCCATCATTCTTCTCTTGTATTTACGCGCGCTCAACATCCGCTCACTCTCCCAAGCTCCCAACAATGGAGAAAAAAAAAGAATGGAAAGATAGGCCAAGAGGGGAAGGATTTCCAAGGCCGACTAGAAATACGCAACAATGTAAGATTTGAATAATTTCTTCTTCGCACCATCCGATGTTAGATTTTGAGGCTCTTACAAATTTTAAGAGTCGGAAAATTTTTTTATTGTGCTCAGTTTTCAAGTAAATGGAGATTCCTAGTAAATAATGGTTAGGTTTACTATTGGTTAGGGAGACCCAATTTTGAAAGATGCAAAGAATGCAGCTGAAAAGGGAAATGAAAATTTAAAGCAAATTAAATTTTAAAAGCATTGAATTCTTTTGACATTTCCGTCACAGCATTAATATGTTAATCGCTCTATAAAAAATACAAATAAACAGAGCTTTATATCAACTATTTACAATTGTTTTATAGTTCCTCTTTGAATCAGATTCTTAAGCTATCATCTTCCGTTTACCATTAATCATTTTTCTTATCATATAAATTATCAATGAACTTATGATTTATAGGATTCAGTCTCATGGCCGGTGTCTATCCAAGGGGGGTCCCTGCATCAATATATCAATACAACTCTCATGTCCCATGCTTCATATAAATATGCGGCCCCGTACTTTTTAGAAGATTCATATAATATTTTGGACATTATTCTACAACAGATGTCATTTTAAACCCTCATGATTTAATGTTAAAATTTCGCATTTGTTCATTAATCAACACTTAGAAGAATGGAGATGTTTCTTCTATCAACTTTAATTATGCCAGTCCATTTTCTAAATTCTTATTATAAAACTGAATATTAATTTGGAGACGCGACAACTGAAACTCTATTTAAGTTTCCTGTCGCCGGATGAAGGTATTGTTTGTCCGTGGAGTTAGTTGCTTTACAGGTGAGCTCTGTCGAGTGGAGACCCTCCCCTCCCCTCTCGTTTTCTCCAGCTTGGACTGTGAGCCCTGTAATGCATGCTGTCAACTCCTAACCATCTTACGATGAAATGAACCAATCTTCAATGATTTGAGATCAACTTACGAGTTTCTAGAGGAGAATTGTTGAATTCAGTGGGAACAGAGAGTTCGAGAAGAGACTGAATGAACGAGAAATGATGATGGCGAATGGTGGAAAACATCATAAAGAGAAGTCGGAGTTGTAGAGAGAGTGAAACCCCTTTACTATATTAGAAATTAGTTTATCAGTTTAATCAAGAAGGCAAAATAAAATCTTTATTATCATGATTAGAATGACGATTATCGCGGAGCCCACTTCCTCCCCCACGACACACCGCATCGCTGGAGCGGCTTGAAGACGGGTCACTCTCTTATCTAACATGTCATTTTTGGTCGCCAATAAAAATAATTATAAATATTTAATGTTAAAATGATTCTATAGCGTTTAATGGAAGGTTGAAACATATTAATAGTAAATTGTTAAAAATAATGGAGTAAAAGCTAGAACTTAATTATTATCTCGAAATTATCGGAATTTATTTAATTCTTAATTGGTTTCCTGAAGAATAGAGAGAATTTTTCATTTATCACGGATTTATTGAATCCTTTTAAGTAATTTTCATAATTATACACTTTTGACCCTTAATCTTATTCTTTTTAAATAAAATGGTTAATGTTACTTATAAAAGCGTGTTTCTCCATTTACCCTATTTAAGTATAAAAGTAAATTAATTAATGATTATATATCTGGTGTAACCCTTAACTTAAAGGTCTAAGGTGAATATCCGATAGAAGCTAAGCCTGTTCTGCCGCTACTATCGAGGTCCGAATCCTGGATAAACCCATGTTTTTACACATGGAAGTTGGGCATCGAAGGGCATAAGTCAATCAGGTGTCAAAAGTACCCGTACCCCCTTCGGCTCTCCCTCATAAGCAACTTCAATTAGTCCACCCAGAAACAATGCTTTCCCAATGTCAATAATCCTGGCAATGGAAATTTAAATTTCCCTATTTCCTTTTTCGGACATGCAAGTCAAGTTCATTAATTGTTCATTAGACCGCTAATTATGAAATCCATTCTTCAGAAGATATTCAGGATATTAACTTCACTCTCAGACAACAGTATTAGCTATTGCTTTGACTTGTATTAAATAAACGTTGTTTTACAACATCATGCAGTAAAGAATATATCTTCCTCACTACGACAATAATTGGACATTAAATGTTAGCAGTAGAGGTTTTCACCAATGGTCAATCATTGGGTTCATCAGAAAACCAAGTTTTCTTTTAATTCATAAATCAGATGAACTGACGTTACATAAGGGGTGCGCTCAGTATGCAATTTTCCGTTCTCTAATTATGCAATTAACGTAATCATCTATTTACCTTGGAACTTCATGGTGATCCGTACTCTATATGAAACTCACTAAAATATGCTCAAAATTCAACAAAATGCAAAGCCTGTTAATCAATGAGCATAAGCAATGCACTCAGCAATGGAATTTTATTGGCTCTCCAACACAAAAAATGATTGCAACCTCTCCCAAGTCCTTCATAAGGGAAAAATCCTTCACCATGTCCTCTCTTCCCTCTAATTTAATAAAAAAAATCTCCGCATTCTTTCTATTCTTTTCCAGCCTGAGACAATTGTTCCCATAACAAAGCAGTAGAAACAATAGTAATATTAAAACTAAAAAGCAAATAAAGTAAGATTTAATTTATGGCAGCTAACAATACAGATGCCACATGAGGAGCAAAGTCAGATGGCTATATGATAAACAGTATGCCCTCGAATCCCAGAAGATTGTGAACATCCTCTTACTGCCAACAAGCCAACTCCGATGCGAGAAAGTTCCAAGTGGAAAGTCCTCGAGCATCCTCTGTATAGCCCCGACCTAGCCTCTTAAACATCATCTTTCGGGTGAATACTTTATCTACGATGAAGCTTTCGGTCCTCTTAATCGAAGCGACGATGAAGCTGTACAAAGGGAAGTTATCATAGCGACGATGAAGCAGCCCAATGAATTTTATCTTACTTGTTTATGAGGGGCTTAAGAAACGATGGGACAAGTGCCTCAGCGTACAGGGAGATTATGCGGAGAAATAAAAGTGGTTTTCAAATCAGTACTCGAATTGGTTTTATTTCTATATCCATTTGCCACTTACTTACTGACTTCCCCTCGTATATAATATATACAGGGTGGATACAAAAATGAGCCCCCCCCCCTCCTTTTGTTTTCGTAACCGAAGCAGATATGTCAATTTTGATGAATCCAATGAATATGAAGTTATGGGTGACCTATGATATGGTGCATTTTTCATCATCCCAAGTATGCAAATTAGGACACATTCAAATCTTGTCTTAAAAACCGTAACAGATACATGAAAAATTTCAACTGAAGACTTGTTTAGCAGGGAATTCATAACAAAACAAAAAAAAAATTCCAAAATCCGATGAACGGATCACCAACAATCACATGTTGAATTTACTAGTTACCTCCCTATGCACTTCACAAAGATATTTGAATGTTCAACATGCAAATCAAGAAATTACCAAAAATTACCGTAACATTCTCTTTGATGAGGAAAAGCAAGTAAAATGCATGTGTCAGCATACAGAAGACGCAACGATTCCAAGATGGCAACCTACACGGTTCCTGAAATGCTCAACATGATCTTTTGCTTTAGATTGTTGTATCCAGCCTGTATAAAGTATGAAAAGAATAAATTCTTTACCTGGATTCGAACCAGGGACCACGAATCTCTAGCTCCTCGCCTCCGCCAATAGGGCCACCGGGTATACAAGTACATTTAAACTGTCTCCAAGTGAGCTAGAGGTTTGTGATTCTTGGTTCGAATGCATGTCGCGGGATTTTTCCTTTCCTTTATCATCTGTGTTTAATACAGTGGACTAACAATTGGGTCAAAGAAAATATTACCCCATCTATAATAATACATAAATCTTCAGGTGGTTTCCATAGAAGTAAATGATATTTTGAACATTTGCTCATACAGCAGGTTCAGGGTTCATTTCTTTAGGGGTACGTCAACTTTTTTTGTTTAAGATCATAGTTTTCGCAGTTAAACTTTGCCGTATTCAGCAGTCATAGTCGGACATGAAGGGCAATCAGTATAGAAACACGACATGCACTGACGGCCTGATGTCTCCTAACAAGTGAACAGAGTTTATACTTACTTACTTACATACTTTTCAACTCCGCTTATCTGTTAGGGTCGCTGGGGCAGCAGCCCTATGGAGGATATCCAGCGATCGCGATCTTCCGCCATCAGGCGCATGTCCTCCCTGGTAATATCTAAGCGAGATGAAGGAAGGAAACCACTTGTCTACAAAAACGAGTTTAATAATCATAAATGCATACATTTCGACTACTAAGTAGCCATCTTCAGCATAAATCTAAGCGACTCCGTACACAGATTCTCCATGTAGTCTAGCCACCTGGTTCTAGGACGATCCCTTGGTCTCTTACACACCGGCTTGGAAAATAACAACAGCCTAGGAAGACCAGTTTGCAGCATCCGTATTATGTGGCCATACCAGCGCAAGTGAGATCTCTCAATGCGGAGAAGTAGTGGCTCAACACTTAAAGACTGCCTTATTGTGCTGCTGTGCACTCTGTCTAATAGGGTAATACATGCCATACTTATCAGAAATCTCATTTCGGCCGCTTATACCCGCGATCGCACTCTTTCGGTCATTACCCAAGACTCATGACCATAGGTGAGAATGGGGACAAAGATAGAATTGAAGACTGAGAGCTTGGCTTTGTTTCCCTCCTCGCGTTTCGTTACCACGGATCGCCACAGTTCACGTCTGACACAACTTGCTGCGTCGATCCGAGCATCCAGTTCTTTTTGCTGCCGCCCATCACTCATGAATGCAATCGCGAGATACTTGAATGGATGCCCCCTTACATGGGTCAGGGGTTTGGGTGCTTCAGGGACTCTGTGAGCTATGCTGGTTGTAGCGCTGCTACTTTAGAGTCACCCGAAAGGTCATGGTTGAGAAGTGAGACGAAGAGTACCCAAACAAACATACGAGGGTTGGGGCATAAGTCATGGCAACTATTTTTTTCTTGTAGATATGTGAACAGATCACAAACGTATATGTGTCGTGTGGAAGTTCTGCAGGCATAGTGTGTTTGCAGAACAAAAGATGGCTCTGTGATAGCTGGTAGTAGCGCAGCGAGGGCTGTGAAATCAGTCAATTGGCGAGTGTCGTGCGAGATGGAAGTAACCCGTGTTGAGCAGCGCGCTTACATCAAAACAGCCGTTCTCCGAGAGAGAAATGCGATGGAATGTCACAGTGAATTAGTGGAAGTCCTTGGGAATAATGACCTACCATACCGTACAGTAGCACGATGGGTAGGAAAGTTTCAGCAAGGACGTGTTTTAACCAGGATTGAGCAAGAATTGGAGCACCCACCGTACTCTCCCGACATTTCGCCCTGTGACTTTGATCTCATTCGCAAGATTAAGGAACCACTACGTGATAGGCGGTTTGCAACACGAGAGGACATTGCTAATGCTGTGCGCCAACAGGTGACCCGATTCACACATGGTGCGGCAAATACTGAGACTGATGGTATTCAGCGCCTCCCACATCGTTGGCAGCGTGGATGACAGTAGCAGGGGTCTACTTTGAGGGCCTTTAGGCCCGGGTTTGTCATGCCAACTTTGTGTACTGTGTTGTCATTCTTTTGCACCGTGAAGGCCATATTGCCCTGTATACTACCGTAATAAATTAGTGTATTACGATATTTCAGTGCTATTCATTGTCCACACTTGTAGTTAACACCTTGTCCTTTGGTCTGCATATGTCACATTTTACAATCGGACTGGTATCTTCAAGAAAAAAAATATTTGCCATGACTTTTGCCCCAACCCTCGTATATCTCATGATGTCGACGAATGAGAGAATTCGGAGTTTATACTGCAGAGTTAAATTAAGAGCTGTTAGCTTGGACTTCCTATTCTTGTTTATTATTCTAGAAGTTATATACTCAATTTCTATCAGTCAACTAAAGTGAAAACGTTATAGTATATTTAAACACATGACTAAGATGGAAAGAAAGAGAAATTCAAAATTTATTAATTTCTGGAAATTCGAAAAATTTGCTTAGTCTGTTATCACAGTTATTCCTATTCCAAACTCTTGTCTGGAGCTTTTTGGCTTTTTTTTCTGTCCTGTTATTCACTCTATTTTCTGTTGAACTTATTTCCAAGAAGGGAATTGTAGGGGAGGGGGATATATGGAGAGTCCGTGTATTCATTGTGAAAGAAACTTTGCGCAATTCCTCGTCTTATTTGTGAGTTTTATATATTTCATCTTATTTGGCTTTTCCATTTATTTCACTTTACTTCAAAGGAGGAGGAAGAAAGGAGTGCGGGGGTTGCTGATGGGGCTGTTAGTAGTAGTAGTCGGAGTCGTGCAATAGGATGACGCGTCACGGCGTGACATACGTTTTAAGAGCGACGCCTTATGCGTCCACTCCCCCGCCCAATGTCCTCCTCTATTGCCGCCAAAAGTCGTTACTCGTGATAGCATCTGACGTCGATGGAGGACGCCTGCCGAGGAATTTGATTACGTTTTAGGGCTATCGAACTTCGAAACATGCCGACATCAAGTTCTCCCTTCCCATTTTTTTTTATAGATTAAAGAATACAAATAAACCAACATTACGTTGCTATTGTTATTTGCGTCTTGTAGGTAATAAAATTGGTGGGAGGAAAAACGAAAACTAGGAGCACAGGAGAAAAGTTAAGAATGTAGTTTCATAAAATGTTGATTGCTTTTCCCTTTCTCTGTTTTTCCTTTTTAGGTGCCTGTTTTCTAACCGAGTGTTTTATGTACCTATTTCCTTTCTATTTGACTCGGAATTTATAGGATGCCTCGTGTGAAATTGCAATATATGATCCGCTATTGGCGAATGGAAACCTAGTTTAGAGTTTAAATTGCTCGGGTGGCTAGGAATCTGGTTAGCATATAATCATTTACAGAGTTATAACTGTCTATTATTTATATATAGTGCGCAGAGCATATGTTTAGGTAATAGGTGATAAAAAATAGCCGCTATCTTCTTGTTTCGATTAAAGGAAAGCAGATTTATTTGATATTATTCAATGATTTTTTATCCGAGAATGACATACATATGTTACAAATTATTATTATTATTTTTAATTATTATTATTATTATTATTATTATTATTATTATTATTATTACTGTGTTCTTGAAAAGATGATTAGTCTGATGGTTAAATAAAACTGAGTAGAAGAGTTGCATAAGTTGGGACGTTCCACACTGAAATAAAAGAAACACACTTATAAATCATCAACAGAAACTATTAATACAATACAGTACAAAATATGGGCACTAAATACCAAAAGAATTGTAAGTTTTTTAGGCTTTTATAATTGTAACAATGTCCTATCTTATGGAGGCAGGAGTCTAACAACCTCTGGACCCTTTGTAGATTATGCAAAACCATTCTGTTGTGGCATTGCCTAGGTGGGTTAGAGAAAGCCTATCCATTTCGCTTAACATCATGGTCCAAAAAGAAGAAAAAACACGACCACATCGTAAGTGGTGGCGCTGTGACCTGACTGCTTGCATTTAACATTTGTTTTGTTCTTATTAAATTATTACGTTTGCCTTTTAAGAGGAGAGGATGGGATGGTGTTGTTAGTAAGTTACTGACTTGACCGGCGTACAAGAAAAATTTTAGTTGAGATGACAGTATTATTTTACTTCTCTTAGATTCCGCAATTGTCTTGTAAAGTTTAACTCCTGACGCGTATTAACAGCACTTCACTTCATCCGTTCGCGTCGAGTTGCGTTACGAGGCGTCGGAACTAAAATAAGAATAGTAATGCATGGACACATTCTTTCATAATTAAACCAATGTAAATATTCTGAACGATTACTCAGCTGAAAGCATCTTCAAATTAATTCTTCGGGTTCCTTCTCGCATGACGTCGTGCGTTTGCCATCAGTCGAATCAGCAGATTCAATCCATTATACGACAATTTGACTTTTCACAATTTTGGATTAATTAATTCTACGAAACCTCATGAATCTATCGTTTAGAAACAATTCATCGATTCATCGGACAATTCGTTATTAATAAAAAATAACTATATTGCCATATACCATCTTCAGTGTGTTAGATTAACATATGCGATGGTGAATGAAAAAATAAGTTACACTCTGAAACAGTAAAAACATGTAAGTTAAGATCCCATACACACATTCTGAGGAAACGTTCACCATTTTTTTCACTCTTCTACATAATACCCAACAATTGTAAACACTTGTCTGAACGTGAAATTAACTTTTCCGTGCCGCTGCGGTAAAAATCCGCTCCAGTGTTTCACAAGTATGTCAGCTCGTCGTGAATAATCGAGTGCACATTCCTATATGAAACGCTAAGCGTTCTGGCGATTTCTTTAATTCTGATTCATCTATTTGTCCAGAATAATCTCATTAACTGGACTTGCAGGCAATGTGCTCGGGAGTATTGGACGTGGATGGTCTTCCTGCGCGGTATTCATCCGTGAAATCGGAACGTCCATTTTCGAACTGCTGGCACCGCTTCACAATTGCAGGACGAGAAATCACATTATTCCCGTAGACACAGCAAATTTCCTTATGGATTTCAGTGCAATTTAAGCCTTTCGCCCACAAAAAAAGATTGTTCCGCGAATCTCCAACTTGGAGTGTACAACCAGTTGCTGCGCCATGATAACAATGCTCTTGCGCATGCAGTAAACGCGTTAACACATGAGATCATGCCACGTTGCGATTATAGAAATACAGGCAACATCCTTAAAAACGGTGAATGATGTCGGCTTTCTTCGACCACAGATGGTGCTGGGTGTAACTTACTTTTTGATTCACCCTCGTATATTTTTTGTCGTCGGAAAGACTGCATCCAATCATCTCGATGATTAAGACCATAAGAGGGAAGAATAATAATAATTTTTCAAATCTTTAAATTTTCTTGCTCGAGCCTGTTTTCCTATTTTTGCTATTGCAATCACTTCGTTGAACAAGCGCTTCTTTATTGTTAAGACATGTTAATTAATTCTTTAAATTAATACTATATCTTACAACAAACAGGTTGTGAATGGCATAGATTCCTTAACGTTTTAGTCATTTTTCTTGACGTTCAAATATTCATAATCGTGTGAATAAAATTCTTGCTCAATAAAAATAAAAATTTTAGACGTTATACTGTAAATTAGCATGCTACAATACAGGGTGATTTACATCGAATGTAAAATACTTAAAGGGGGTATTATAGAGGTTAAGATAAACACAAAACGTCCTATGAACATGGGTTCAAATATGAACGATAACTGAG
>JAHWFO010018671.1:1988941-2114372 GCA_023313115.1 Rhysida immarginata | reverse complement strand
TTTTTTTTAATGGGTATGAACTTCCCATGCCCTCTTGTAAAATATTACCAAATATTATAGCTTTTGGTCGGATAGTTTTTTTTATGGCCAAGTCAAAGTGGAACTTTAATTATAAACACCCTGTATATCCATTCATTATACAATGAGTGGATTTCTGCTAAGTCGGTGAAAACGAAAGACTTCGTATTAATGCTTAACCTTATTATAACTCTTCATTCACTGAAAATCACCAGAGTTTCTTAGAAGAAATTAAAAATTTATGTAAGAAAACATGATTTCATAAGCAAGGTCGCCTTTAGTGAACGCAATAGGAATCTTGAAAAGTCAATTATAAGTTCTCCTTGCTGTCATAGATGAATATTTAAATGTGAACTAGATAGCACATTTGGATATAAGGAGGCAATTATTGTTCCCGTATATGGACTGCAAGAATTCATATGAGATTAAGGGAACTCGTTGAATCTTAGACGTTTCCGCGGTTTGATATACATAAGCGCAAAACCCGCCGTATAAAATTGCGGCTTTAGTTCTTTAACCATTTTCAGGTGTCACGTAGCCGACCCGCCTTCCAAGCAAGAATCAGCTCTTACTGCTTAATGCATGTTTAATTAAGACTCTTTCCAAATAGAAGAGCGTGTGTTGCAGAGGCCTGTCTGTCGGTCTGACGAGTGTGGCCAATGAATTATTGAGTGCCAATTCATGCGGGGATTATCGTCGCCTCTTCGGAACGTTCGCGCAAAGGCCAGATAAGGCGCCCACGTGGGGAAGACTACTGCATTTGAACCTTTTGCTTGAATAGCAGTTGATTTTGCTCTAATAGAGAGCGACGGCAGGAGATTGGATTAGTTAAGCAAGAGTGGGAGGATGTTAACAGTACTTTGCGTTTTCGGTTTTCTCAATTTTTGTTGATTGAGAATGCACATGTCGGTCGTTGGTAGCGGCTTTGGTCTAGGCACTTGTTCGCTCTCTTTTGCATTAAAGTGTTTTATTGTTATCAATGAATGAAGTTAGAGATGATGCTATAACACATTTCTAAATTTCTAAATTACGAGAAAAAATAATTAACACTTAAATGTTTCACTTGTGTTCAAACAGGGATTTAACAAAATCTTCCTAAACCTATCCTCATTATTATCACAGTCCTCAACAGGTCTTTATTGATAGACTACATTAATATATTCAATTTACAACCATTTATGAAAGTGGTTCATAATCTTGCATACACTGTAAACGTTCTGCTCTCTGTAAGGAAACGAGGTAGAGTGGCCTCCGATATATCAAGTCTTGATTTGTAATTTATAAGTGTTCCCTTGTGGTAATCGAATTCTGATCATAGATAGGTTAGATCAAGAGCGAAGAAAGTGCTAGTTAAGTGCTCGTGGTTTCCACATGCATCATTAAACTTGGATATATATTATGGATACATCATGGCCGAATTAAGTTAACTTTAAATCATTATGTCCTTTCTAGTTTGTCAAAGTTTCAATATTTGATGGTATAAGAGATTCTATTTCTGTTTACGAAAAGTTACGAAATATTAATATTTGATTTAGCTCAAGGCTAAATGGATGGCTGAAAATACAAACAGACCAAATCACATATTTGAAGCTCGCAGAAATTTAGAGTTAAAGCTATTGTATTATTTTTTAAAAAAAATGGGAAATCGTGATTTTACACAGAGAAGCATGTTATTGTATCTGGAAAACATATTTACATAATTTTTCTTGTTCTAAACATTGGTGTTGGCCCACAATTAGTGTTTATCTACGATTTATTGAAAGCGGACTTGGTCTGGTTTGGTTTGTTTGGTATTAACGTCCTTTTCAACTGTCACGGTCATTTCAGGACGGCGTTATAGGGGCCGCAAATTTTGCCTCGCAAGGGTTCTTTAACGTGCAGCCGGCAAACGACTACACGGGACCAACGGCTTTACTTCCTTTCCGAAGGAAGTGCGTGATCTCGGACTTGGTCTATTTGTATTTTCAGCTATTCAAATATGATGAACTAAAGCACAGAGAGGTACACTATCTATCCAAAAGTAATCGGACACTTTAGATTTTAAACGTTTTGTCGAATATCTAGAAAAATACTTGAGGAATTATCGTGAAACTTCAAAGGTGTAAAGAGGATGTTACACGTAAATAATAATGATTATAAACTGGAGATGCTCTCCAAGCATAGGTCATGATTTTTCGATTGAAAAATGGAAGGAAAAATTCTGCGACCTGGATTCGAACCAGGAACCTCGACTATCATGGCCGACGCCTCTACCAATTGGGCTATCGCATGATTGGCCATGATAGTCGAGGTTCCTGATACGAATCCAGGTAGCAGAATTTTTCCTTCCATTTTTCAATCGAAAAATCGTTACCTATGTTTGGAGAGCATCTCCAGTTTATAGTCATTATTATTTACTTGTGAGTTCATCAACTTTCTGATGGTTTAGAGTGGAGAAATTCTCGATCTGCGGGCCAGGTTCCCGTCTCCCATTGGGCTTTCAACCGTGACAACTTGGTTGTCTTTAAGACACCTTGAGACAGCTTGGCTGTCCAGGTGTCTGCGATAGCCCAATTGGTAGAGGCGTCGGCCATGATAGTCGAGGTTCCAGGATGTTACACCTTTCAGCGAAGGTTTTGTCCCGAAGGCAACTAGGGACCAGTAATAAATTGAACAAAAAAAATAATGTTTGGGATCACCATGTAAAAATAATGCTTGAAATGCATTGTAGCTGTTGCTTCTTTTACTTATCTGTGTTTATTTTGTACGAGAATAGCACGTATATTCATGGGGAAATAAATATTTCTTTAAAAAATTCGAAATGTATTCTTAAGTTTTTTGTTTATAACATGCAGGGTTTTCAAGCCAATGCAATGCTATTTTTAGGAAACTTGACAAACGACAGTAGAGACAACATCCTGCAATCAAAATGTAAAAATATTGAATAGTTGATGAAACATGAGCATTTTTACTAAATTATGTTTATCTGCTCACGCGCAAGCCTTACCAAAATCTCTTTTGCTACTCTTATAAAAAGCCCAAGCTAATATCTTGAAAATTCAGAAATATATCGCCGATAGAATGAGTTAAATTGCAGTTGCTGTCAAAAATGAACAAAACGATAAGGGGTTTACTCCAAATTTTTATTTTTGGATCGGACAGCAGTATCAACTTCTTTTTTTCTACGATGATATGAAGCAATATGCCTTCAGCGTAAGGTGTCCGGTCCAAAAATAAAAATTTGGAGAAAACCCCTTATAGTTTTGTTTATTTTTGAGAGCAACTGAAATTCAACTCATTCTATCGACGATATCTTTCTGAATTTTCACGATATCTGCTTGAGATTTTTATAAGAGTAGCTCTATGCGTTTGGCTAATAAATCATGCAAAACTTATTTATGTATTTAATTATTTATTTATAGAAAAAAAATTGTTACAGAATCCGACCAGGGCCTGTATGGCTCAAGGCCGACATGTTAGGTCCCTGGTGGATTATACAATGAATACAAGCAGGTAAATTAAACGGAACTAAGTTAGTGAGTTAGTAAGGGAATTCGAGAGATACTTCTTTAGACTATATTTAAAAGCAGTCAAGGAAGACGAAGACCGTATTTCATTAGGAAGGTTATTCCAAAGTCTAATGCCAGAGTTGGTAACACTTTTAGATTGATAGGTGTATTTGGTCAAAGGTATTGTTAATGTGTCCTTGTTGAGATTATATGGACCGGGTAGTTTGGGATTAAAAGAATTTTGGGGGGAACGAAGAGATAAGTTTGTTATTTAAAGCTTTAAAAATAAAGAGAGCGAGATGAAAAGAATGTAAATAATAAATGGAAGTAATGCCTGTTATTGGGAAAAGATGCGAAACTGGGTCGGACTTTTTAAATTTGAATAGACTGCGGACAAACTATTTTTGGATACGATATAAGCGCTTTAATTTACTTTTAGTCCTAGTGCCCCAAAATTGAATATCTTATATAAGGGAAGATTGATAATATGGTGACGCTTGCGCATGCGCAGTTAAATAATATTTAGTAAAAAAATGCTCATATTTCATCAAATATATACTATTTTTCTATTCTGATTGCAGGTTGTTGTCTCTACTATAGTTTGTCAACTTCCTGAAAACGGCATTGCATTGGATTGAAAAACCTGCATGTTATAAACAAAACACTTACGAAAACCTATATATCTCTATGAATATATGCGCTATTCTCATACAAATGAACACAGATAAGTAAAAGAAGCCTCTTAATCATATGCTATAGCTACAACGTATTTCAAGCATTTTTTGTACAGGCTGATCCTAAATATTATTTTTTTGGTTCACTTGGTGTGTGGTTCCCTATTTGCCCTCGGAACAAAAACCTTCACTGAAATATATGAGGTGTAACATGCTCTTTACACCCATGAAGTTTCAGGATAATTCGTCAAGTATTTTTCTAGATATTCAACAAACGTCTAAAATCGAAAGTGTCCGATTACTTTTGGGTAGATAGTGTAGGTCAAAAAGGAGCTGGTGTATATATGTTAGAAATTGTCGCCTAAATCGTAGATAAACTGTTTCACATATCAAAAAATTTACACGGCCCTTCTTTATGAGAAATTGTTCGTTCTAAAACAAATTCCTGGTCTCTTGTTCGAATACAGTTGCGGAATTTTTCCATCTATTTTTTCATTCATATCGTTATCTTTTTATTTGGAACATTGACTCCACTTTGAATTTATTACATTCACATAAATCTTCATCAGCTTTCTCATGTTTTGGAAAGGAGAAATTCACGATCTGCGAACCGTTGCCTTCCCTATCATTGGGCTTCCATCTTGTATACTTTGTAGTCTTTAAGAACACTTGGAGATGGCGTTGTTGTCTCGTGTTTGCTGCAGTCCAATTGATAGAGGCAACGAGCGTGATACTTGTGGTCCCTAGTTCGAAGCCAGGTCGCGGAATTTTCACACTTATTTTTTCCATTCATATCTTTTAGATTTTAAAAAATACTTTTTTATTGGTCGCTATTTTTGCACAATGGATGAGGAAATAACGGCGCAAATCTTTATTAGTGTTCAGTTTGTGACTATCAACTTCCTATACCAAAATGAACAAGAAACTTTTGGAAAGTTCATATCCATAAGGACAAGCGGTTTTGTGTCTTTATTATGTCACTATCCACTGTAAACTCGCTTTTTTCATCCATAAGGACTATTTGTTTAGAATCTCTCATATGCCTTTTTCTAATATTGTTGCTCACCCTAAATACTCGCTGCATTGTCACCAATAAATTATGACAATTCACCATACCGACTTCCTATGGAAGTAGCATTCAGAGCGCTGTTTGGAAGAAAGTAACCTGGTCAGTCTTATCATTTGATACCGGAAAGTTTTCCAAGCATATCTCTTTTGTTTCATTATGAAATTTTAATAAGTGCCAAGAAGATATGAATAACTCTGTAGTAGCAATTTATAAAGCCTGAAAATCAAGATTAAAAGGAAAAGAGTTTAGATGTGGAATGTCCTACGGAATATTTTTTTCAACATTATTGCGTAGAAATGCCATAAAAAAGGAGTAAATGCAGGTTGTTGCCCGATAGTCTAAATAATCCTGTACTTACGAGGGGCGATTGATAAATAAGGTCTCCATGGCTGTAACTTTTTTATTTGTTAACCGATTTTCAAAATTCTTTTTGTATCTTATACTCACATTTGTCCTCTATGTAATGCACTATTCACTTTTCGACATAGTCTCCATCCCTTTCCACGCATTGCGCCAACGCGTGACTAGTTGGGTGAACCCGTCGGAGAGGAATTCCGGAGTTGTTGTCGACATTAGGATTGAATGGCAGCGTTTACCTCGCCGTCAGAACCAAATCATATCCCTTAAGGGGCTCTTTCTTCTTTGGGAAGTGGTGAAAGTCGCAATGTGCAAAATCTTTCATTTTTGAACTGCAATTTTTCATCTTTGAACTGTAGGCGCTGCAACGCCTCTGGTGTGTGGTGACTCGTGTGCGGGCGGACGTTATCGTTCTCCAGAAGAGGGTCCAAAGCTGCCATTCAATCCTGGTGTCGACAACAATTCCGGAATTCCTCTCCGACGGGTTCACCCAACTAGTCACGCGTTGGCGCAATGCGTGGAAAGGGATGGGGACTATGTCGAAAAGTGAATAGTGCATTATATAGAGGATAAATGTGAGTATAAGATACAAAAAGAATTTTGAAACTCGGTTAAAAAATAAAAAAGTTACAGCCATGGAGACCTTATTTATCAATCGCCCCTCGTATATACCTAAATTTTTCTTAGGTGAAAAGGGGTCGCAGAAACAGCGTTTTTTTTAAAGAAAGAAATTGGAAATTATCATGGATTTATGCCCTTGCATGATATGCATGCCTTACTTTAAATCCAACGATTATAATCTTTAGGGAAAAAATTTATAAATTCTTAGATCTTAACAACTTACTTCTTGAAAGTCACTTTCGTCTTTTGTAAAGGGAAATTTTTTCGACATCCATTTGGAATTTAAGACCACTCTGAAATTTAATCAAAACATTACAGCAACTGAGTTTTTCCTACTTCTCTGCATTAAGAAACGCAAAGTTTGAAACTTTCTTGGCCACATAATGCGAATAGTAGAGAGGAAGTCGTTATGTTTCTGTGTTAGAGAATCATTAATTACATTTCGGAAATTCATTTGGTCTTTATCAGGGTTTCCTGGAACTCGGGGTTTCCTCAAGTTTGGAGTTGCTTTAATTTCGAGCATTAATTAAATTCTTGAGGTTAAGCAAGAACATATTTGAAACGGCTGCCCGAATAAAAGGCTCACCGAAGAAGGTGGCGAGGTTTCGCAATTCTCTCCAATTCCTCCCAAAGGGATTTTTCAACGTTTTCCATGAATTTCAAATTACCCCAACTTTTGGGCTCATGTTTAATAGACAGAGTTTGGAAGAAAATTATTAGCACTTTGGTTTGTGCTCTGCATATTTAAAACAACAAACTCACAATGTTCGTGAATGCTTATTTTATTGTTAACAGTTGTATATCAATTAAATGGAATCTTGCTTGGCATTGTAAGGACACGAGTCGCATCAACCGATTTTTAAGTAGAACAGTCGCTCTACCTAATTTGATATCTTAAATATTAGAAAATGGCTTGTAATGTAATTTACTTCAGTTCTCTTGGGGAAATAAAGTAACTGAAGAAAGGTTAATTAAAATGCGATAATTCTTTTAAGTTCTGCTAAGACCCAATATTAATTAGAAATGATCGATAATCTCAATCCTAGCGCAGTATTAATTTCTACTGCCTGTGGTTCATTAAATTTTAATTAATTACTTAATTGTTAGTTAATTTTTTAAAATAGATTACTGGCTGTTTAGTATGTGTTTATCGATTCATAGTCGTGTATGGAATGTTCTTTCTTAAAATCTTTCTATTCCGAGGTTTACTTTAAAGCTAAGTCTCCTTTCTATTTCCTCTTCCCATATCCCCTTTCCTCTTCTTATTAAATCATCCGAAAAAGAATTTGGCTGGGGAACGGAACAACATTTTCATCCGTAGAAAACTCTGAAAATCAGAATGGATTAGCATCGAAAGGAGGCGGTGTAGGCAGCCCTTGCCAAACGTTGTTTCGCGCTCCATCAAACTTCTGCCGCTCGACCGTCTGCAACAAGAGTTGCCATTCTGACTTGCACTCGAGCAAGATGGATAGATAGATAGCTACAGACAGATAGATAGAGAGAGAGAGAGAGAGAGAGAGAGAGAGGTGAACCTTTAACTTCCTCTCTTTCCTTCTCTTTACCTTCACCATAGACGCCCACAGCCAAGATTTCCTAACCCGGAATCAATGGCATGGTTTGCACTTGTAATTACGCCGACGCATATTAATGTCCTTCCTTAAAGAGAAGGGAGCTTAACATTTTTAAAGTCTTTTACACGTAACAACTTTAGCTCTGTAAAATTTTACATGGGCTTCTAATTACCTAAGTTTATTTCACTTAAACCTCAAAAGATAAGTGATTTTATCCAAAACTATAGTTATTTCGTGAATGTGTGCATAGATCTCTATTTATGTACTTTCACTTAATTTAATATTATGTTAGTTTGCAAATAGATTTTGACCCGCTACTTCATTACCTTATGCTTTAAAATATGTTATAGTAATTAAGTTTCTATACAATACAATATTTGATAATTTCGGAATTTAAAAAAAACTTTTTAAAAATTCAAAGGTCTCTGTCAAATATCAATTCGCTGGATAGTTATATGTATTATTTAAGCTTGAAACAATTTGTGACGATATTGTTTGACCACTGGTAAGAATTCAAAAATATATTAACTTCCAGATTCCGTGAATTTTGTTTGAAATATTTGTTACCAACTCTTTTACTTTGTTACTGAAGGCGTCCCACGCGCAGATGGACCCATAACCTATCATTTTATTTTTTATTTTTAAAATTGCCTTTTTAATGTAAAAGTGTGCTCTTAAAAGTTTGTTGTTTTTTTTATTTGTCCTATAACACTATCTTCTTAGTAAAAACCTTAGCTTTTCTAGAAGTTTCTCTCACAACTAATCATCAGATTTATCTGTTCTCTAAGGCAACGGTTTTCAACTGAGGTTCCGCCAATGATTTTTATTTTATACAAAGAAATATTTCCACACGCATACAGGGTGTAATTGAAAGGTTCGTCACATTTCAAAAATCTATATTAAAAAAAAAATGAAGATACAGAGATGGGCGAAATATTGAAATGTTTGTAATAATCTTAAATTTTGTTTATCGGTGTTCGATGCGCCCTACTTTTGCTACACGGCAAACATCTATCCGACATTCAAATTCCTTCCATACCTGCCGAAGCATATCTGGAGTCACTTCCAGTATGTCGACCGTTATTCGAGTTTTTAGCTCCTCCAGATTTGCCGAAAAGGGGACACAAAAACACGGTCTTTACGTATCCCCGCAAGAAGTCACAAACAGTGAGGTATGGGGATCGAAGTGGCCACATAAAGTTCGCCTTCTTGACAGTAACTGACGGGATCTCCCTACGTCTTCCAGATGCACCCTAGAGACCTCTATCAGCGTCAGCCTTCGACAATCAGCTTTTGACGACTAGCCCGCTGCTGTGCTCTGTAAATTAAAGGCCACCTCTAATTTATTTTTAGCTCACTCGATTTTTCGTAGCGGTAACAAATATCAATCAAACTTATTTGTCCGGCATCTCGTCGAGACATCTATTTGTCCGGCACGCATAATGAATATGCTACACGTTATTTAGCTCCCTATTTTTAATGGGAACAATATGAAAATGAAAATTCCGGAGAGTTCGCTGAATTTAACTTAATTTCATCGGGATCTTCAAAATATTTTCACTTCGAAAAGAGAGAGTAGGTTACCTCCAATGCGCAATTGCTTTGCAGGAAAGATTAAGTTTGTGCAACGAAAGGGAGGGAGCTGTCACAGGAGTCTCCGTATCAAAAGAAGAGTGTACTATAGTGCACGGTTCTGCGCTATTCGGTCGTGTCCAGACAATTTTCCAAATTGTTCATCTTTTGCATTCCATCTGTAAAGAAAGTCGGAACTTGTGATCCACAAAGATTAATGAGAGACTAAATACCGGGTATTCATTTCGAAGATTGTCTCCATTCTCGACCACCAAGAATGTGGTGCATAGCCGGTCGAAAGGATCTGTATGTAAAGTTGAATTTTTTTTTGTCGAAACTGTAGTTTCTTACTTTTAAATTCAACAGGAATTGGCATCCAGAACAAAGAAATCCCAAACTTATTGGCAGTTTAATAAAATAAAGGTCGCAAATAAAATGTAAAAAATATTGATAAATTTGGCATTGAATAATGTGGGAAGCTGTTTTGAAGAATCCTTTCGATAAAGTTGACATTTTATGAACAGAAAACAAGCCTCCGTCTTTTCTCTAATACTTTTGTGAGACTTTATTCATCTCTATTTCTTAAGCATATTGGTGATCCTGTTACCATTCTTCAATGGTGATGAATATTAGTTTAATACTTTTAAGTTGTATTACATTGTATTCTATGTTTTCTATATGAAAATTATCTTAATGAAAATTCTCTATTCTTTTACTTTCTTCATGCTTTGATTGTTTAAACCTCTGACATTTAGCGTATCAATAATCTAAACCTAAAGAAAGTGAACTTTATATGAGTTTTATTTGAAATATTTTAATATGAGTAAATAGAGGTTTTAAT
Organism: Rhysida immarginata; assembly: GCA_023313115.1. Lineage (NCBI taxonomy): Eukaryota > Metazoa > Arthropoda > Chilopoda > Scolopendromorpha > Scolopendridae > Rhysida > Rhysida immarginata. Next base: position 2,104,161 of record JAHWFO010018671.1, on the reverse strand, counting down.
TATAACTATAAGTCCATCTTATACAGACCGTCCCAAAAGTTTATAGACATCAATACAATGCATATATCAAAGGAACAAAAAGAAATACGACTGAGTTCAAATAGGTTTATTATTAAACACATACAACTTGTATTTAACCAAAACAGAAATGACAATAAACTTACATTATCGTATTGTTATAGCAAATAAATGAAAAGAGCACTGTCCCAAAATTATATAGAATGCATGGGAATCTCAAATTTATAAGAAAACAATTGGTTCTCAAAAGCATATCGATTTTACGTTGTTTCCTATGACATCATATTACAGAAAGAATCAAAGTTTGTAACGTTTTAGGATCTAAATTGTACCAAGTCTTGAGTTCATTGGTAGACGAATATTGACGTCCATTGGCATAAAAACTTCCCGAGATAAAATGCCCCACACATTCTTAATAGGATTCAGGTCAGGACTCATCGGTGGCCAGTCAAGAACAGATGCATTTTTTCTGTTTAGATAGTCTTTTGTAGCATTGGATGTATGGATGGATGCGTTAACGTGTTGAAAAATCCAATTCTTTCCTCCAAAATTTCACCGAACGGAATCAAATGACTTTGTAGTGTCTCTTTCTGAGTTTTGTCGTTCATCTAAAAATGATAAGGTCGCTTGACCATTATATGAAAAGGCCGCCCATATCATAACCGATACACCACCTTGTTATCTGCTAAAAAATGTTCGGGGCTCTTTCCTCAAATCATCCCAGTAGCTTGCATATCCATCAAGACCATCCATATTCCATTTCTTTTCATCACTGAGCCCACTGCGACATCTTGTTTGGTGAAGCTTTGTGAGCGGCGGATTACGTCTCTTTTTCTTGTGAAGAAGGTAACCAGCTTCTTTAATACGTCTGTGAATTGTATTCTTTGATGTATGCAAATCTGAACTAACAGTGATGTTACGTATGGACATAATCTGTATCCGTCTATCATCACGAGAGCTTGTCACACGTGGTCTTCCTGAAGATGTTTTGGTTGGTGTGGCTCTACGAGCTAGAACTCGGTAAATAATACTTTTAGAACGGTTTAACGCATTGGAAATGTCATGAACAGATTCACCCTGCGATTTTAAGCTGAATATTCTGGCAACCTCATCAGCTGTTAGCTGGGAAACTCTAGGCATTTCGTTGAGTAAAATATCGCTCTTGAGCCATTTCACAGCATATTTATACACCCCAAACCTTGCATCATCACTAAATATTTACATATTGCATAAAATTATGTTGTTCTATAAACTTTTGGGACACAGCATTTTCAATGGTTTATCAGAAACATTTTCAATGCTTTTCTGAAAAGTAAAATTTTTGTCATGTTTGCGTATTATCAACTTGCACATGCTTTCATTCAAAACCCAAAAACTTTCCATGACATCATTGACTTCATAGTGACGTAATCAGCAAAACATTGATGTCTATAAATTTTGGGGACGGACTGTAGATGTTATGAAATGGAGAGTGAGATTAAGTTCTTGATGAAGTTGGATCTACAAATCCAGCAAAAAAAGGCGAAGCCAGTCGGATTTCTGTGCGTTTTCTTTCCCGCTAAATACTGCGAGGCCTCCATCAACTTATCTTAAAGAGTCGGATTTCTTAAAGAGCATAGCATATTGAATTATGCAGACATTTAGTTAGTTTTTAATATTTCAATTATCTCCACCTCCCATTTACTGTCCTTGGGCGCATCTTCTAAGCTTACATTCAGGGAAAAAAAATTAGATAATTTGAAAAAAGATCAATTTTTTTTTAAAATTCTAAAATTGAATTAAGCTTCCCCCCCCCCTTAAAATTATAAAATTAACTTTGGTGTCCTTTTTTCGTAAGAAGCATGGCCTTAAGCCATAAGTTAATTATTGCTCTCAGAACTTTTAATTTGTCTTCTTTTTTTAACCGAAGAATAGTAAGACGTTATAACGAATTCGTTTTTTAAATTCATTTTTTCTAGGATAACTTAATAATTAAACTTTTATTCTTAGAAATGAAGTTGAGGAATTAGTTGAAAAAGTATTTCATTTAAAATTAATTGCATTAGCTCATCTCGCAAAGTTCCCTCCCCCTCGAGCTTTCTAATTAGTTTTTACAACCCTGTTATTCGTATTTTTTGTGAGCAGGATTATTCTTGTTTTAAAGGACATTCAACTTTTCAGTTTTCTACAACAGCAATTTTAATTTAGCTTCTAAATATTTAATGGTCTAAACCTACACGATGTTAACAAAAGAACTCGGATGCAAGAATGTCTTTGGGGAAAATGGTTTTGTTATGACAGTTATTAAGGGCTTAGTCCGCATTTAGGATACACCTTCAGCCATATATTCAACCAATTTTCAGTGGATTCATCCTTGATACGCCGTTTATTCTTCAAAGCTAATGCTAGAGACGGCAGCAAACGCGGTTGTTGTGTTCATTTGCGTATCCGACATTCTGGTTCACTTCAGAGGTCTTCTATGGGATTAGAAGAGTCAGCACTCTGAGCTGGCTGCTCGAACAATTCCACTTCATTTTCAAAAGACCAAGCAATGTAGCAGGGAATCTGTTCATGTTGGAGTAGACAACAGTTATTCTGTAAAACTGTCAAAATTGATGGTAAGAGCCGGTTGTCGGAATGTCAAGCTTCACAGTTCTTACTATTCTTCGTTAATCGTTAATGTCTGCTTCCGTCCTCAAAACTGCTGACTGATGGGTTAACAATGGAGCTTTCGTGATTGGTGGATTAACAATAGAGCTTTAGGACCATTGTATTCTAGACCGTGCTTGAAATTAAAATCTAATAATAATGTTATAACAACGATTATAAATAACTGTCAATAGAACAATGTGTAAAACCATCAAGGCAATATAAAGCCATCCGTTTTGGTTGTTCATCCGATGTCACTCTTTGCATGCGTACTGAGTAACCGCGTTCCAGCCATATTTTTTGGTAAAATCATTTTCAGTTGGCTTGCTAGTTAGTAGTATGAAATTAGCGCAAGAACAACAATTTCATACAATTATAAAGTCTCTCTACTAAATTCATTTTCAAACTCCTCCTTCAGATCTTACGAGATGAAAGCGTTACTCATCATTTCAGGTGGCGTAGAAATTCCAGTACTTCAGTTTTTCAGTTCGTATTCAACCGCCCCAACACTGTGTTAAGATATAGTCATTTGGGATGGTGCAAAAGACCTGGATCGTGACCACCGAGACACAAGGTCTGAGCGCGGATACGTCATACATTGTCAATCATCATTAGAAGGGATTGTTATTCGTATTTCTACCAATAAGAAGACTTAAATTAGCCCTCCTAAGGATGATATAACAATGTATGACGTTTCCGCGCTCAGGACTTGTCTTTCGGTCGTCACGCCTGGATGACAACACGGCCAAAAACTTTACAAACTACCCCTTCCTCTCAAATACTGATGGTGCTGATGTAGGTACGACTCGATTGCATTTGCTGTACCACAATAATAAGGACAAGTATCACGGTTTCTTTATGGATAGCTATGATAGTGGGTCTCTTCTCTAACAGGTGAAAGAGTTAGCGATTGGTCGGTCATAAATCCTGGTGAGAAAACTAAGACGTCATTTTAACGCGGTCCAAGGCCGGTGAGGGAACCAAGACTACTACTCCTATGCCTAACCGGTTAGTCTAACCGAGAAAAAGCTGTTAGTCCGGTGAGGGTTTTTGGTCTCGCCGTACGTTAATATTTTGTTTAACTGCAAAATATTTAAGCTTCCGAAAATGAATTAGTTTAAAAGTTGTTTATATTTAAGGAAGAAAAAGAAGAAGCAATAATAAATTGTTATTGGAAATTTAAATTTAAATTTCACGCGAAATAATTCAAACGTGATTCGAATCCATCCGCTAGGTGGTTGGCCATGCGCAGATGGAAATCAGGAATCAAAGAAAACCACCGAGCGTACACACCCTATATTATTAGGCTATGGTTGTTGCTTGGAATTCTAGACAACTCTGCGCTACTTTACAATGAGAAGAGGTTGTCATCAGTCCATTTGTTTATCACAATGACAGTCTTCCCATCCATGAACCAAGATCTGTAACTGGATCATTCGATGAAATGGGCGTGGTAGAACTTGAATGACCTTCAGAGTCCCGACTTAATATAAAACTTTGTCATGATTTCGAACTTCAATTGGTGCTGTAAATAAGGAGTGGTAGAAGATTCCAGATGTTTCTTCCAGAAACTTGTGGAAACTCTTTCTGAAAGAGTAGAGGCTGTGATAGCTGTAGTAGGTGGCCCAGTATTTTTAGCATACATAAAACAATGAAAATTAATGCATTTTGAATAAGGAATCTGTGAATTGTATTAAAACTGGCTCAAAATTTAATTTCATTCGGTTGTACATTGAAACGCCTTTCGGTGTTCTTAAGAAATGTTTTGATTTAAGCCTTGCATATATCAACTTAAATATGAATTATAACATTTTCCCTTTAATGGGATATAACTGTACTTTAAAGGAAATAGATGTTGGGTTTCTCTTTTCCCAATGGGATATCATTTAATAGGATTGCGGCGTACACATTCTGAATGGATGGCATCATTCGCAAATTCCAATAAATTTTTATGCTATTTGATCATCATCATCTATGCTGCAGTATGTTTTTTTTCCTTTTAAGTTCCAATGCCATCACATATATGTATTTTTTCCTCCTCCTCTTCTCCTTTTTCGGTAATTGGCGATCGAGCCGGATGTAGCTGACAAGGACACGGGTTCGTGGAAATCGTGACAAATGGCTCGACCGCCACGACCAACTTCTCGAATGAAGGGATAAGGAGAATGTAGTCCAAAAAAAAAAAGAGAGAGAAAGAGCAGGACGGCCATTTTCTCCTTCTTTCCATTCCTTAGGCCTACCCTCTTCCACTTCCTTCCCCTTGGGTCTCAATGGCTCCTTTCTGTTTCCTCCGAGAGCGCTGAGATATTGCGGCGGTAATCAAGACTTAGTAGCGCCGCCCATGAATGTAGTCAGACACGGCAAGAATCGAGAAACCTATCAGAGACCTCCCCACTGGCTTTCTCTCTCTCTCTCTCTCTCTCTCTCTCTCTCTCTCTCTCTCTTTCTTTTCTCTTGTTATTTTTGAGCAAAGTAAAATAGTGAAGGAGGGGGGTCGGGATTTATTATTGGAAACTCGCTGAAAAGATTATGGCATCGTTCGAAAATATCTTTAAATTACACAAATTATCAAACGCACGAGAAACGATCAGCGCCGCAGTAAAAATTTGGCGCTGCTCTTAAAGTTTTTTAACTTTAAAGCCCAGCATAAATTGCGCTGGAAGTGGTGAACGGTGAAATTTATGTTTACGTTAAAAAAGGAAGCCTTTCTTTAACGAGCAGGGTTTAAATTTCAATCAGTGAAAATCGGCGAAACGCTCTTAAGCATGCTTTATTGGGGAAATGGGGGGGGGGGGGGCTCGGGGTCTTGCTTTGTCTTCCTAAAAAGGCCTACTTTGAAGAAACGCAAGCTCGACTGTGTTTACCGGATGCTATTTTGGAATAGATAATAACATATACTACTATGGCATTGGTAGAACGGTTTATTTATAGAATAGAAATGCTTTTAACCCTGATCACGGCCTCCTAGAAACTACCAGGCCTGAACATGACGTCAATAATATATTGTTGAAGCACTAAGATTGTGACGTTGAACTTACGTCAAACTGGTGGTGCTATTACAGAAGTAAGAATGTTTTATCTTCTCCATGTTCAGGCCTGGTAGTTTCTAGAAGACTGTGTCCTGATCCTACGTATAGCAATTGGTCTTTTTTATGAGAATTCGAGCATGGGTGGAATTATACAGATGAAAGGAGAAGGAAAGGACAAAATATACGGACATTTATCAACTCGCCAACATTTCATGTTCATTAGTTTCATTTCATATTGCACAATCAAAGTAGCGTATAAAGGAAATTGAGCCATACATCCGTATGGAAATGATGTTCCACCAGTTCTTTTCAATTTCTATAGTTTCTGAGCAGTGCTATTACAAAAAATTATATTCGTTTATGTTTCAAACACAATAACCAAAATTTGTCTGAAATAAACGAGTGACGACAATTTTTCAAAACCTCCATACGAATCATCCATACGAACCTCCATATGGCGTGGTTTTCTCCATACGAATCATCGAATCAACTCTCATCAATCTGGCATCGTTTGCATTGTTGAAAGCTTCTTCAAAAATGCTTAAGTTTAGCATTTTACGTCATTTTGAAGTCATATGCGACGTTTTCGAGGCAAACCTGAAAGACAGGCTGCGAAATCCAAAAGTCACTTGACCATTGGGATCTGAACAACAATCCAAATGTCATTGGTTCCAACAAACAAAAAAAACCCCACTGACTATTAAGTAGCGGAGGAATCGAGATACTTATTGGTTTTACAACACCCATCTTTCCGTCCGTCTGCCCTCTTCATAATTTCTGCATTCTTTGAGGTAGAAGGTTGAAATTCGTAATGTAGCTTATAAGTGCATGTGCACGTTCACTATGTAATTTGATTTTGATTGGCCCGCTGGGGTCAGAGTTACGCGGTGGGAGTTAGAAGGGACCAAGTGCTCTACGTGGTATTTAGATATGTAAAGAAGTGAAATTCGTTATACAGATTCCTCTAGGCAAGAACTACTTTACTATGTAGTTTGGGCCAAATTGTCCTAATGGGGTCGGAGTTCTAGGGATGGCAGTCACCTCGTCTTTAGAACTATGGCAACATATGGCACATGTGATATATCATTCGATCGGAAATGATGAGTCAGGAAAGAAGATAGATCTTTTATATTTTCTAATCAATACGATCGAGAAAATCCATGTTTTGATAAAAGACAATTGCGGGGTGAAAAAGTGCAGATAAAGGGGTAAAAATAAATTTTCTCGGGGATTCCGATACTTTCCTACACCCTCTTCGGGTGGATAATTTCTTGTTAAAATCCAAGAGAAGGTGATTTTTGAGTGCCCAGACTTGTCTTTCTCGTAGGCCTCGCAAATATTTCTAGTCGCGGAAACCGGCCTGGGGATGTTTCTAGCATTAGAAACAACTGATTAACCAGGACAGTACTCTGTATACTTGCCGATCTCTGTCAGTGAGTTTTAGCTCTATAACTCAGTAAGAAACCATACAATGATAGTTTCTCTCAGTAGGCTAAGAGGTACGATGTCTTGTGAACTGGCATCCAATAACGGTATACATACAGAATCGTTGAATTCTTCTATAGGATCGATTTTGTGATAATTTGCATGGATTGCTGTTTTGTAGCTGTACTTACGCTAATTATAGGCCACTTCACTAACGTCACCTCAAGAATTTTCCATGTGTGCCTATACACTGAACGACCAATTTATTAGACACATCCCGCTAATAGCGTATTGCCTCTTTTAGCGGCGAGAACTGCCTGAATACGTGCTGGCATGGATTCAGCAAGGTGTTGAAACCGTTGCGGAGGAATAGCAGCCCAGGCTGACATCACAGCGTCCCGTGATTGATGCAGGTTGGACGGTGGTGTGGGAAGACGTCGGATGATTCTCTCCACTTCATCCTATAAATGCTCGATCGGGTTGAGATTGGGCCACTGAAGCAGGTGGAAGTCCGCGTCATGTTCCTCGAACCAGTTTAAGACCATTCGAGCACGGTGTCAGGGAGCATTGCCGTCACCACCAGGGAACACATTTATCATGATCGGGTGCACCTAATCGGCAACAATGTTGCATTCAGGGATGTGTGTACGGATATCAGAGGACCCACTGTGTCCCAAGAGAAGATACCCCAGACCAGCACTCTTCCTCCATCCGCCTGTACGGTGTCTGCCGACAGGAAGGATCCATGGCCTCGTGCTGTCTGCGTCAGATGCGCAGTCTGCCGTCCGCATGATGAAGTAGGAACGCGATTCGTCGGACCTGGCGACCTTCTTCCACTCATCCAGTGTCTAATGACGATGCCTGTGTGCCCAAAGTAGGCGCGCTTTCCTATTTTGCGGTGACAGCGACGGCACAAGCCTGTTGTTAAACCCACCGCACCGTGTGCTCCGTAATGGGTTGGGATGCTCCCTCATTGAACTGCGCTGCAATTTGTTGGGCTGTTCTCGTCCTGTTGCTGTGGATGATTCTGCCAGTCGCCCTTGGTCTCGTTCATCCACGGCCCTGTTTCGTCCGGAGTTGTTTGTTGGAGGTTGTTTTTTGGCATAAGTGCCATTCACGGAATACCCTTGACACTGTTTGCGAAATGCTCAACTGCGCCTCGTTCAAAGTCTGTCAAATTCTTGGATTTACCCATATTCAGTCCACTTCTGCTGCCGACTGCAACTTGTGATCCAGTGCATCCCTTTTATACGCCGCTTCGGCCTGTTCCATTGTTTGGGTGTCACTGGGAGGCCGATCCATTTTCCGTAATAGGTGTCTCTAATAAAGTGGTCGTTCAGTGTATATAATTGGTAAGCTAATATCAATGATATCTAAAACAACTGGATCGCTGACTTACTGGGAGAGAACTGAGGCCGTAATTCTATGCCTCCTGAAGCTACTATTCAATGACCTGAAGGGATCGTTTATGAGAAATGAGCATTTTTCAGGGATTTAATCTTATGAGCGTTTATGAGGAATTATTGTTTTTGAGGGATTTAACCTACTAGTCAATTTATGAGCGTTTATGAGGGATTTAACCTTGCTTTTTAGGCCACCTGACGCTATTAGTCAATGACCTGAAGGGAAAATTTATGACGTATTTTGGCTTCACTTCTCAATGCCGACTGCGGATAGAGTCAGCGATCCAGTTGTTTTATATATCATTGGCTAATATAGACAAAACGATTGGCAATTGCTTTTCGGTTTTGTAAGTAAATTTTATGTATGAAGTTGTCCTTCTTTACAATAGTTGAAGTATGTTTATGCTTCGTCGTCTATTTGAACTGCTGACGAGAACATTAAAGACGATAACGAAGAAGTGTTGTCTCTTATTCATTCACTTAACATTGCGAGAGAACTTCAAAGACGACGGAGATCCTACTGAGGAAGAAATTTTCGATGTGACTTCAAAGGAAATTTTAAAATTTACTTAATTATTCCCCACGAAGATTTCCTTTTCTTCTACGACGACAAAGAATTTTTATAATTATTTTTTAAAAAAAGAGATCGATATTTGCAAAATTGTTATGGAAAACATACAAAGAGGTTGTTGTAATTACAGCCGAGATAGCTTCGGGATTCGCGGTTTCATTAACTCACGCCACCTAATCTAAAATTAACTAAACTTAATTAACCAACCATTTATGGATGGTTTCTCTTCACAAATGAGATATTCAACTTAACTAGATAATTTATCCCGTTTAAACGGAGGCCGTGTTTTAATGACTTGCGACGGGGCAACAGGTTTATGGGCGGCCGACGGATTATGGCCCCCCTAACGCCGCCGCTTATGCAAATTGCCAAGGCTCACTCGCGAACGGCAAATAAAAGAGACCGCCGCCGCCGTCTTTATTTTTTTGTATTTTTAATTTAAAATTCTAATATTTGTTTAAAAGATTACGTATGAACTGCGACAGAAACAAGAAAACAAGCGCTCTCGTTTGCTCTTTTCATTTTCGAAAATGGCTTTGAATAATTATCGCTGGTTTGCTTTTCGTTTCGGCGTTAAAAATAGAAAATGGCCGTTGATGTTGCTTTTTTTATTACGAATTTAGAGGTTGTAAATTTACGAGAATTTATATTCGCAGGAACTTTCATGGAAGTGATTTTTTTCCATCTTGAATATTCCATCTGTAATGAAACTTTTAAATTATACATCATGAGTAGGAATATTTAATTTATTATTATTATTATTATTATTATTATTATTATTATTATTATTATTTATACAGATCTTCTTAGCGATTGGCATTTAAAACTTCTATAAGGACGGAGGGCGCGTTTACAAACATATTTGTTAACTTGAATGCCTAGACTTACAGTCAGAATCAAATGAAAGTTGAAATTGCTCTTTATCAACTCGATGCATATTTTAAATGCGATCTCACACATTTAATGAAAAAATTCGTTTTTATGCATTAAATCCAGGTTTTGTTTAAACTATGATTTAATATGCAGTTACAAAAAACATTAAATGAAAATATGCTGTTTCAATTGAAAGTTGACAAACTTGTCAAGGCTGAAAAATATGGTTTTACACTATTGTTTAATACTTAATTGAACCTCCTTTGGCTTTAATTACTTCCAGAAGACGATTTGGCATACTATTGATCAGTTTATCAATGACATCCTGTCCAATCTTGGGCCAAACATCATAAATTACTTCTCGAAATGATGCTTTGCTTCTGCGCTTCGATTTGGGGATTAGACGGTCTAATTCGTCCCACAGGTGCCAAATAGGTTGAGACCGGGTGATTGTGGGGAGGCCATTCTAGTAGTTATAGCTAAATGTTTCGTCAAAATATTTAGTCATAAGCTTTGCAATATGTTTAGGATCATTGTCCAGATGATAAATGAAGTTATCTTTGATCTCCATTTTTTCAACTGATGGCATTAAGTTGTTTTTCTAGGATGTTCTTGTAATCTATGGCTTTCATCCTTCCGTTTAATTTCAGTGGTGTTTCCCATTCCGAATCCAGAAAGACATCCCCACACCATGACGTATGGGGAATGTTTACAGTATCAACTGTCTTGTTTGCATCAAAAGATTGTCCTGGCTTTCTCCACACTTTTTTGCTTCTTTAAGTATTCACTTCTCTCCTTTAGATTCATCTGACTACACAACACACGTCACCAGAAGTCCACATCCTGCTTTGCAAAGTTGTATCGTCTTTTCTTGTTTCTCAAAGAGATGAGTGGCTTTTTTCCCCTCGGTTGTCGGCCATGAAATCCTTTGCCATTCAAACTTCTTCGAATTGTCGATCGACTAACTTTTAGTCTCATCTTCTGTTGAATTTGTTCCGCCGTGATAAAAGATCTTCCACAGCTTCTCTGACAATTTGACGATCTTGTCGGGGACTTGTTGCCTTTGACCGTTGCTCTCTTGGAAAATTCTTAACGATATTTGTTTCATCCCACTTTTTTATGATCTTCCAAACTGCTAATTTCCTATGGATCGAAGCGTTTCGCCTCTTGTTCTGGCCGCTGTAATTGCAAACCTTTCTTCTTCAGTAAGCTCTTTACTTATAGGCATTATTTCGCCTATTCAAAACTCCTGAAAATCAATTTTTAAAGACACATTGTTGTAAATGAACTTTTAGCAAAGCTTTAGTAGACATATTGTAACATTTGTTAACAGACTTACGAACTAATGTAATCAGCCGATAATGTATTTTCGAAGACGTGTCAACTTTCAATTGAATCACTCGACCTGCTGTTGTTTACTACTTTTCTCCAATAATAGCAGTAATACTGTACGGTATTTCTAAGTGTTTTTATTCAAATTAAAGGTTTTTAATGCTATTTAGATTTCTCATTTTTTAGGGGTGAGGGAATGTTGAGGTTCAAATTATTTCAAAGATTTGTCCATGAAAGGGAGCAAGGGAGCCGTGTCTACTTTCATTTGAATCTGACTGTATTTCCACTTCCGTAGTAACTGCACTTGGAAGTTGGCTTTGGCTAGCAGTCGACGTTAATCAGATTGTAAGGTGCTGCCGAATGATGCGATTTATTATTATTTATTATGGATTCGGAGACCATAAAATGGTACACGGAAATCGATAAACTGGACTTCGTTCAGTAAATTTTCCTTTTGCGAATAGATAGCATCTGGGCGAATATCACAAGGCTGTTTTATTCGTTAAATCGTTCATTGTTTACTCATCCATGCCTGAAACAAATAGGGAAACTGCAGTACAATTTATCACAAACTGCTTTACGAAAACTGGGTTTAAACTGGCCGAATTTCCTGACGACATTGAGAAACCTATTAAGCCAAAATTGGAAGGGTCGGACGAATGGGAACTCCTTCAAAGTCAAAGAGAACAGCTGATAATCCAGGGATATGTCACAATCGATGATCTCTTAAACGATATAGTGGATCATTGTCGAAATGAAAATGAAGATGACGCATCTGAAGAAGCAGAGAGTGGTGATGACGATGAAGCAGAAAATCTGCATCATTCTAACGAGGGTTTGTTATAAGCTTTTGAGAAGATTAGGTCGTATGTTCTATATAACAATGTTGTTCCACCAAATCTTTTCAATTTTTTTATTGTTCTGTGAACTGTGCTAATACAAAAAATTATATTCACCCATGTAAACAAACTTAAACAGCCAATTATATGTATTTCTCTGAATTAAACGACTTGCGAAAATGTTTAGACTTGATTCATACGAAAAATGCTACCGAGGTCATTAGACTGTCTCCTCTAGCTCAATGTTTGGAGAAAAGTTGCTCCTTGCTTCTTAGATCGTGCCAATAGTAAGCTAGCCCATCCGGCCCGTCGAGATGAATTTTTTCCACGTAACTCCACACAACTTTTTCCCATTTGTCTTTCAAACCCATTATTTCTTATGCCTATTCCATTCGTTTTTATTTGTAAGCCTGATTCAGTTTAGGGGCAGATTTTCCCGGTACATGAGATGAGAAGAATTTTTCAATAACCTGGAGAGAATGTTTTTTGGCACAGGCACATTAGGCCTTTCAGTTAAACCACCAAGGCTCACTGACAGTGAGTTGGATTGCATATCCCTGACAAGAGATCTTTTGTATCGCGGTGCCAATTGACTAGGTCCTGTTGAGTGAGACTGTCCCTGTTTTTTCCCTAATTATTTAGCACATTTTCATAGGAAAGTGCTTATGTGATCGATTTACCCAGATGTCCGTCCGTCCGTCTGTAGACACAATTTTAACAATATATTGCATTGCAATTGGGAGAGTGCGTATAGTGAATTACTGGAAGAGACGAATCATCTTTGCATTGGAGAAATAGCGTGCTGAGCACTTCGTTTCAACTCTGCAGGATGCACGTGATTGACGATTATAGAAAGGGGAGATTGGTAAACCTATAGGATTTCTTTATTTAAACGAAAACTTGAAAACGAATTAACTTTTTCACACCCTTTTTTTCCAATCTATAAATATGGGACAGAGCACGAACAAGTTCGAAGTGTGATAGCTGGAATAGGTACATTAGCACGTGCTCTAATGGTACTTTTTTGATACCCACTTAAAAATTTACAATGACGAGATATGCTATGTAATATATCAAACAATTCATAACGGCATATCATGAACGAATATACATGTATAAGAGTAACTAATGATAGTAGAAATTGGTCTAATGATACGAGCTCCAATGGTGCCATGTGGTACCATTTGAAACTTTCAATGCTATGGCATGTAAATATCAATCAACTCGTAACGATGTGTTATGAAAGAATATAACCAGTAACTAATGAAGGTCGAAATTGGTTTACAAATATGTGTTCTAATAGTACCATATAGCACCTTTGGAACTTTCAAAGCTAAAATATGGCATATAATATATCAAACAATCGTAACGATGTATCATAAATAAATATATCGAGTAATGAATGATAGTTGGAATTTATTTAGTAGTACCCGTTCGAATGGTAACATGTGGTACCTTTAGAACTTTCAATGTTAAAATATGGCATTTAATATATCAAGCAACTTGTAACGACATATCATGAATTAATATAACGAGTAATTAATGGTAGTGGAAATTAGTTTAGTAGTTTGTGTCCTATTGGTACCATATGTTACCTTTAAAAATTTTCAATACCAAGATATAGCGTGTAATATATAAACCAACTCCTTCCGAGTTGTTAGATTTATTGTTATCCATAGCTTATTGATATCAAGAAGATATTGCTGTTAGGCCTAACATTAGGCCTGATATAGCTAGAGCTAATCGCGATGATAATGTAGAAATGCTTTAGTTATATAATATGAAGAAAGTAGTTACGGAAATTGCAGCTAATCGCTTAAACAGAACGCTTCAGCAATTGAGGCTCACTTCGATAACTTTATGTAAGATTGCCTACAAGTTAAAGAACTTTTATTTGTTCAAATATATAAAGAATAACTGCCTCTCCATTTAACTTTTTAGTTCAAATTTGTTCATTATCTACTTTCTCAGCTAGGACCTCTCAACTGAGTGTTCAGCAACAATAGTGACATTGTTGTAACCAAGTGTTCCTCATGTCAACAATATAATTGATAATTAGGTTATAATAAACTGGTGCTTTAGCCATTTTAATGGCATTGACTCCCAAAATAAAAACTGTCCTTGTTAATGTTTATTAAAGCTGGACATGCTATTAACGAAATCTCTTTTTTTAAATAAAATTATTTTTTTGGGTCGTCATCAGCTTTAATTCATTGCTTTTGTTTGGCCTTACGATTTCTCCCTTTAGGCTTATTTTCAAATAAATTAAAAAAATAAAAAGTAAACAAATAAACAGATGAATTTTTGTTTAGTATGGAATTTTTATTATGGAGAGAAATTCCAGAGTGGAATTTGTTTTCGTTTTTTCAGGCCCTTTAGGTAAAACTCGTATTAGGATTGTTTGTTTGTTTGCGCGTCTGCGAGTCCTTTTTAACGTACCCCTCCCGCTCGTCCTTATTGGAAACTAAATGAAATCAGTCTGATCGCTTTAAAATTGCTAGGGCTCGTTGGAAATCACCGGGCATTTTGATCGTTTTCCCTATAAATGAAAGCAATATTTATTGATTTTTAAAAACCCTCCAGTTCTCTTCAACAGTGCTTGTTGTAGGTGCAATTGCTTCGGCCCAAGTAACAGATCGATAAGGCTGATATTGCCTTTTAAAGGGGAAAAAGAGAGAGAGAAAGAAGAAGCTTTTGTTAAAACACTCGAGATGGAAATATATAGAGACCTCGTCCCTCTCTCCTCTTCCTTTCTATGCTTTTATCTCTTCTTCTTTTTCTTCATTACAAATTCAAGAATCTTATTGAAGCAAATTGCACTCATCTCAGAGCCCGATGACATCTCAACGAGGTTAAAAGACAACAACGATTACTTATGAAGAAGGCTGGGGTGAGGGGGGGTATACTTTTTCTGGATCGATGGTGGAACTCTTTCAATTGTTCGATTTTCTCCTATTTTTTTTTATCTATCTCCTCTTCTGAAACTTTTCATACATACTCGATGATCCTATCTTAAGTATTTATTTAGTCGAAAAATTCAAGGTCGGAAAGAGATAAGTGAAGATGCAGGAAATTTTTTGAATGAATATTTTAGATCAATTTCTTCAGCTCAATCCTAGTGAACTTGAAATTTTTTTCCTCAGAGGTAATTAAGTAAAGAAATAAAAAATCATTATCTGTATTTATTATATGAGTGTAAAGGCACGTTTTTTTGTGAAAAGTATCGATTTTCATGAAACGTAGCAAATTTTTATAGTCGGCTCACAGAAATCTTTTTCAACCTTTTCTATGCTATACGACTAAGGTTCCTTGCTAAGTAAAATCTTCTCATCTCTTGATTATTTCAAATTCTGAAAATGTATAAAAAATATCGCAAATGTAAATCATTCGGTAACTACATAAAATTTACAGAAATCTTTATAGGATTAACTAATTTGACTGTTGAGTTGGAAATTTATTAGAAATCATATTAGTATGTAAAACATTATAATATTTCTATCCAAAAACGTTTATCTTCAAAATATTTTATTGTAAGTCTATCTTCTTTGTGCAACCTTCAACGGTAAAGAACCGTCATTATAGAATCCACTTAATGATGTTGGACTATTTACTTACAACTTCAACGTGATATTCACCATCAAAATTTCCATATTAAGAAATCATGATCCAAATAAATATAAAGAAAAGGAATAATTATTTCATTTTTCATTAATCAAAATGATACTATAAATATTAATCTCCACCGTAAAGGTTATTTATTTAAACGACTCCGTATATTCCTCGTGGCTACAGAAATCGGACAAGTAACACTATCTAATGTAATATCAACCTTCTACAACAATATTATAACCTGGGCAAGCACCACAAAACCTAATTTTAAATGCGTCAAGGTTGCCTATAATCAATTTATTTATTAAGGAGGAGATTTTAGTGGTATTCTAGTGTTCTTCTTTTTAATGAAAATTAATTAAATAAATGAAAAATAAATAACAAAATAAATAATAAATAAAATAAGTCACCAAGAGTCAGTAGTTAGATGAAAAAGTCTTGATGATCTTGATGAACAATCTTATGAAGAACTTTCTCCATCCGACTAAAAAATTGTTTCATCAAGCCCTTCTTCATAAGTCTGTTCTTCAAGACTCATCATCAATTTCTTCAAGATCGTCAAGACTTTTCCATATAACCACTGACTCTTGGTGACTTACTTTATTTATTCTTCATTTATTTTAATTAATTTTTATTAAGAAGGAGAACACTAGAATATCAATTGCCTATAATCAAATTATATGGATAGCCTTCAAAATAAGTAAGTAAAACACTTCATTAAACCTGAATCTGCCGGCGAGGTGACCCAGAGGGCTAGGGCGTAGGCTTTCTAGTTCTCGAGTCCACCCGGTCGTGGGTTCGAATCCGGCCGTGGGCATGGATGTTTGTGTTTGTCCCGGGCTACGTACAGATATAACTTCTGTAAAAGGCGAAAAATAACCTTAGTAGTCGATGCCAAATATTCTAATAAACCAATCAACCAAACTCGAATCTGCAGTTATTATCAACTTCCTCCACAACCAAACATACGTCGCATCGGACTTATCAATGAATTATCAAATGCTTTACGCCTAAGAGTCATTCTGATGAATTTACAGGGTGTTTCAAAATGAATATCAGGGTTTTGAGGCTTCGTAGTATTTTGATTACATTTAAAGGTAAACTCCACGGAAAAAATTCGACTTTATTTTTTTTGCATCATAACATTAATCCAGGTTAATCGAGTATATATCATTCAAAATTTTTCGAAATTTCCTAATGTTTTATTAAGAAAAATGCCTCGGAAAATTGAAAATTGATGTGGGATCTTCCCATTCGTTCTTTAGAGAAAGCGGCGGAACAAGGCGTCATTTCCTGCCGTGAGAACCTTGGGGAATTTCGTCGCCGAGATTCCAGTCGCTTAGAACGATTCTAGATATCGTAAGATTTTGCTAACCTCTTTTATGTCTTCAATTTGTTCTCTGTTTAGATGTGTAAATAGACAGTCGGATAGAAATTTCTCGTTTCATAGATTTCAGAATCGATTAAAAAACAGTGGATTAGTTTTTGACAGCGAGGAAACTGGTATCCAATTCCAAACAGCATCGTGTACTCATTTCGAAGCGTCTTGCTTTGTCGACGGATCCGCCGTTTTAAATTCAGCATCAATTCAAACAAGAAATACGCTGAAACTAGATCACGTATAAGGTGGAACCAGATGCTCTTCCAGCTCTAAACGGGCCTGGCGTTCTCAAGAATAACGACCGCAACAGCATGTGCTAAACGTAGAAGGAATGAAGGGCACACGCTGTTGCTGTGTACGGCACACGTCGCCCTAATGTACACACGCCGACGCGGCAAGCAGAAGATCCCGTTTCACGGTTTAAGGCATAGGGCTGTATATCGCAGAAATTTCAGTAGCATTTAATTCTGCTAACAGCCCTTGTATATTGTTGTCACTGTTATCAAAATCGCAGTCGTCACTATCGGCCTTGTTTCATATTCAAAGTCCATTGCGATGCCCAACTGACAACCAACCGATAGCGTCCAGTGTGTTACGTCACGAATTCGAAACTCCTTCGCACTTCTCGGCAACTTGTGACGTAACAGTTGCCGAAACATGGCGCCAGTGTCGATCGCATGGGGAGGGAAAAAATGAAAGTTTTTAATATATTTTATGAATTTTGAGTTCGAATTGAAAATTTTTATACATGCTACGTTGTTATTGAGACCTTCATCTTTCATTTTAAACAAAGTTGTTTTGGGTGTGGAATTTACCTTTAATTTAGTTAAAAATAATACATAAAATGAAAGAGCAACTCAAACAGTTTTTCCTACCAGTGTTCAATGTGAACACCGTTCGTCACACAGCATATATCGAGTCGACAGGTTGTGGGACCACCTCTAGCGGCGATGCATTGTTCCAGCCGCAGGTGTAGGTGATCATATAGGCGGCGAATGTCATCTTGGGGTACGTCTGCCTAGGCCTGGTGAACCTGCTGTGTCAGTTCATGGAGATTAAGGAGTGATGCGTAAACGACGTCCCACCATGTCCCACACGTGCTCACTTGGCGATAGATCTGGGAACCTTGCGGACCATGGCAGGCAGTTGACATCATGCAGACATGCCAGGCTCATGTTTGCCTTGTCCGGTCTGGCGTTACCCTGCTGAAACACTGCGCCAGGTATGGTGTGCAGAAAGGGCAATAATACGGGCTGCAGAATCTCTGTGGCGTACCGTGCTGTTGTCAGGGTGCCTTGGATGGTGACTAAAGGCATAGACGATGGCACCCCAGTCCATGATTTCTATAGATGGTCCACAATGGCGATTCCGGATGCATTGTTCATTGGCTCGTTCCAATCGTCTGCACCACACCCGTCCGCAAAAGCGGGATTCGTCGCTGAAGACCACCATTCGCCAGCCCACTCGTTCACGAGACCATTGCAGTCGTATCGCGCGGTGCTCAGGTGTCAAAGGAAGACACAACAATGGACGCCTGGCAGACATTGTCGCACTGTGTAACCGGCGAGCTATTATCGCTATGGACACTGGAGCAGTAACGGGAATAGTGATGTTGTCGCGCAGTTGCCGCAGGGAGATGGTTCTGTCCGCTAGCGCTGTTCGCAGTATCCGCCTATCGATACGAGCTGACGTGCTTCTCCGGGCCCCAGGGCCTGGTCTTCTCGTATGTGTGCGTTCCTCTCGCCATTGCTCCAACATCGGCCTACCGTCTGTGCGTCCCGCGACACATGGACAGCAATCCGACTGGTTGACCATCCAGCCTCGGAGAGGCCAATAATCCGACCTCGTTCAAAGTCCGTTAATTGCGTGAACGGTTGTCTTTGTCGACGTCGCAGCATTGAGACCGTTGTGCGGATTACAGTACTATACGCTCACGAGGCAGTTGCTTCCTTCCTACTGCATGGAACGTCTTGCACAAGTGTCAACTGATGAGCCCGGACACCCTGTAATAACCCAAATATCATGATCCGTGAGCATGCATCTAATCGTTTAATAGTCGGAGTTAGACGACCCGCCCCCTCCACTAAATACGGATAAGGTCGGATAACTCCTTGTTGGTTGGGTAATTGCATTGCAAAGCAGTGTATATTGTGACAATTTTTGATAATTAAATTTATCTCATTTACTTACTAATTATAAATTTTAATGTTTACCTTATAATGTATTATGAAATATATACTTAACTAGCAGAGGACCCGACGTTGCCCGGGATAATTACGCTTGTAGGTAAACAGAACAACCTCAAAAAGCGAAATTAAACCTCCAAATTGGTTAAATAATAACTCAATCACTACAATCTAGAGCGAAGGGACTATCCATTTTAAGAAGAATCCGAAAAACAGGAATTTACCTCTTCGCTGAAAAAATCCATTCTAGGTGATATACCGGGACTTGATTTACCAAAAAAAAAATTTTTTAAAGGCTCACAATGGATGGACCACTCCAAGGATGCCTTCTAGTCTAAATAATCTTACTTTAGATGTACACTTGATGTTTTTGCAATTTCCTTTCTTCTTTCGATGTCTTGAAGCAAAAATTAGCCATTCCTCACTTTGTGTAGTCTAGCGGTCGCCGATTCTTCTATTTACTTGCTTACCATTTGCTCATACAGCGCGGAGCTAAAGGAGTGCTTCCTCTATCGTCTTTCACTTTTTGTCAAAAGTCTGCTAACTCATTATCTCCAGTTACTGATCATTTTTAAAGATTTTCAAGAAATTATTAAGTACTAAGAATTCTCTTCTCTAAGAAAAGCCTGAATAACAGGAATTCTATGCATTGAATTCTATATTGCACAAACTTTGCCTTGCATTGTTGGTCATGAGACATATATTGTTGGTCCGTGCAGAGTGTTTATGAATTGCGTGTTGATACCTTTGTTGATACCTATTGTTGTACAAACTTTGCCTTGCATTATTGGTCATGAGATATTTCTCATTAATATGCCTTGCCATAACCATGAATATCGATTTTTTATCGATATTTATTATTTTTCTGAAATCTGAGGTAGACAGTGACCTTCCTCATGCTTTGAAGGTCATGTATGCGAAATTTCATCAAGATCGGAATAAAACTGTAGATTTGTATAAAAAACGTACAGACAAACATCCTTCTTTATATATATAGAAGATTATATTGAAATTTTTAAAAGCATTCTTTCCATAGTTATTATCTATATATCTAATTGATGATTTGTGAATTTATGATACATTATTATTATATATTCATGAAATTATACAATCTTACACTACTAACAAATGACACTAACCCCTATTTATTAGGTATTATACAATTTTTTAAATTTCGCTTTATTGTAATACATCACTTTTGTAATTTGAATCATGGAGCCCCCTAAGACCTAATTTGCGGGTTTACTACCGTACTGGTCTTTGACGAGCTCCGATGTATTATACCTAATAAATAAATAAATAAACACTGAACATTTAATTTATTGAAATAAGCACAACATTTGCGTTGATATTATGATCGATAAGCTTGGAATTGGCGCTTTTCTTTTCAGTTTGTGATATTTAACTAGAAAATTCACATTAGGTCGTTGCTTGGCTAAAATGTAAGATAGGAACTTCATTTCCATCTACCAATCAAGATTTAAGGCTGTCGTTTGTCTTTTCAAGAATACTAGGCCTTGCTCAAAGCCCACCATTGCCGTTGTACGACAGACTAAAAAGTTAAACTCAAATTATAGATTTCAATTAATAAGGAGATCAGATTAAAAGAAATGTTTAAAATTAATAACATATTTTATCGTTGGAAATAATGTTATCTTTCTAAACACACAAATAATTACAAAGTAGACTTTTGTGACGGTATTTACTGAATTACTCTAATATACTCCATTTATTGCAATAATATCAGTAGAATAGTTCTGCACCTGCTCACTTGGTCAGGTGGCGCACTGGCACCCCTCTCGATTATTGCAAATGGCGGATGACGTGTAGTAGCTCACAACTGGCTTTGGAGATATTTTACAGTGTCAGCTGTTGACTTATACGCGGACATATACGGTAAGTCTTTATTTCACCATTATCTTTAAATAACTTAGCTTTGGTGAATGAATATAAGAATATAGTACGTACTATGATGTAACGGAGCTCTCATATTAGCCTATTTTGTGAGCTACTGAAACTCGTATTGCAAAAATGTATTTTCAGCCGATTCTATTTATGCAGCCCATTGTACCTAACGTTGTGCGTTTCTCGTTTCGGGTTTACTTTAACTTTAAAGCAAATCAACAACTCTGTTAGTACTTTCTTTAGGTTCCTAATAAGGAAGACTAATGTAGTTGTATCGGAAACTGTTTTATCTTAAGTTTTATTTTATTACTATACGGCGAAGCCTTAATGTTAACAGGTGATGAATTAAAAGCTTTTATAAATTCAGTTTGAAGAGATCTAAGATCATAATTATGGATTACAGAAAGAGTAATATTGCCATTTCTTATTAAACTTAGTTGGTAATTGTAACTATGAAATTGTTCTGTATGCAAGCAAGTTTAATCTTTGAACATACTGACCTTTAATATCTGTTGTACGGAACATTTTGTACAGAGGTTTAGCAGATTCAAGAAAGCCAGTAAAAGTTATAAATCTTAGCACATTGTTCTGTAAAACTTAATATAAGAATCATATGTGTTACCCTAAATTTTAATACAATAATTAATGCTATTATAAATTATAAATGAATTATATATATCATTTTAAGAAGAGGTAATAGTAAAAAAATGCCTTAAATGAGCAAGAGCTTCAACATAGCAGGAAATACAGTTAATTATATTTTTTTACATGAGAGCTCAAATTAAAATGGGTATCAATAATTATATCCAAAGATTTAGTAGACTCAGCACATTGTATTATGGCATTAACTAGCTTTAAGGCATGATGAGAAACTTTGTGACTTTGAGGAGTTTATATCATTTTGGGCTTCAGGGATCTCTCATCATTTTAAGTTTTCTTCGATTCAACCAACAATAGCCTTTCACAGATTTGGTCACTGCCGCCAATCGTATCACAGATTATGCTTTTACGATATTTGCCCCACCGCTGCTAGTGGCATCGTGGCCTTCGAGATATTGAGATAGTTGCGCAACTGGCCTCTTGGTCTGGTGGCTCTACCGCCAAGCTTCTCGGCTGATGCAAACGGCTGATTTACAAGTCGGTTTACAAGTCAATCGCTCGGAAATTTTTTTGTTAGTTTGAGCTGTTGACTTGTATGCTGGTATATCTGATAACTTTTGTTTCACATTCTGGATATATATAAATAATTTAGTGAATGTAAACAGGAAATAAAGGAAATCATTTTTGACTTCATTATTTATTAACGTAAGGTTATGTACTGTCCATTGTTCGCAAGTTTAAGTTGGACCTTGAAGGAGCGCTATTAATCTTTTGTTAGAATGGGGCCGTTATGTCATGTAATGCAATAAATTGATCTTCAGTCACTTACTGTGCTTATTAAAACGAGTTGTTTTGACAGTGTGTTACTTGTAATGGAGAAAACTGAAAGCAATAACGCTATGTAACACTGGAACCTGCAACTTTACTTTGGCTTTAGATAGTCGCCTTACTACAGTACTCTGACTTCCATTTTCGCAATGGAATAATCGCGTTCCTTCAAAGTAACGTAAACTTAAAATCAACGTCAATGATTAAGGGCTGGTTGCATCAACGTCAGTTAAAATGATTCGTGGCTAACGAGAAAGACGGGCTCCGGCACTGAAAAGTCACCATATCAGGTGTTGCTATTTTGATCAGGTGACTTTTCAGTGCCGGAGTCTGTCTTTCTCATTAGCCTCGAAATGATGTAAGTTTGGGTTAGTTAGACAATCGAAAGCGCAGGAAAAAAACAAAACGAGTGGTCCGGAAGCAATGCTTTCACTGCCATACTCGTCCAAGACGTAACCAGAGGAATACACTGAAATAGGAAAGAAGTCAGATGAAACCTAGTAAGTCATCCAGAGGAAAAAAAAAAAAAAGGCCTTTCCTATCAGAACGGTGAACTAGATTGACGAGGGACACGCAGGAGCTAGGAGATCCAGTACTATAGAAAGATGACCTTTTGGAAGTCGTCGAAATTGACGTCCAGGATGTGATGAGGCCTGCGATGCCTGAGGAAACGTTGCATCAACCCTAGCTCGTAACGATGACTGAGATTGTTAGAGCTCTAACAGCTCCCGATCAACATACCTGATTGTTTCCAAATAGTTGTTAATAACATTAGGTTATCCAACATGATATACAGTAGCGCTCAAAAAATAGTACACTTTGTTTTATCATTATAACTTCTAAAGTATTGAATTTTAATTAAAGAATTTGTAATAATATATAGACTGCATAAACATTTGAATATTGAAAGAAATTCAAACTCTTTAGAGTTAATTAGTATTTGAAGACTCATCCATTATTGATAGAGGTGAGTTCATAAAATAGTACACACTGAGTTTTATGTAGATTTTTCTCATATTCTCTATATTGATGTTGACATTTTGCTGTTGCTGACAATATTTAACATGTCGCTTTGAGTTCATCTGCCATCTTCAATAAAAAAGCACATTATAGATGCAATCAACAATGGCAACTCGTACACCTCAGTTTTCAGCGTTTTCGCACGCAAGGATTGTAACTCGTAAGCCAGGGTCGGCCGACCAAAATCAACAACTCCACGAGAAGATAGTCTTGATACGGCTGTCTAAGGCTGACCCGAAGAAAACTGCAGTTGACCTTAATAACGAAATGGCAACCTTCCATAATATTAACGTTAGTGTGAGTACCACGAAAAGATGTCTGAGGGATGCAGATTTGTTTGGCAGATGTCCCGTGAAAAAACCTTTGATCTCCAAGAAGAACCGGATAGCCCACCTCAAATTTGCCAAAGATCATTTGAAGTGGACATCCAAAAAATGGAATAAAGTGCTATTTAGTGATGAATCGAAGTTTTTACTATTCGGATCTGATGGTATCCAGTACGTACGCCGTTCAGCAAACCATAGATTTGATCCACAATACCAATTACCAACCGTTAAACATGGTGGAGGATCCACTATGGCATGGGGTTGTTTCAGTCATAAAGGGGTAGGCCCGCTGATAAAGATAGATGGAATAATGGACAAAATAGTATATAAGAATATCTTAGAGCAACATATGCTTCCTTTTGCCAAAGCAAATATGCCTCGTGGATGGATTTATCAGCAAGACAATGATTCCAAACATACCGCTTGTGTGGTCAAAGACTGGTTCAAGTCAAAGAAAGTACGAAATCCTATTGAGCATATGCGGGAAGAATTAGACCACAGCTGCAAGTCACAGAAAGCACGAAATTCACTGGAAAAATTTGAAATTTTATGAAAAGAATGGGAAAAAATTCCAATGGCCAAAATCACTAAACTAATTGATTCAATGCCAGCCCGCTACAAAGCTGTTATTGGTGCAAAAGGTTTTGCAACAAAATATTGATCTGATAACTCTTTTTTTCATTGTATTTACTTCATTTTTGGGATTTTTTTTTGCGTGTGTACTATTTTATGATTTTTGTATTTTGGCAGTTTAATGGTGTCCTCGCAAATACAAATAACAGTGACCTTATTTCTAGTATTTCTTTTGTATATTTATATAGATAATATGTATACAAAGTTTAGTTATATGTTCTTAATTTTTGAAAGTATTATAGCAATAAACATGAAAGTGTACTATTTTTTGAGCGCTACTGTAGCTTATCCAATTTGACGAATAGTTATTTTTACCTGACGTCGATACAATCCGCCGTAAGTCATTTTTTCCGTGTCAAGTGATCCAAAATGTGCATGGCATACATGTACGTTAATAAATGATATTGTGAAAAAGTGTTTT
The DNA here is from genome assembly GCA_023313115.1 of Rhysida immarginata. Lineage (NCBI taxonomy): Eukaryota > Metazoa > Arthropoda > Chilopoda > Scolopendromorpha > Scolopendridae > Rhysida > Rhysida immarginata. The sequence goes on along the minus strand of JAHWFO010018671.1, from coordinate 2,079,134 downwards.
TCTTTATTTCCACTTAAATTCGGTATTCTCATTCTCGACATTTCCTGCCCATCAGTTTTAGTGATTAAATATAAGAATATGAGACCTACTATGATGTACAGTAGTATTTTGTGGGTTACTCCAAAGCGTATTGCCAAAATGGAATTACAGTATATCTTGTCAATTCGGTGCCAATTCCTCAAACAATTGCAAACAAAACGTTGCAGCGTTTAGTTTCTTATCGTGTTCGAGAGCAACAAATTAACGCTTGTTGGATTGGCTTGTTGCTTCTTGTTGCATTTGACAGATATGGGAAGACAGATTGTTCACCTGTACCGTTCACTCGAGGGCCTTGTATAGGTTCGTAAACAGGCTGGTGTTAGATCCGAAAAAGGGGAGGACACCAGGGGTCTATGCCCCCACCCACTCTTTGATTGATGACACCTTGTTCGCCTGAGGCGTGTCGCTAATTAAGTTGTGAAACTTCTCTCATCTCGACTCTCCCGAGGTCCGTCTGTGCCGTCGACGCGATTCTCTACCCACGTAAAAGTCAATGATGTTAGAGAGAGAGAGAGAGAGAGAGAGAGAGAGAGAGAGAGAGAGAGGTGTGCTGAGCAAAAGAAAGACGTTCTCTGCCAACAACACTTTGTCCGTCTGTCGCTTCCCGACTCCTTTGAGGTTCGAAAGCGCCATCATCGTCTTGTAGATACGTGAAAGTATCCAAGTGGTTGACAACGGCTGAAGGAAAACTCATCCGCGTCCATTAAGGCCAATGCTACTCACGGCATTCATTTGCAAACTACACCGAGCCTCGTTTCTCTCTCTCTTTCTCTCTCTCTCGCTCTATAACCCCCTCTTTCTTCCACCCCCACTTTCCAACTTTCCCAAGCCTTGTAATCTCTGGAAAGTGGCAGGGAGCTCAGCCTCGAGAAATGACATTAACGTGTGTTGTAGATGGAGTAGGGGGTCTCTTAATGAACACCAGATGGAACGTGCCGAGAAAGATCATTTCGTCTATCTTCGTTGCAGGTGAAACTGCGTGTAAGAATGAAGGAGGAGAAAAAAGCCAAAGCGAAGGAAAGAACAAGAGGGCTAACGCAACTATTTTCAAGCAACTTTTCGTATTTTTATTTTAATCTTTGAAAGGAGAAACTTTCATGATCAATACTTGCTCTCGCGTTTGCTGTAACTAAATACGTTATAATTAATGTTTACAGGGTATCCTTCTAGTAACTCAATTCAAACGATAATATAGGTAGGTGTTTCTGACGTGGGTAGGCGATCGGCCATATACCCCAAAACGTGCAGGCCATTAAGAATGTCTTTAAGCGCAGTTCGAAAAGATTGGTTCGCAAAACACAAGGAATCGTACCAAAACAAATTCCTCAACTCGCACGTTAATTTCCTGCAAGAATAACTTTTAATAACTCTGTAAAATTGAAATTTGGTACGTAGGTTGGTATGGTAATCCAATCTTGATTGATCCAATGGGGTCGGATTAGAGGAGCCCATCTGGGGTGTATTTTTTTAACGCAACTACGCTAACTGCGTTTGTTTATTCTTGTCAGACTGTCTACTTCCGTATGCAATTGCCAGTGACTCTCACGCTTCTATGCTTCGTCAGCCGACGAAATGGATGAAATAAAATCTTTGTCACTTTTTGCGGGATTAGCATTTATGGTGAAATGGCGAACTTCAACCAAGGTTAGCAGGATGAACTATATCTATCAATTAATCTATCAATTTTACTTTACTTCTATATAGGGTGTCCCGTAACTCGTGGTCGTAAATTTAATGGTATGCATATTCAATAGCAAGGAAGAAAAAACTCCCTAAAAATGTTCCTTTAATAGTGTCTCGTGTACCTTGAACTCATAGCAAATGCTTAAAATGTCCACCATGAACACGGCAGCATGCTTCAGCTCTTCTCCTCAAAGAGGCAAGCAAACGTTGGCAAAGACCAGCATTCTTTCGCATGTTCTGAAGGCGTTCTCCACGCGATGGCGCACCCTCTGGATATGGTTTAAGTAGAGACCATTTTCGTGAAAAATTCTCCAAGCAGTGTTCCGACTTACACCCACAGCGATGGCAAGCCGTCTTGTGCTGGTGGTTGAATCTCTTATTCACTTACGGTTCGCGGAAGTCCTTCGCGGGGGGGGGGGGGCCCACGATATTAAATGTACTAGCTTCACGTAAACGCTGGTGAAGACGGATGAACATGAAACGATCAGGGTGTCGTTGGTTTGTGTACGTGTCTCTGTAAAAATGCGCCGCATCTGCTGCATTCCCATTTGATTGACCGTACCTGAAATGCATATCCGTCAACTCGGCGTTGCTGTAACCAGGTGCAGCCATGTAGTCTCACTCAAACACAGTCCAGGCAAGGAATCAGCCAGGCCTACTTCCTTCCATTTACATGAACAGGACATTCCATTTACATGACAAGGGGACGAGGTTTAGTTTCTATACGTATCATCATCATCATTTCTCGGAAACGGTGCGTTGTTCGACCTATGTTCATAGGGAGCTTTTTGTTCCTTGCTATTGAATATGCATACCATTAAATTTATGACCATGACTTACGGGACATCCTGTATAATTTATCGGATTATTGTCCTAATCTAACCTAACTCGAAGAGGATCGAAGTTGCAATAATGATTGTCCGCGTTGGCCCTTTTTTAGAAAAGACGTTTTAGATCTCGTGGTCCCTGGTTCGAAGCCAGGTTGCGGAATTTTTTCGTTTGGTTCATTTGACATATATACTTCAAGTTGAATATTTAACTTAAGTTCTGTTTAGATCCGTGAATTTACTCCAATGTTGAGAAATAAGAAGTTTCTCTAAAATAACAATTCTTACAAGGAGGCTTTACATAAAGAAAAAAAAATTCTACGAGCAGCTTTCACCCAATTAACTACCCATGCAAAGCCATTCGACGCACTTCTCAAAATTTTCCGAAAGAACAAATTCATAGTTTATTTCAATGTGTACGTTTATAAATACCCGAATTGTAGAGTAGGATTCTAATAAGCTGTTAGTGGTCCAGCGGTAAGGTGTTTGGTTTTCATTGTGCAGATACTGGTTCATATCCCGTCAAATGTACTAAACTTTTGTCAGTCATACTCTACATTTCATGAATTTTTTCTCGGAAAATTTTGAGAAATGCATCAAAGGGCTTTGCTACTCGTAGAATTTGTTTTTTCAAATTCGGTGAGTCAGGGTACGTGGAATCTACTCGTTAGTTAAAACTTACATTGCATGCGATTGATGATGGATGTATTCTTTTAATTTTACCATTAAATATTGCTTTTGTCGATAGAATTGGAGTAATTCGCCGATGCTGTACAATTTGGTCATTGGAAATAGGTCTCATAAGGATAATAAGAAATAGTGTACTTTAACGCGCTCCTATAGACCTAATTACAAAATGTTTGCAACGCCTAGCTGTATAACCCTTTGAATAAAGTGACTGGAAGGGTACTCCCCTTTCCATAAAGTATACCGTCTTAAATTGACATTAAATTTTACAATTTCACACACTGTGTATCTCTCAACTGGGCCTTATTAAATTTTCCGCAATGTAAAAATCCCATAAACCGATTCCTATGAAGACGTCTTCTCCGTTTTAATCTCTCCTAATTAGAAGAGTTTGAAATTCATTTTAGAATAATGATGAAATAAAGCATTCGGTAGTACATGAGGTTTTTATTATTGTCCTGGCGTTATTTACTCGATGAAATTTTATTACACTCTGCGGCAAAGTGTAACGGCGCCACCGTTTAATTGAAGACACCAATTTCCAGGCTATTAATTGCCAATAGAAGAAGTGCAGTAGAATGAAGTGTTTAAGAACAATGGGAACGAAACAAACGGGGTTCCTATCTGGTCTTAGGTTAATGATACTTTACATTCTGAAATGGTTTCGCCCAATAAAAGCCGAGGGTTTTATTGTTTTGGCCATCGTTAACGTTTTATTAATCTATTATAAGCCGGCGGGTCAATACGAGGACTGGAGTCTTGCACTGAACTCAAAAGCTGGCAATTAGTCCACGGAGAATTTAAAGAGCCATTCATTGGCGCCCCCTTCTCTCTTTTATTCATTGAGATTTTGTTGCGATAATGTCATCGAAGCTCAGTTTTTGGACCCCTTGCAGTTCTGTTGGCGAAATGAAGCAGTTGCGCTATGCTTTCTGGGTTTACAGTAAAGCCAAGTGGAAATGGGTTAAGGCTTTTCAAATGAAATAATTTTTGACAGTTGGCGTATTATATACGTGTTGGTCATTGTTTAGTCTATTAATTCCTATACCATGTGGTATTAAAATCGCTGAACATAGCGATATAGGCTACTGAAAGCTACACATTTCGTCTCTTTGTCCATTTAACCGTAAAAGTTAGGTAAACTGAAAGTATCTTTTGCAACCGTTGTGAATTTGCAAACTCGAATTAACTTTTCTCCATTTATTCGTGTTCAATAAACTTCTTTCATAAAGGACAATAGTATGTCAAAAAATAGTAATAGCAGAGCGTCGAAGGGCCCAATCAAGCCTCCAAAATGATTGGCATATATCCTATGAATATTACTGAATGATCCAAAATTCCAAGCTAATACATTCACGCCAATTTTGACTTCTAATTGGTTCAGTATTGCAGTAATGAAGGAATTTTATTCTGCATGTTGAAGTTTTCATGCAATGATGCTAGTTGCAGAACGGTGTGGTCAATTTTGCCATTCTTCTTTAACAGTTGTGTATTTTGTGTTTTCCCCTAAGTTTTCGACTATTCGCGGTCGGCGGTTTCCAAGAGCACGTTTCAGGAGACCAAAGGCACAAAAGTCCATCAGGGGATTTGACAGGTATGGCAATAAAATATGCCGAAGCTTATTTGCGTCGTTTCCGTACAGAGCAGGAATTTCTGGTCTATGCAATGAAATCTAGATCTTTACTCTGGTAATATACTCACCTAACATTTGCTTTTTTTTTTCTACCAACGCACCTGAAGCTTTCCATTGTAGCTTTATCCGATAACGATCATGAATCCTCGAGAAAAGGGTTTCAGGACGTTGGCAAGCCCATGTTGCATATGACTTTTCTACCTTGGGGCGGTAATTCTTCTTCTAATGTCACCACAAATCACCACGATCTCCAGTCAAGCAACTTTCATACAGCTTCCGGGCGTTGGTGGTGTATCTCTTTGCGATGTGCTTCAAGCTAAGTTTGTGAACTCGTGCCTTGTTTCATTTTTCCAGATACAAATCTTGGGATACAATATGAGATACTGTTGCCTGAGATGTTCCAACACCTAATACAATCGTCCTTTGAGTAACTGGGCATTCGCAGTGTCCGTGAGTTTCGTTTTCCGAACTACGTCGCTTGTACAGTATGGCTGGGGCTGTCGTTTTCGCACACGGTTTTCGGCATTTTTCTCTGAATTTCGCAACCCTTTTTGTTTGCACGGTTTAATGATCTCAGAATAACTAAATCCTTCGTTGGAAAGGACTGTAATCCAGCCTTTCCAAAATCGCTCCGCTTGAGGCGGTATATTGGCGAAAAATGAATACGTTCCATCTTCAAGTTGTTTATTACCTAGGATGTACTCATTTGCATATTTCAGTCGGCGTCCGTAATCAATCAGAAATTGCGTAGCTTCGAAATCGTTTTCATAAAAATGAATCAACTTTCACATGGTTGTGTTGATAATCGTCTCGGAGAGCTGAATTGAGTCCACGCATTTTTAGCATTTTTTTTTCATGCGCTTGTCGTTTATTGAACATTATTAAATCAAATTAAGCAATGGAAATGGGCTTTTAAATTGAACATCCTTGTTAAATTGGCAAGACTGATCAGCAACGCTTTAACAATTCATTTTAACAATGTATCAGTTGATACTATTAAATTCATGTGTTATATTTTTATGAACACAGACCATAGTCGTTGAGTTTTGTTCGATGCAGTAGCTTTTCTATGAGGTTACGGTATTATCAAGTACTCAATATTTATGCAAATAAAAAGAATTTCAATTGAGCGGAAGAGTATTGGAACTTGCTGTATTTTGTTGAGTAGAAAAGTTGTACGAAACGAATTATGAACGATGGTATTAACTTTTTAAAGTACGCGCATGCCATATTGATCATCGTTATTGTCCAGGAAATGGGGACATTGGTATCGAATGGGGCGTGAAACTCATCGCTTTTCTCCTCTTGTGTGTCGGTGTCTCTGTTCTTACGCATTGGAGTCAGCGATAAATTGCAATTTGGTTGGGGGGTTTTGCTTTTATTGTTCTTTTGTGCCAAGTTGGAGCGGCTAACGAGTTGTCGGCCACTTTTGCTATCGATGTTTCACACTTCATTAAAACGCGCTTTATCTTGGGCGCCCATTCGATCCATCAGGATTCAATCGCTCCTTTTGGTCAGTTTGCGGTGCGACTACAATTATTGTAATCTTACTCCAATAGGATTATCGCTTGAAGAGATGCAACATAATTAGATGCGACCAGCCGTGTTGCTCTGGTTCGCGGAAAATTTCAATTTTCATCTATCAACAAGGAAATCGTGGAGAAAAATTGGGGTGGGAGCAACCTGTGGTGCTCTGCGCCAGGAATTAAAAATATTTATCGAATTTTTGGCGCTTTTAATCTCGAACAGGGAATTATTTTATTATTCGGTTCGTTTTATGTTTTACGCCAATGGCTATATCAACCTTATGTTGAAAACTGAATGTTAAGCGCCATCGTTATGATATTTATAAAGAAAATAAATATTAATAAGCAATACTGATGCAAATCTTGTCATGAACTGAATACAGAAAATATATTTTGGCACATATCACTTTCATGAGTTTTATTATCCATTTCATCATCGAATACAAATGGATAATTTATAAACTATATTAACATTCGATTGCTTTTCAGTAGAAAATAATGCAATTGACGAAGCTTGAAGCGGATATGTTATCAAACCGAACTGACAATCTATTTTACATGTGGTGTTGAACTTCCTCTCGCCTTCAAATCAGCTTTTACTTCACGAAGTATGGGTTTTTAATAAACCTTGATACGTGTACATATGGTATAGTCAAACCACAAGATCTAGAGCCTGAATGGAATTAACATCATACTTTCTCATTAATGAATTATCACCTGTCCTCGCCTGTTTTTGTTAATCGATTATTCCATCCAGGGCTCTTGATCTTGCGGTTGGACTATACATACGTGAGCATAGGTGCACTGGAACGAAAAAGATTACATAAGGCACTCCGGCTTGAGGAAACTATTTTTCCAATTCATACGACAATTTCTCGATTGGATTCATATCGAGGAAATTTCGAGGCCATTGTAATAGCTGAAACTATTTTCCACCTATTTAACCAGTCTCTGATAATTCTAGCGGTGTGACATGGAGCATTGTCTTTCATCGCATCTGTCAGGGAACAGTTATCTTAAATGGGTGTACTTGATCCACATATTTAAGAGTGTTCGAAGTACAGTTTATTCTAGGACAGTTAGGGTGTGTCTGTCGAATCATTTGCTATAGGTATTTTTGATCGTTTTGCCTCGTTGGGACTTGTGGGACAAAGCGGTCGTGTGAAGTGAATCTATTACCATCGACGAGTTATGGAAAAATTTATTTAATGCCATTTAGTCGAAGATAAAGCCTCACAAATGGAAACAACCACGAGGCGTGTCCGGAAAGTAAGTAACGTTTTGGAAAAAAAAACATAAAAACATTTTCTCAAAGCAAAATTTATTTTTACATGAAAGAGCATTTCTTAAACTATTTTTCTACATAGCTGCCACTGTTGTTGAGACATTTGTCGTAGCGGGAAACCAACTTTTCTATGCTCTCTTCATAGAAAGATGCTGAACACCGTTCTTTACGTCGTCATCGCTGTCAAAGCGTCTTCCTCCAAAATCACGTTTCAATTTCAAGAACAAGTGGTAGTCAGGAGGAGCGAGAACGGGGTTGTACGGCGGGTGACTTACCTGAAAAACGGTGTTCAGTAGTGGCTGTCTTCACTGGCGGCATCGTTCTATGAAGAGGACATAAAAAATTGGTTTCCCGCTATGATAAGTGACTGAACAACGGTGGCAACTACGTAGAAAAATAATTAAGGAAATGCTCTTTCATGTAAAAATAAATTTTGTTTTGATAAAAATGTTTTTTTGTTGTTTTTTTTTTCCAAACCGATAGTTACTTTCCAGACATGATTCGTACTTTAAAATAAGGCCATTCACTCAAATTATTAAAAGCTAGAATTCCACCCGTCACATGACGGGTGTCAACCGTACAGGTTGAAGGGTAAAGAAATGAAAGTGGAGCATCAGTGGTTTTCAAAGTTAATATTCTGCAACAATATACTGTTGATTTTTCAACACTAAAGATTTTTCAATTTATTTATTTAATTCACAACAATGACTGAATATTACATTACCACAACAATCCCTGGTTTTGGACAGATTGTTGTAAACTTCTTTGTTGGCCTTGGACATTCGGACATATAGACCAACACCACCTAAAGAAAAGGCCTGGGCGCTGAAACTTCATACATTGTATGGCATTGTTAATCGTATTTCTACCAATAATAAGCCCTAAGTTTGCCCTTCGGCGAGGCCAACGAGAGACAGGCCAGGGCACTCTAAAGTCACAAGATCATCGGGGTCCGGCCAACAATTCATCCTTCATTGTCTCCATCTTGGATTTTAACAACCAGTAAGTTTTCGTTTGCTGGGAACAATGTAGGATGGATTGTTGCCCGGACCCCGATGATCATGTGACTTTTGAGTGCCCTGGCCTCTGTCTCGTTGGCCTCGGCCCTTCTAGTGATGTAACAATGAATGACTTTTAGTGCCCAGGCCTTTATTATAGGTGGTATTGTTATAAGTGGGCCCCTGCACCCAGCAGTACTCCCCTGTATATATTTGCAACACCCTGTACAATAAGCAAAGATTCTATTTGTAGGCAAGGATGTTTTTGTGTTGATTTTTAGTATCATCGACTACACTTCGATCAGCTTCGGCCGAAAACAGGATATCCCGTGTATAACTCTTCACTTTTACCACTACCTCAGGCTTTACTTGCGACGTGGGACTTTCTTGATAAAGGCTTGGTTCCACCACGGTTGCCGGTTTTGGATTCTTGGTATTTTTTTTAGTACATTACTTATATTTGCATTGGAAGTAATTTTCTACATTTTAGTAATGGTTGAATACGAATATTTAACTTTCGAAAGTGGGGCGGAGGACGTACTCAACATTCTCTGTAGGCAAAGTTGGCTGTGTTTTAAATTCTTGTTATTGTTTAATAATTTTCAAACCTCTTCAGAGAGATTACATGAATGATCTTGTTTTTCAATTCTTCTTGAATGAAAGAATAGAAAATGGAAAAAAATTGTTAATTTTCTTCCGTAGTATGATAGGAACCGAATCTTATCCGAAATGGTCAATTTCTAAAAAAGTTTACGCAAGATTAAAATTAAATAAATAAATTAATAGAGACATAGACACATACATCATTGTTGTCTCCATTTGTTTATATATATATTTTGGTTCCTTAAATTTTATCCTGTATCTTTGTTTGTGTTTTGGCTGAATTTCTTGGCTCATATGAAGGTCTCCTTTCTTAAAAACTTTTGCGCGAACTATTTGTATCTTTATTGTGCTGTTGTTGGTGTTTTTCCTGGAGTCTGTAGGATACATGAAGGAAATTTTAAAAAAAGATATTTTTATGATTAAATTAGAACCTTTCAAATAATTGTGTTTCATGATAGAAAATAAAACATTAAATAAAACTCGTAATGTCGAAGAAGTTTTGAAAAGAGGGAGGGTGTCCGGTTGGCATTTACTGGTGAAATCCCATTGGAGAAATCGTAAAATTTCAAAACGGTAACGTCGTTTTACTCCCGAAAGCGGAGCAATTGGGCGCGCCACTCGTCCGTCCAGGTCGTTTGCGAGGGAATCCTTTAACGATTCTGTTGCTTCCCAAAGAGTTTAATTTATTATCGGAACTTTAAAGGGTAGTAAAAGGGTAACGAGGCGTGGGCTCTCCGTCCGACTCCATCAAAATAAACGTTTTTCCATTAAAACGGAACTCTGGCGATTTACTAGTAGTAGTACTCCTCTCCAATAGAAATGGTATAAAAGTATAAAATCTGGAAATATTTTATTTAATACTATTAAAGTTGCTTTAATTGAAATGAAATTCTACGATTTAATGACAGCGGATGTCCACTTCAGTGTTTTTGGCTGGCCCCAGTCTCCCTAAGTTCATCAATGTAGCTTACAATATAACAAGGCGCAAAATTGAAATAATTGAGTTAGAATTGCAAGTATGGTCTACGTACGGCACCCTATATACAATAAATACATTATTTTAGAAGAGGTTAATAAAGATCAGATCAGACAGAAAATAGTTATATTCTATGCAGTATTGATTGAGGATATTCCGAAACTGCTACTAAAGTAAGCAGTTAGCTCCTATAAAGTACAAAGCAAGTAGCGGAAGTTTAAGTCAATTGACAATGTTCCATTGACCAATATGACTTGTAACTGATTATCCGAAACGGATTCCTTAAGTCAAAGACTGTCCAAAACGACCAAACGATAACACAGGCCAACAAAAAATAACCTTTTAAAACCCTTTTTAACGTTAAGAGCTGATTCTTGTGCTTTTTTGTGCTGAATGCGTTTCTGGCCTGAGTTTTTTTCTATCACTCACAGATTTAAATTATTCAGAGTTTGGGGCCCAAATTTCCTTATGACCCAAAAATATGGATTGCAGTCGTTTTGTGCATAAAGGTTGATTCGCACTTTACGGAACGTCAACGTCACTGACCAGCAGTGTCACATGGATATTGCTATCTGTATTTGCACCATTCATACATTTCTATGTTTGTACATCAACATCAGTCCTGCATTGTTGGTTTGTATATTTTTCTCTCAATTGATTCCTATTACAATTTCCGTTTGAAATCGTGCCCAAATTTACTTAAGAGGAAGGAGAAAATTGATCTTATTGATGCACTTGTTCAATAAGGAGTTCGTCATCCATAATGAAAAATATATATAAACAAAAACTATTGTGCAGAACCCGTTCATCTCAACACGTTACAACTACACGTCACAACTTGCCATTCCTTTGTTCACAATTGTAGAACTGGTAAGGTAACGTCACAGAACGTGTCGTCAAAATATTCTTCTCGACGAATCTAAACGTTCTGTGACGTTACATGTATATGAATGTTCACGTAGAGAATTCATTTTACAAAATTTGGACGTGACGTTGACGTTCCGTATATTGTGAATCGACCTTAACTAGGAATCCATATATTGTGAATCCTGATTCGGATTCAGCAAACTAAAGACCACAAGAATAAGGCAAATTCATTCAAAAAGTTTTATCATATCGTAGACTGGTGTAATCCAATTCTTGCAATACATGCGATAGCATATGCAGTTTCGTACTGCCAGCAATCTCGGCGGCAGGGTTAATGTAAAGTGTTCTTCACATAACCCAAAAGAAAAAAAAAGATCACAAGGAATCAGATCAGTTCCGAAGTTCCAGATCATCAATCCAGCGGTTAGGCAGATGCCCATTCAGATAAAACAGCATCTGATTGTCATAATGAGGTTAAATTCGAAGGAAAAAAATTATATTGGTATTGGAGCCTTGCACAGTCCTCTATCAAAAGTATTTTAGCCAGTATCTCCCCCATTATATTTTTATTTTAGATGTTTATTTTAAAAGTGTCATTTTCTTTTTGGCTCACTCTATGCAATACTCTATGTAATGTGTACACTCGCATGCCAAAAGTGATGGGATAGCAGCGGACTATTTTTCAAGTGGCAGTAGCATCATGTGGAAACAGTATAAATATGCAAATCAGTGTCAGTAGGTTTAGTTACACTGTCATGAGTGTGGTGAGACGTTCAGTGTGACAATGGCTACACGACGAGAACTGTCAGAGTTCGAACGTGGCCTGGTATATGGAGCACAATGCATGGGTCATTCAATTCCGAAGGTGGCTCAAGAATCAACATCCCACGGTTCACAGTTTCAAGAGTCTACCAAGAGTACCAACTTGACGGCATTACCTCCCACCATGGGCAACGGAGTGGTCGACCACACCTCGGGACCAATGGCATCTGAGTAGGATGGTCACTGCTAACTGGCAACTGATGACATCGAATTTTAACCAGGGTGACACTAGCGCTGTATCGATGCGAACTGTGCAACGAAATCTGGAGTCCGTGAGAAGACCCACGAGGGTGCCTTTGCTAACAACAAGACATAGTCAGCAATGTCTCTCCTGGGCCCATGAACACATCGACATGACACTTGACAATTGGAAACGTGTGACCTGGTCTGATGAGCCTTGATTCCAGCTGATACGAGTGTGTACCCAGGACCCCAGGTGTCAAGCTGGCACTGTGCAAGCCGGGGGTGGCTCCGTAATGGCGTGGGGTATTTTTTCGTGTACACTGACTGGCCAGCGCTCTGTCCAACTGCTTGCTGACCATCTGCAGCCGTTCATGCACTTCACATACCCTGACAACGATGAGATTTTCCAGGACGACAATGCACCATCGGGCCATGTTTGCTCGCGATTGATTTGAGGAGCATTCGGGGCAATTCCAGCGCATGATATGGCCACCCCGATTACCAGATATGAATCCACTTGAACACATTTGGGATGTGCTCGAGAGGGTCATTCGTTCACGGGTTCCTGCACCTCAAACAACCGTGCAGTTGTGGGAAGCTCTCCAGTCGGAATGGTTGGCAATGTTTTCAGATGTTTTCCACTGATTTTTGGAATCAATACCAAGTCGCATTGTGGCACTTCGCCGGGCTAGAGGAGGTCCCGCACGTTATTAGGTGCTGTCCCACGACTTTTGGTATGTGAGTATATTTAGTCTGTGGTCATTATGTCCACTTAGTTAACGTTTGTGACTAAGCTGCCCGCTTGCATTTATGCTGGATTTTCTGATTTATTGAGGTAGACTTTCTCCTTCAGATTATAACAAGTCTGCCAGTGCACGTAGAGGGAGAGACAAGATGTATTCATCAACATTTGTACAATTACTCTGATTCCTTTACTGCGATCTAAAAAATTCAGCTTTCAAGTCAATTTCAGAAAGCATCAACTTCTAGCTAAATGCAGGATTGGATTCTCAGTAAAATTATAACAATGTTGAAATGCATTCTCGTGAGATATTAAATTGTAATATATGGGGTTTCTATGATGGTCATATTTGAATATACTGAGACAAGATTACTATATGAAGTGCAAGATCACGTTGATTTTATTATGTTTTTGATCGATAATGCGTTTGCTAGTACGCCTGGTACAATGGAGGTTATTCCATGCTCATTTTCCGATCAGAGTACCATCATGTGGTCGTGGAACCCTCCATTTCCAGCATCAGCTGCAGGCAGAAGTCGTCATCGCAACTCATGTTTTGGAAATGCACATTGTGGTCTCCGTGAGTTCTCACATTCACACCCAAACGTTTTCAGAGATTTTCAAATACTGGTTCATTCTAGTGGGTATTATAATCTTATTGAATGTTTGGTATATTTTAGAAGCCTATTTTCAGTGTATGACACTTCGTGCGCCGTCCTGTGTATTTCATTTATTATTTGTGCATTACTTGGTACTTTATGAACAAATTATTAGTCAAGAATTCTTATTTCTTTCGTTTTTTAAAACTGCTTTAACACAATTTACAGTATTACTTTCAAAAAGTTCAGTTACACTTCTGCAAGGCTCTTTAAATAGTTGTATGACCTCTGGCCTATTCTGAATGTTTACTCTTTATTATCATACAATAAAGAATCCCCATAGTCTCTATCACTTAACCACGATAAAGAGCCCCTTTATTATTTGAACGTGTCCTTTTTAGCTGCTATCAGGACTAGCTGAATTTTCTCCACAAATTCGTGGGTAACCTCCGGTCCCCCAGGCGTGTCGATCACTCTCTTCCGGTCATAATTTCCCCCTTCGGCTCCTTATTTACTCTCCAGGGGCCTATTGAAGCTCGCACCCCCTCCAATCTCCCATGTCTCTCTCTCTCTCTCTCTATCTCTATCTCTATCTCCTAAGTCGCTCGTTTCTGTCTTTCTTACGCCTTATTTATTTGGTCATCAGTCTCTTCTGAATTATAAATTAAATACCCTAAAACTGTTCAGTGAATTTTTAAATTTTATTATTATTATTATTATTATTATTATTATTATTATTATTATTATTAAAGGTGAGAGTCCGTTAGGGATATTTTAAAGTCGATCAATATTTGATTGATCTGTTGTTGGAAAACTTAACTAGAGATGATCTGGATTGCATGCGAGTGGTGATTTGTGTAGCTAGGGTGAGTGCATATTAAAATTGAATGATCAGTGTTTAGGTAGCATATTATTCCAACTTGAATTGGCATTACAGGGAAAATTATTTTTCATCAATAAACAGAGCCTTAAATTGGAAATTGGGACTTCATATCTTAAATTTATATTCTGTAGCATGGAAAGACATAAAAAAATAAAAAATCTTGTAAATATTCCAAGCGGGAGCTTTAGCAATGAAGCAGAAATACATTAATACATTTATTAACAAGCAATTACTGCACGTAAGGCACGTAGCAGACCCTGCGATCATCTATTTTTATCCCTTTATTTGCACTTTTTTTTCCTTTCCCCAAGTTTTTTAATCAAAAAATTGTTTTTCTCGAACGCAATGTGTAGAAAATGTAAAAAAGCCCGTATCTCCTTTCATTTCTAATCATTTCCGATGGGATGATAAATCACATGCCATACGTTGCCTTAATTCTAACGACCAAGTGCCTGTCACCCGCGCAATTCCGACCCCACTGGAACAATTGGGCCTAAGCATCATTGTAATATATATCTTACCTATACTCTGTCCAATGAAAGAAAAACTGAGCGTGTCCAGTTAAATTTCCAATTTCAATTGTTAAACATTGTTGATTTTATTTAGCAACAGTGGCTAACAATTGAAATTGGGAATTTAATTAGACACGCCCACTTTTTCTTTCGTTGGATAGAGTATAGAGGAATCTGTACAATGAATTTCACTCCTTTACGTACCTAAATAGCACATACATCTTTTGTCCTCTCTGAATCCCCAGTGCTTTTAATTCCGATCCCAGTGCACCAATCAAAACCAAACTAATTAGTGAAAGTGGGCATGCCTAATAAGCTACATTCTTAATTTCAACCTTCTACCTCAAAAAAATGTAAAATTATGAATGGGACGGACGGATATTATAAAACCAATAAAATCTTGTAAACATTCCATGGAGGAGCTTTAGCAGTGAAGCAGAAATACATTTATTAAAAAGAAATTAACCCCCCCCCCCCCAGGAGAATAAGGGAAGTAGCAGATCTTGCGGTCATCTATTTTTACCCCTTTATCTGCACTTTTTACCTCTACCCAAGTTTTTAATCAAAAAATTGATTTTCTCGAACGTAATAGGAAGAAAATTTAAAAAACCTCGTATCTTCTTTCCTTTCCGAATGTATGATATATCACATGCTATATGTTGCCATAGTTCTAAGGATCAAGTGACTGCCACGCCCGCAAATCTGATCCCACTGGAACAATTGGGCCTAAGCTTCATATTAATGTAGATCTTGCCTATAGGAATCTGGATACTGAATTTCACGCCTTTAGGTATGTAAATAGCACATAGATATGTTGCCCTCTCTGAATCTCACCCTCGTAATTACGACCCCAGTGTACCAATCAAAATCAATCTAAATAGTGCAGATGGTCATGCCCATAGTAAACTACATTCCGAATTTCAAACTTCTACCTCAAAAAATGTAGAAATTATGAAGGGGACGGACTGACATTATAAACCAATTAATGGCTCCATTCTTCCGGTACTTAATAACATAGATTATGAGCACTTGAGCAATCGTGGCTCGACAAAGCGATTTCACCTACGCGCGCCGATGTCAGTAATGCTTAAAAGATGAACAGAAAGTAAATGTATTCCTTCTTGGCAAATCGATTGTTATATGACATGCCATTATCTTTGTATTCTTTAAGGCAGGTGAAAATGTAACAATGTATACACCTTTTGTCCGCAGGCCTTCTCTCTAGGAGGTGTTGACTGGCCTGGCACCTCGTAGAAACGGACTTCATTGTTGACTCGACACTTGCTTAAATGGTGAGACAGTATGAAATGGTAACGATGAAAAATTTTGAATTTTGAAGGTTTGGAAGAATTTGAATTTTGAAATTTAAGGTCAGAAAGGTCTGAAAAGTTCACAATAAAAATTTCGATGAAATGAAAATGCAGTCCAATAAATGAAATGAAAATCAAACATTTTCCATGATAACTTAAAAATAAAAATTAAAATTAAAAAATTATTTTTAATTTTTACTTGTAATTCACTTAACAAGAAAACTAAGTAGTGACGACAGTTCCTGACCCATTGCCTAGCGATTCCAAACTTATATTTTATTTAAAATTATATGCTGTCGTCCATAGATGGAATTTTTTGTCTTTGTAAATTCTTTTTTAGGTCTTTACATGCTACAGAATATAAATTTAAGATATGAAATCTCAAATTCGATTTTTCCCAATTTCGGCGTAAATGGGTTTCCCAATTATCATTTTATGAAGCGGCCCCTGAAGCGAGAGAATAGGCTACCCAGCAGTACTGTCCTGTATATTTTTGCAATATCCTGTACTTCTGCCTTCATTGCAAGATTAACCTCTCCCAGGCTATAGTTTCGAACAATCACTGTTGATTTTAGGATCCCTGTATCATATTTGAATCGCCGCCTGAATAGTCGTACAATACACAGGTCGTGAATTTCTATGTGGGACGGGGCTACCATATCCCAGTACCGTCAGGATACCTCTTTTCCAACTCTGGGAAAACTTTCGTTCGTAGAACCTCAATATATTGTGGCGAGCGCACCATTCCTTCTATTGGCCGCAGGTTTCCGACAACATCATAACTGAAACATCATCTCCGAAAACATGCTTTGTTTCAATTAATTTGCGCAAGGGTGCATTGGTTCTGTCCAATCACGTTGCATAATGAACATTTTTTGTTTGCTCTGGTTAGTGTGGACTTTATACAATACATTTGTATTTCAATATGCCTGTTAGTATGCTGATGTTTAGTTAGAGTGGTCATCATGTCTTATATGATAAACTACCAACGAGGGTAAATTGTTGGAACCTGTCCATTACAAGGTCGCCTGTTAGTTAGAATATCGAGATCTCAAAGGTCAAGACTACAAAAAATCTTTGTGAAAAAACATAAGAATGAGAGGCGCCCCGCCACTACTGATCAACAGACAATAAGAAGACCACAACGACGAAAATGACTGCAATGCTCAATCTGCACTTGCAGCACTTCATTTCCAGAAAAACAATGGTGCGGGAGGGATCTGATGAGCCTATATTAATGAACGTGCTGCTATTGTCAAACCACTTGTCTCATGTAAAATTACGTGTACCCAAGTTAATGTAAAACGGAGACGGCAGTGGTCAGATTAATCCACATTCATATTTTTCACCGCAGAACATGGGCAGAATTGTAGATTCAAGGTCAGAGAACGTCTAAATAAGCAAATTTTGCATTCTAATGATTCATCCTCTCGTTAGAAACAATCTACGAGTTATATGCTTTCATTCCAAGACTAATGCAGACTGTTTTGTAAGCAAAAGGCAGACAAATACCCCAAACAGTCGACTAAGAGTTTTTCAGGCGTTTTCGTTATTTTATCCAATTCCTGTATAATCTTTGACTTAATTAGGATAATTAGTTTTGTTTTAGTCAACGCCGGAATAAGATTTAGTATAGGCTTTCGGAAGCGTAGGTTAGAGTCCAAATTGACATTTATTTGCGTCGTGGTGGTCTCTTTTTTTTTTAATTGGAGATATCTTCGAGATATGTGTGTTTGTATTGTTGAGGGTCTTCCTCATTGAGGTTTAACAGCGTTTAAGACTTTGGATGTCTCTAGTAATTATGTCGCTGATTTGTTCTTCATATGTATTAGGGATTTTAATAATGAAATTGAATTTCTTACTTTCATTGGTTTTAAAGAAAACTAAAACCAGTCTGAAATATTCTTCCATGAGCCCGATGAATTTCTACAGAAACTGATAACAAAGCTTTTCACCAAAATTACCTGTAACTGATCGATGTTGCTTTAAATTCGGATTATTATACCCTCTACGCAGGAAATGAAATGCTCGTTTGAAATCTATCTTGCGATGAATCTTGTGGTCGCACGCTTTATTTAGGGATCATTTTTCATTCAAGTTAAAATCAGATGATGATAAGCACATAATTTTGTTCCTGTCGACTTGATGAGTTCGCATTTACTGTAGACTACTCTTGGCGCGGTCAGTATTCTAGTGAATTTCATCCCATTCGTTCAAATTCTATTCAAATGTCATTTGAGTTGTGATTTAGAAAGGGCGAGTGGAGCATGAACAGCCAAATTGCTGAGCTCTCTAAATGCCTGCCTGTCTACTTGAGTTCTTCAGATTTCTTCGAAATTCAGATGAAGCCAAAAATGTTTACGTTTTATATATCGAAAGTATTTAATGAAATTACCGAAATTTCAAAGCCTACAGAAAATGTATTCTTCTTCGACATTTTCTGGTGAACTTAATCTCCAGTCATCATTGCTGTCAATAGCAACTCTCAGCCAATATATATTGGATTCAAAGAGGTTTCTTTAGCTTTCGAAAGGCACATGATGGAAGGCCGGATGATGCTATAGCTTTTTTGTAGGTTAGTCCATGTTTGAATAAGCTTCATTCTCTTAGGATTCTAGTCGGCTTCGTCTTCTACAACTTCCGTCCGAATGTCTCAGATCGTCTATCGCAGGATTCATGTTGGCAGAAAGAGTGAGTTCCCGTTATGGTGGCTGATTAAATCCATCATCTCCTCATTCGACATTAGACGCTTTTCTCCCAAAGCCATGGCGGTTGTCCAAATTGAAGGATGGGATTTAGCCATCGTCCATCTCCTTCCTTATTCGACCAAATTCAACATTTCGTCCTCTTTCAGTTGTGTATTATTGCTGTGTCTTCACTTAAAACCCAGTATTTTCTTCCTGCATCATCCCTTGTGGGTTTTTTTTATATACGCACAGGGTGTTGCAAATATATACAGGGCAGTACTGCTGGGTAGCTTATCTACTCGGCTGCAGGGGCCCGCTCATAATAATGCTAACTATAATAAACCATTAAGGAATGACATAACCAAGTACCGAAAGGTTAAACTAAACCATTCGCGGAACTATATTTTTAAACGGCCCTATGTTAACATTGGAAGTTTCTAATGGACCATTATGATACCATTAAACCACGTACCTTTGAAATAATTTCAACTATCATTAATTTTACGTTATATTCATTCATGACACATCATTCCAAGTTGTTTGATATATTACATGCCATTTTTTAGCATTGCAGTTTCAATGAACCATAATGGTTCCACTAAATCAGGATGGTTCCACTAACCAGTTTCCTTGAAACCAATTTGGACTATCATTAATTTTACGTTATATTCCTTCATGACACCTCCTTCCAAGTCGTTTGATATATTACATGCCATATTTTAGCATTGCAAGTTCCAATGAACAATAATGTTTCCACTAAACCAAGTTCCTTGAAACCAATTTCGACTATCGCTAATTTTACGTTATATTCATTAATGACACCTCATTCCAAGTCGTTTGATATATTACATGCTATATTTTAGCATTGAAAGTTCCAATGAACCATCACGGTACCACAAAACCAGGTTCCTTGAAACCAATATGGACTATCATTAATTTTACGTTATATTCATTCATGACACCTCATTCCAAGTCGTTTGATATATTACATGCCAAATTTTAGCATTGAAAGTTCCAATGAACCATCATGGTTCCACTAAACCAGAATGGTTCCACTAAACCAGGTTCCTTGAAACCAATTTGGACTATCATTACTTTTACGTGATATTCATTTATGATACATCATCACAATTTGTTTGATATATTACATGCCATATCTTATCATTGAAAATTTTTGAAGGTGTCATAAAGGTACCATTAGTGCACGTGACAATGTTTCGATTGCAACAATTTTCAAAATGGTTCATTTCCTGAACCATATTTATTGGCCGAAATAGTAATTTATATTCGCTTGTATCTCGTCATTAAGATTTGTTTGACATATTACTTAATATATCTGTCCATTGAAAATTGCTAGGTGGGGTCGTAATGGTGCCATTTGTGGACGTGCTAATGAACCGATTTAGATAAAATTTATAATTTTTTTCATGGCATATACCATATTCATCGACTGACGAAAATAGTAATGAATAACCGCATCTATCTCGTCATTACGATTTGTTTGATATATTACTCAATATTTCTTCCCATTGAAAATTGCTGGGCGGGAAAATAGAGGTACCATTTGTGCACGTGCCAATGAACCGATTTAGATAATATTTGTAACTGGTTCGTGCCATGAACCATATCCATCGACTGACGAAAACAGATTTTGAAAATCTTTCATAACCTCGGAGGAGTTTGAGTTACAGACAGACAGACGGACAGACACGTTTCCCCACACTGATAGCATAAAGCACCTTTCGGTACTTAATAAAGGCCTGTTCGCTGAAACGTCATACATTGTTACATCATCATCAGAAAGACAAATTTAAGGCTTGTAATTGGTGGAAATGCGATTAACAATGCCTTACTGATAGCATTTCCTGTTATTTTTAAATATAAGGTGAGACCGGAAAGTTCGGTGAATGACTCGGAAAAAGAAACCAGGACAGGTATTTCAGAGATAAACCCTCATGGCAACAATACACTTTTAACGTCGTATATACAACGGTTCGGTCAACTGTTGTTTGGCGTGTGAAAACCCCTCTTTCGGTACTGCTTTAAGTCCTCTCACCACAGCCGTTTGAATATCCGGAACGTCGAGAAATATATGTCCTTTCATTGTCGATTTCAAACGAGAAAACAAGAAGTCCGGCGGTGACAGGTCTGGAGAATATGGAGGGTGGTTCTTCTTCGGGGTTTTTTTGTCTTTCACATTTTCGAGTCACAGCGTTTTCACAGTACAGATACAGAAGAAGCCTTGCACATGTCGACGGGAATCGGATATTTCCCATTGTCACATTGAAGGTCGATTCATCGAACTTTCGGGTCTCACCTTGTGTATGTTGTCATAATGGCGCATTATCTGGTAATTAAAAATTATTGTATTCATCATATTCTTAGCAATTTCTCGTCGTCTGCTATCGACTTTAAAACTGTAGTTTTAATGCCCACTTCTTTTTAAAGGATCTACATCTAAGCGTTCCGCTGCTGCTCATGATAGCAGATCTATAGATTTTTCTGTGTCATAGGATTATCCTTGACATTCCGAAAGGCAACATATATGCAGCATCCTTTCCTTGTTTTAATCGATTCCCTTGCATGAAGTCCACATTTAATTTCTCTCTCTGCGTGTGATTATTTTCTGAGATTTTCCCTCCACAAATATAAGCTATTTGCTTATGTGCAATATTCTTTTTGACAGCTAATATACAGTGTGATCCTGAAATATATTACTGGCCAAAAAATCGCTGTCAATATTCAGTATGCAAATATAAGGTGCCAATACTTCATTTAACTTACCCTGCTTTGGTTTATAACTTCATTTATTTGGAAGAAAGATTTCTGTGGACGCAACGTCTGGTCGCGAAAAGATGTCACCGAGTTTCAGAAGAGACAAATTATTATCTTATTCTAATCGGAGAAAATAAGCAAAGATTTCTGCGGCAATTACTGGAACAGGAGTAAGAATTGTTCAACGCGTTCATTATTAAAGCTTGAAAGAAAATTGAACCATCAACCTCGAGAAGTAAAAAAAAATTTAACTGTGATCTTCGGAAAAATTTTTGAATAATCGTGACTTAAATCATTAAGATGCATGGTAAAGGCAAACTGAAGAGATATTCCACCTTAGAATTGACCGCATGGAACTTATTTAACGAGCGAGTCATAAGCATTTCTACATGCACAATGCGACGGGAACGTAAAGTAGTGAGATTTAGCATTTGCTCTTCCACAAGAGAACCGCTTGTCAACGAGACCTAATTGGGAAAAAACGACTCTTGTTCGCCCAGGAGCATAACAAAAGTTGGAGTATGGAGCAGTCATGTGAACTGATGAATCCAGGTTTACCTTATTCCAAAGTGATGGCTGCATCAGAATAAGAAGAGAACCGCACTGCTTGCTTAGAGCAGTTACCTAGTCCGCAGGCTGAGACTATCTTTCCTAAAGCGTAATATTTATTAAAGACCAAGCCCAAAGGACATGTAAATAGCGTACGCTACGTACTGCTTTCATCTCCCCAATGGCGCAATGGGTTAATGCGTCAGCGGCAGAAGCGAAAGGTTCCTGCTTCGAATTCAGGCTGTGGAATTTTCTTTTCTATTTTTCATCAGTAATTTAAAGATCTGATGTGTGGCATACGTAGGTAAAATTCTCATCGAGGATTCTCGAAGTTTTTTTTTTTTTTTTTTTTTGACCAGGCAGGTGGATTGAATTGGGTTCTTCATGAGGATGAAAAAGCTGCCGTAAACATTA
Organism: Rhysida immarginata; assembly: GCA_023313115.1. Classification (NCBI taxonomy): domain Eukaryota; kingdom Metazoa; phylum Arthropoda; class Chilopoda; order Scolopendromorpha; family Scolopendridae; genus Rhysida; species Rhysida immarginata. Next base: position 2,056,534 of record JAHWFO010018671.1, on the reverse strand, counting down.
GTCCATAAAGGGGTTCTTCAGATTTAAGGACGCGTTTTGTTATCACTTTCGAAGAATAATTACTTTTAGACGAAATTTTGTTTGTACCACGGTCTATAGATATTCATGGTCATCGAGCTCCATTGTTAAAATGAAGCTAAAGTTTCTAGCTCCCGGTAGGGCGGAAACTCTATTGAAAAGCGGCGCTGCATGTATAATCGGCCCAACTGCGCTGCAGCGCCGCCCTGTCGGCAGATAGAAACTATACTTTCATATTCAATTTCAATGAAAATCTCTATCGCAGGTTGCGATCGGCCTTAGTGCGATCTATGCGGCAGCTAGCACGATCTGTTTTCCTTAGCTTCTCGAAACAATGGAAAATGGCCGAAGTTCGATGACCATGAATATCTATAGATCATGGTTTGTACACATTAGGGTTTATGGCAGTTTCAATTGTTGGACATTGTTACCAATAAAAATTAAACAGTACATAACAATTGACATGTCCATCACATTTCGGACAAAATCTTAAGGCTGCATGGACCAACACCCCCTAAAGATAAGGCCTGGGCGCTGAAACGTCATTACATTGTTACATCACCTCAGTAGGAAAAATTCATGGCTTATTATTGGTGAAAATACAATTAACAATTCCCTACTGATGTACTGTAATGATGTTTCAGCCCCCAAGCCTTATCTTTAGGTGGTGTTGGGTAAACAGCGAGGCCGGTCTTTCTCGTTGACTTCCGATAAACAGGCCATGACGCGGAAAAGTCATAGAGAAAGGAAGTAAAAACTCGAGTGTGGATCACGTGTCTTTGACCGTGGAATCCAGGCGCCATATTGGTGTAATATAATCGGCCCATAAATCAAATAACCTACCTTCTATATACGACTTTGTAGAGTTGTCTTGCTTTAGCGAGTGCAGAAAAAAATTAAAAAATGTTTAGATTAAACAATATGCATTTTTAAAAGAGAAAAAAATATTTCTGGTGCCTCTCATTTAAATAGGAATTCAGAAAATTATAAAAGAAATTAAAATTTTTCTAATAAGCTCATGTTCACAAGTTATATTTAAGACTGCTTTTTTTTTATCCATATGCTTTTATTTTTTAAAAATTTTAAATTTTGGCTTCGATGTTACTCCAACATAAACGCCTGGGTACTTCCGATTCCACGCTTCGTTCAATATGAAAGTCACGTGATCCACACTCTAGAGCTTTTACTTTCTTTCTCTATGGGAAAAGTCGCCTGACCATCTTAGTCCGAGCACGGTCTTTTAATCCCCTGGTCTGTGCACACGCGGAAATTCCATTGTTGTAGTCAACAATTGGATTGCTGTATTTATGGAAGAAGCGCTTTTAATCTCCTCTATTGCATGAATTTGGCTACATCTCCGACTTAACAATATAATTTAACGATCGCACAATGTAACAAAACTGTCAGCTGATGTTACGTATTTGTTGCTGAACACGTAATAGTAGCTGAGAGTTTTGTTATGTTGTACGATCGTTAAAATATATTTCTAAGTTTGAGATGTAGGCAAATTCATGCAATAGAAGGGACTAAAAGCGCTTCTTGCATAAATACAGCAATCCAATTGTTGACTACAAGCGAGCGTTTTAGCTAGCGGTGGACATTTTCAACAGCGTCTGTAAAAAAAATAAAAAAATAAAATCCCCCCCCCCCTTTTCACGGTCTTCCATTTGCCTGAATCCGGTATTATTCATTAATGTATCCTAAATTCTGAAGGTGCATTTCTGGACGAAAGCTTATGAGGACTATTTTTTATCATTCTGACGCGCCCAATCCACTCCCTGTAATTATGTATCCGCAATATTATCATTGCTTTTCTTACAAATTTAAAATAAATTATCTTATTCTATTATGAATTATGAAGAGCGGAGTTATTTTTCCGAATACTTCCTATTCCGCTTCGTTAGGTTTGATGACGCAGTTATTTTGATTTGTCTTGATGCTAAGACTCGTAATCCCTGTTAAAATGCTCAAATAAATGCAATGCTCCGTTGAAATCCCTCAAACAGATTGCCTACTCGGATAGGAAATTTACCTAATTCCAGGTAAGAGTTTATTATCATAAGGTTCAGCGGAGGATAATACTGCTTCCATTTAGGTTTATCTTTGATGTGGTTTACACGTGTTCAATTGACTGCACTGCGGCCTCGCTATGGAATATTCATGAATTTATTGTGTGAGCGCAGCAACGACCACAGGAGAGTTTCATGTGCTGTCAAATATTTGCTTAAAGTTGTGCTTAAGCCCAGCTCTTTGTTGTAGATTTGTTTAATGATTGTGAATGATTTCCTCATTTAATTGATTTGTTTGACACAAAGCAGCTTAATAGTGTACATGGAAGTTTTATTCGTCGTTAAGAAGCTACTGGAATAGAAATGATTAAGCGAAATGGGCTTCGTAGCATCATTGTCTTGTATTTCCTCCTCATTAAGTTCGTGCTTGCTTTATTAAGAAAACAAAATTAGTTATTTTAAATTATAGCACGGGTTAATTAATGGATTTATAACATCGATAGCGAGATTAGATTTTTTAATATATGCAGTTTTATCTGAAATTTGTTTTGGCTCTGTGCCATGTTAACTTTATTTACACGCTGAACTCTCCGAAATTGCGCTGCGGGCCACAGGTGAAGCACTGCTCTAGACTTTGTTGTTGTTATTATCATCCATTTGACTAGCCTACTTTTACTCCTAATTAAAATTCTTCTCTTGTAATAAGCTCTTCCGAGAAATACATTGTTTAATGTTTAAAGTCTTCGGTGTTTGTGATTAAACGAGAAAAGACGAAGTCACTGTTCTTTGTGCGAATAGGAAGCTTTAAATTTAATAAGGTTTAGTTTAGTTAGTGAAGTATAAAATAGCGGCTCATCAATAAAGATACATCAATAAAGTTTTTACAACCGTTTCGATTATTTTGATATTCGTGTAGCTAAGCGTTCGGAAACATACCTTCGAGACTGGTGAAGAAGCAGCGCGGAAGTGGTAGAATCTCTTCAAGAACGGAATCGATGCAATGGAAGTGTAGGAGGAACTAAGAACGTCGTTAAGAGCGTTAACTATTAATAAGTTTTTCGCACGGTAGGAAACCAACATTCTGATCGATGTATAAAAGTTTTGCATAGGAACCCTGAAAAGCATCGGGACTAATATAAGAGGTGCTTTCTCGATGTTAGGAAAACGAACCAGAAATATCTTCCGTAAGAAAGTGAGCATACAAGTTGAAAAGGGAATGAGTGAAAATGATATTGCTCGCCAGTCTGTTTTGAGGGCGGTATTCTAGGAATGTAATAAGGCAAGAGAAATAGTATCTGGATAATATTTGGATGGTAGCAGCCTGACCAAGTGAAACAAGTGAAGCAAAACTAATCTATTGGCTGACTAGTTCTGTATTAAACTTAATAATTATTGTACATTAACTTTTCAAAAGGAGTTAGTACCATGTATAAAGTGAGCTTCAGTCAATCTTTGTCTCTCTGTCCGTCTGTAATCTTCAGTACCCTGTTTTCGTTCTACACAACTAATCGTGCATAATTATTCTTTGTTGATTGTAATCCTCCTTTCGAAAATACAGAACTGAAACTGGAAATAAATTAATATTACTCCAAAATACGTGTTTCTCTTACTGAACATCCAGATACTTTTTAACAGAAGAAAACGAAAATTTCCTCGACTTGGGATAAAATCAGGGCCCCACGGACTTTCAATCTCAGCTCGCGAAATATTCTGTTGGATTTCATTAACCCTTTTACTGCATAAAGTGATTATATCTACCCAAAATTTTATTGCCGTTACCTGCAGAAATCGGATTCACTCCATAGGCTTTAAAAACGGTTTTAAAGTGGATAATTTCATGTTATATTCTGGATGAACTTTAATCATGCAGTCAAAGGGTTAAATAATTTTTCAATTTTCAGGTCATTATAGTTTCTATTATACAGGGAGGAAAATGTTCTCTCCTGCTTATAGTCTGTTTAACGAAAGAAAGACTGGGCGTGCCTGATTCCATATCCTATTTCGTATTCAGGTTTCAGTTTCATTGATTTAATTAGTCTTGTCAATGGGTCTTCCGTTTGGTTTGGTTTTACTTTAGCTGCAGTTTTTCCATCAGGTTTTCTTTATAGTAAAATGAAAAGAACTTACATCTGAATATACTTTTACCAAATCACTTCTTTTAAAGTTTGGCATCCTTAACGATTTGGCCACCAGTGCCGCTCCAGTCAGTGAGAAGGAGATCAAAGCATAGTTAGTTTTCCAGAATAAAATTAAAAACAATTTAACATTTATTTTTCTCCAAGTTTATTATAAAATTTCCTTTTCTTTATATTCACTCATCATCACAAACGCAAACAAAATGAACAAAACATTTGTTTTAGTAATCTATTTTATTTGCAAATTTATAAGTTTTTATAGCTTTTGCATGTTAAGTGGTTTTTAGTTTTGGCTTTCTTGATTTATTTATATGTCCATCAAAAATTGCAATCTAATTATCACACAAAACAGTCATAATAAATTTTAATATTGTATCAGTATCGCATTGCTGCATCCTCAACAAAAATCTTTTTTGAGTTGTTTTCGCCTTTATTTCGTAGCCAGAAGTGCTTCCTGGTACAAAGCAATATTTAGCCATTATTTGAATGAAATTTAAGCATTCCATGTTTGTCAAAAAATATGTTTTTGTCATCAAACAACTTGAGCTCCATAGTACAAAGAGTGATCAAAAACTGAGGTTACAAGGCCGATATTCGTCTGTTATAGAGAAATTAGTAGTGTGCGCATAAAATTTCAGCCACCCGCCACATAAAACACTACTTGTAGATTAACACAAATGGCGACTCGTTTGGAAAACTGGTCTAGCGTTGAAATCCGCTCAGTTATTCGATTTCTGTGAGCAAACATGTAACCGCGGCTGAAATTCACCGGCAGCTGGTAGAGGTTTACGGAGAGACTGTAATGTATCGTCACCATTCTGCTACATGGTGTCGAAATTTATCGGCCGGTAGAGACCAGTAGAGACCTTGACACGATTGCGCGAAGCAATCAGGAGGAAACGGCCAGGACTTTTCACCGAGGGCGTCATCCTCCTTCACGATAAAGCGCGACCTCATACAGCCCGGAAGACCACCACGCTGTTGAAGCAGTTTCGTTGGACATCATCGAACACCCTCCCTACAGCCCGGACCTTGCTCCAAGCGACTTTCTCCTCTTTCCTCACTTGAAAGAGCACTTAGGAACCGACGATTCGCTTCAGACGAGGAGGTGAAACACTTCGCGACAACGTGGCTGAATACGAAAGGACAGGATTTTTAAAACGAGGGAATATTCAAACTCATCCCACGAGCCGACAAGTGCTTAAACCGATATGGAGACTACTGTCCGCTTCCCACGAAAATGCCCCTGCTTTGTTGAAAGTGCTCACTGCGCGCGCTGCAGTCGTGGATGCGTCCACAGCACTGATAGGGGGGAACCTTAACCACGTGCAAGTTAACAGCAGGCTCCAGATGCTGCTTTCCCTGCCTACCCTCTATGCATTTTATTATTTGTGTTCCCTATCAGTGCTGTGAACGCATCCACGACTGCAGCGCGCGCAGTGAGCACTTTCAACAAAGCAGGGGCATTTTCGTGGGAAGCGTACAGTACGTCGAAAAATAACCTAATGAATGTACTGTATTGGTTGTATGAAAAAAAATGTACACGTTTCACTGCAGGCTTTGTAACCTTACTTTTTGATCATCCCTCGTTAAAGACGCACAACCTATGTGCTTCTCCTCCCTTAGGCTGTTTTGTGCACCTCTAGTGGTCAAAAACTTTATGGTGCCAAACTCTTCCAAACACCGCATTGGGACAGGGGTTTGCCCTACGTAATTGAATTCGATACGCTCTGTCAAAAGACTGGAATTGGAAATGTAATTGGTCAGGCTTACTTGCACCAAATATAGGTAGGGAGAGAAAGGAGACTGGATTTTTGTGTATGCAAGACGATCGTTACTTTGCTTAAATTAAAGACTGATTAATTAATCATTAATAATTAGTGTTTCTTTACAAATTGCTGTGTTGTATAATAATAATTTGATTTTGTTGTAACTGGTAGGCGGCGTCGCCGTTGTAGGTCAAGAGCTTGTAGCACTTTTGGAAACCTCCTTGAAGAGATTTTCCATTATCTCCTTTGATAACTGGGTGGAGTTCTTTTATTTGGGAATCATCGTCTTTGTGGTGGGACCATCAACTGTTCGGCGTGGCAGTGCACTCACTTAAGACCAGAAGGGAATGATCTTCACTCGGGTGGTATTTGGGCTCGTCGCGTAACACGCTCACGCCCGATTGGCACGCCGGTGGCGGTCTCGTCGACCGCGAGATGAGGACATTTGTCGGCAGGACCATGCTCCCGCGCCGACATTAAAGCGAGTCGCCTCCCGCCATCCTGTTCGCCCGCTCCATTACAGAGATGGAGCGTAAACACGGAAAAGGAGAGGGACGCAGTCGATAGCTGCTAATAGGCCGTAATTAGCACTGCTCGTCTCTGCCGATAGGGGCGCTTTTCGCCCACGGAAAAGGCAACGGGGAGTGGGGCTGCGATTGGGGGGTTGGGAAAAGGAGAGAGCGAAGGATATCGCAGTCCCTCGCTGCTGCTTCAAAAGTGGGCACGATGCCAAGGTGATGCTGCTCCTGCCGGATCCGGATGTTGAAGATGATCCATCCGCTGCTCATTAGACCTCGTCGCATGTCCTTTTTCCCTCCTCCGCTTGAATATCGACAAGGAGCGCCTCTTAGACGCAAGAGGTGAATGAAACAATGGAGGAGACATAACAATGACGGCCGATGGGAGATAATGCGCCAAAGCCTTTTCTCCTTTTTTGACAGCCACCGAACCCCTTTTCCTGGGGCTAATCGCTCATATCCGTTTCCTGCGCAACCACTTCACGAGTGCGTTTCTTTTTCTTTGTAACGGCCCACTTTGCATTGGCTACTTACTCGTTTCATTTTGTCACGGAATAAACAACGACGACGAACGCCCACTGTGGCAGCAACGTTCCCTCTGAGGCAGCTGCTTTCAAAACCTGCGTTGATGGCGCGACGTTCATGGAAATTAAAAAATGTGTTTCGATAGAATTTACAATTGAACGAAAAAAAAAAATTCTAAATTGTTTTGAACATACTCGAGACTATTTAATTTTCATAAATCATTTCTGAATGCCTTCCACCAAACTGGAGCAAACTTGCATTAAGGAAGGAGAGTAACACTCTAACAACACTGAACAAAGAAAACATACCAAGAATGCTTGAACGCGTATTTCACGTCCTCATGAAACCGTCTTTTAGCAAAAAAAACCCAGTTACAGACTCCAAAGGAAAAAGACCCTACTTAAATACAAAAATAGTTTTTAATAGGCAAATAACATGGACATTTCAACAACTATGTTATCTTCATGAAAACAAAATCGCTGTGATTTTGTACATCTTATGGACATGTGGTGTCATCATCATTTGGTCTCAAGATATGTTTTTTTTTGATGTTTGTTTTTCTTACTATAAGAAAACACAAATAAAAAATTTACGCTTAAAAAATTTAACACAGCGGAAAATGGTTGAGAACTTGCCAATTAAAAACCTCTTCAAGAGATTTCTTGTACTATTTGTAACATATTTGAACATTAATAATAAGTTTATAAAATAAGATATAAAGACCGTTCGGATTTTTCGTAATTTTTGAAGGTCAAATGATTTTTAAATTTTTCGTTATTATTTAATAATAAATGTTAATGTAAAGCATTGTTGGAAAATTTTTTAAAGATGTCTTTGATCTTTGATTTGCTGTAATAAGGTATCAGATTCCAAGTCTGAGTATTTAACATGCATGATTTATTTGTTTGTTTGTTTGGATTTCGTTAAAATTTCCATGGTTTCATCAATTTTGCTGAACATACGACCTGTGTGTTTGATATGCTTTCTCATAAATAACGGAAGAACCAAAAACGATACGGATACTATTGTTTATCGCCGACGCGTTTCAGTTTTGCACCATTCTCAAGGCTAGGCTAAATAGTAAGGCGTGGATTCCACATGCGTAAAAACAACGGCAGAAACCACAAGACAGAAAATGTTTTGACGTCAGCTCCTGCTTTCGTCTTGCAGCCCGACAGAAAACTCCTGTTTATTTCGAGTTGGATTGAGTCATAGCCTACAAAGATAATTTTCTGTCGGGGAGAAAGAAAAGAGCAGGAAGTAATGTCAGAACAGTTTCTGCTTTGTGGTTCCTGCCGTTGTTTTTACGCATCCACGCCTAACAAGTGATAATTTCGACAGTCGAGCAGTGGAGTGAACATTTGTTCGGATGGGACGAAAGCATCGCTTTTACAAAGCTCATCTAACCAGAGTATATGCCAAAGGAAATACACTGAGATAAGCGTGGTTCCCACTGGCAGAAAACAAGAGAGCAAAAACCAGGGCGTATTTTTTTCTGCCTTTTTACTTTCTGCTCCTGCAGGTGTCCCACATGGCAGAAACTCAAAAGGATAAGATAGCAGAAATTTTGCCCTACACAAATGCATTGCACCGAAGCCTTCGATCGATCTAAACGGTCGGCGCCGAGTTCACACAGTACGTACACAGTTCGTTCAATCCTCATCAATCATCACATCGAATTTTTGCATTCAATTGTTGTTTATTCAATTTAATTTGATTAATTAATTATTAAATATCTATTTTGCACCTCGCTTCTACATCAATTTTCTATCTCGGCCTCTTCACCTTTGTGAGCTGAGTGTCCGACATTTTTATTTTGTGTGTGAGAGAGAGAGAGAGAGAGAGAGAGAGAGAGAGAGAGAGAGAGAGGACGTCACCGTGACGTCACTGCAGAGATCGTTTTCTATTGGCTGAGCAATCGTTTCTGCCCTGCTTGTGCCACAAAAGTTGAACTCAACCCAACTCTAAAAAGCAGAAATTTTCAGTCGGGCAGAAGAGACGAAAACTGGAAGTGACATCATAATATTTTTCTGCTTTGTGGTTTCTGCCGCTGTTTTTACGCAAATGGGAACCACGCTATAGGCAATAAGACTAACCGACACAAGAGGTCCTCCACATTATACGAAAAACAAATAAGATTGATGATTGTCAGACGAGAAACAACAAAGCAAGAAAAGCATCACATCTTCCAAGTGATAAGTTAACTGACAATATAATTTGTAGTAAAGAGGATTGGATTTCCACCAATCAGGATACCAAGCTGGTGTTCCGGATTTCCTTGACTGGTGGACTTAAAATGACTCAAGAGTTTTAGGAAACTGCATCTATTAGGCTTACTTACTGGAGAACTCGTTTGCTGTTGACATGATTAGGAATTAGAAGACTAAACTAAGAGAACACGTTAAACAACCAGACGTCATTCGTATTGAAGTTCATTCTATTTTCGAAGTCGGTTGTTCTATGGCCAATTTCTTCAGATTTTTTTGATTTTGACTTCATATTCGGATAAAGCATCAAACAGTAAGTAAAAGTTAAAATAGGCACATATGCCCTATCTATTCGGGAACCTAGTCAAAATGGCGGTTAAAGTTAAGATTATCTAACCCTGATGCTTTATCCGAATTACCTCAGATGCACGACTTGTATTCACTTGTATCCTATCTTCCTATATCCAAATATCTGTTTTCTCTAAATGCTTCGCCTAAGGTTAGATAAGATTATAAGGAAGCCCAAGGCTTGACTGCTTTCCAAAACCTTTTATTTCATTAGACAAAGCAAAATGGGCATCGATTTGCAAAATTATAAACAAGTTTTGGTCAAGCAGATTATCACGTTTAATCATCTACGTTAAGTGTAGTGATAAGATGAATGTCTGGAACGAACTTCGCCTATTTGGACTTGAACGAATTGCTGATTTAGGAATTTGATCTGATTTGCTTGAGCGCACGTGTTTAGCCATGTTTTGAAAATGTTGTTGTTATTTGCTTTATTATTAATGTCGGCGTACGATTCGTTAGTTTTCGTGACGGTTTTTCAATTGCATGTATATAAAGCCAGCGACGCATAAGCGAGGGGTTGGTTATTTCCGCTAAATTCTCAGCTAATTACAACGGCATGACTTGTCTATTCCATGTTTACACGTTTTAAACGAAAACTAGTAGCTCCGCCCCGCATTAAATCTTAACGCCGTGAATATTAACACGGGTGTGTCGTCTTTTATTAATTTCGTTGACGATAGTGACTCGACGGCGAACCGGATAATGTCATTTCCTTCCACGAGAACTCACTTTCTCCTCGGACGTGACGAGTGCGAACGTCGGAATAGAAGCCAGGGACGACGACGACGATGATGATGATGATGATGATGATGATGATGATGGTGGTGTTGGTGATGCTTTGTTTCGATTGGCTATTCTCCATTCCGTGCGACTGCCCAGCTTTCAGGAATTTGCTCTGATCTCGCGATTCAAATGCCAATAAAATCTCGTGATTCTTATCTCGTGTGCGAGATACGCATCAAATGGATTCCGAATTCGAGTGCATGTGCGTGTGTGTTTAATAAAAGATTTTTCTCCCCTGGAAGTTACTGATGAGCGGATGAGCTGTGGAGTTAGGACTTGTGTAAATGAGGCTTTAATTGATGGTAAATATTTGAGAACGGTTTCGTGAAAACGTTAAATATCAATCCACACTTCTCTTCTGATTAAATAATTTTTTCAGATGGAATCTCTTTATAATGTCTTTGTATTTGAACAACAAGCAGCAACTTGTAGGGATACGCTTTGAAGGGTCACATAAATCGATCTCGAAAGCCGTTGCATCAGACCTATCATCTTTTTATTTAGATATTCCTGATCGGCATTGAACACTTAGTGAATGAGTCATATCGTTCTTTCTGCTTTCTACTCAATAAGCCAATGAGCACTTTTATGTAGTGTTGATGTTTTCGTATTACATTTTAATATAATCTATTCCACCAGTAGAAATCTATGAGGTAAATAACTGTTATAGGAGAACTCTAAAGTCAATAAAACTTTATTTAAATCACATTGCTAACTTACATCGTGACAAATTTAAAACTTTTTGATTCGAAGCCTAAATTTCCATCGTGATGACGTCAACGGAGGCAAAAACTTCTCTTCACAGTGTAAATCAATCTATCGTCCGCGAGATTAATCATCAACAACACATACATAAATAAAATTAAATTAATCACCATCAATGCATAATAAATTAATCTCGCGGACGATATATTAATTTACAATGAAGCAAAGACAAATGGCAGTGTGAGGCCACAGGATTTTGAAACCCCCACCCTTATTTTAGTAAGACGCGAGTTAAAACTTAATAATTAAATGTAAAGATTTTCCTTCAGCTATTTTAGTGATAGTTGTTAGTGTAACACAGGAGAGAACTTAGTTTATGAAGTTAAAGACAGTTCCTAGATTATTATTATATTTTAATTAACTTCTAATCTTATTCAGTCATTTAAATTAGTTAACACTTAGTGATTATTTCTATAATGTTTATAAGGTGAGGTTTAATATTGGAGAAGATAGACTAGCCATGTTTAGTTTATTTAAACATCTATCTAGTTTACGTGAATTATAATTCAGTCATTATTTGGTTGTTATATACTGTAGATAGAATAACCATAAAACAGTTAAAGTAAACTTTTATAAAACAATTGAAGAAAGGTTTTAGAATGGAAAGTTTAACAGTTAGAATTACACCGGATGGACATCTTAGTTTACAGAATATTGTATTTTGGGACAGTCATAGAATACGTTGACGCACATTGTCTAGAATTTATGCAAATTGATGGTGGCATGATTTAGAAAGGAGGAGTTGACCTTCCTTTCCACCAATCATCTGTTTGGGTGTCTTTTACACCTCAAGTGACTGAGGATATTCAGTTCGAGTTAGGAGGTCAGTTAGTAGTTGTTGTTGGATCAGAAAAGGTGGGCAGAACGTATCAGCCTGTCCATGTAGACGGATGCAGATAGTCTGTGTGAGTAGTCCGAGGTGAGCAGTCGGAGAATGATAGAACCTGTCGGAGGAGACAGATGCAGATAGTTGTAGGAATAGTCAATATAGCCTGTCACAGATTGGACAGATGTTTGATTAGTTTTCCTGTTTTAATATTAACAGAAGAATAGATAGAATCGAGCAGGAGGCTCATGAGACGTTAACAGTATTCAATAATTAATTCAATTTATTTACTGAGGAGAAACCCCCTCTTTAATAGAAGAGAATATTTATTCAATATGGAAGCGTGAAATAGGAGTCGAACTTTATTGAGAATTTTCAGAATAGACGAACGAAGGCGAATGCGAGAACGTTAGATTGGGTAACACAGCCGCTCTCATATCTCTCATTTCTCTTAGATCCATTTATTCGGTGTAGAATCAAATCATTAGAAATTTAGAGTTAGCTTTGGATATAATCAATCGTAATTGTAAATACATCGTAAATAAATCAGTTGTTATTGTTTACAACCAGTTGTTGTCATTTGCACCCTACCCCCTTACGTTAGAAAACGATCGGAAGAAACACCCGACGAACTTTGTGTTGTGGAAAAACTCATTCTCATTAAAAAAAGGGAGAGTGAAAGGGGAACTGGGGACCCTAGTTCGTTTGATGTATAAATCCATTCCCTAGGGCCGTAGGCTCCACAGCAGTGTGCATTGTGATACAAGAGCGTATCCTATGAACTTTGCACTTTTTATCCAAAACAAATAGTTCATTTCGAAATTGATAAATTGGCCAACCTTGTCTGTATACGGGACTGACTATTTTTGAAATGAAATGGAAGGAATGAATTCGCAGACGTCCAAAGATGCTCGTCAACTTATCCGCAACTATAACGTTTACTGTAATTTCTCGTATAACTGTTTTACTGTACGAGGCCTGTCCGGAAAGTATCCGGATTGAGGCTAGAAAAAATACGGTTCGAACTCGCATAAATGTTAGTCAACTTCAAATAAGCACCGTCTGCAGCAACGTATTTAGCCCAACGTTGCTGCCATTGGTCGAAACAAGTACGGAATGCCCGTTTTGGGATGGCCAAGAGCTCCACCGTCGCATTTTGTGTTGTCACGTCCACATCATCAAATCTCCGTCCTTTGAGCGCTTTCTTGATCTTCGGAAATGCGAAGAAGTCGTACGAGCTAGGTCGGGTGAGTAGGGAGGCTGCCAGACCTGAGCGTTGTGATGTTTAGTCAAGAATTGCTATACGAAGTGCGCTGTGTGTGCTGGAGTGTTGTCGTGGTGCAGCATCCAATCTCCATAAGCCCACGCTGGTGGCTGTTTCCATCGAACTGCATCACGCAGCCTCATCAGCACGCCAAGGTAGAATTCTTTATTAACTGTTTGTCTTTTCGGGATAAATTTGTAATGGACAATACCGTTGAGCACTTTGTCATTTTCACCACGCGTGGAGAAAAGAAACACGTTCTGCTTTAGGGTGTTACAACAGCTGCAAATTTCATTACGTCATCAGCAGAAATGTCGTCACACGATCCGGATAGGAAAAAGGTGCAGCGAGTTCTAATTTTTTTTGTACCTCAATCCGGATACTTTCCAGACAAGCCTCGTATTTGGATGCGGATCAATCTTTAGTAACCGTCAGGAATAACTTTAGTAACCGTCACTGTTTGCCTGCTCTTCCATTTTAAAAGTTGATGCACTTCGATCCGATCTGGCAATTTCATCTGATTGCCCTGGGACTACTTTTTTTTTTTTTAAAAAAAGTGCCGCACCTAAACTTGACTGCTAATTTCAGTTCGTTGAAGCCTGAGTATTGATAACTTAATGATAACGATTCTAGTGATACGAATTGAGCGAGCAACTTGAATAAGAAACAGTCCTGGCACTTTTTATGGAATCCTTTGAGTGCTCTCTTCGTTATATTCTAGGCTTCGATCAAACGACAGTGTGTGAGGTTCAAAATAAACAGTTTTTGTTATAGGAAACTGTGTAGCCGACTGAAGAACCCTGTATGATAATGCCCAAGTCTTCTAGGTAATCAAAGGTACAAGGTGTCCTAACAAGAGTGACTGGTTTTAAAGGGAACAACTAGCAAACGGGGAGAGCTATTGAAGTTATTCTTGAAGGAGATTAATATATGAGGTGAGAAATTTATTTTGGCACATTTCCTTGTGCTTTGCGGACCCAACTTCTAGGATTTGCGCTTAATGCGCTTAATCACATTCATTTGGTGCCATCGTGGCGGAATAGAGTAAAATGATTTTAAGAGAAATTTACACGAACCGATAGTGTTGGGGATAAATTGTCTGATATCGTTGGACAGTCAATATGCACAGTCCGTTAAGAATGTCATTACTCATGGTCTGAAAAGATCGGTTCACAAAACACAAGGAAACGGACAAAAAAGAAAAAACAAATTCATCATCTCGCACAATAATTTTCTGCCAGAATAACTCTAGTAACAGTCACTCTAATATCTTGTCACATCATTATTTTAAAAATGTCATTCTCTTTTAGGACACCTTGTAGGACATGTGTTGACGATCTAATTTTACAAGCTGTGGCATGTCATCTCGATGGATCTTGCCATGAATTCCAATATTGTCGCCATATTGATTAACCTAGGGTCCAGTTGGGAAGTTAAATTTGACTTCTAACATTAGCTGACGCTTCAATTGTGCAGGAAAATGATAACCAATTCTAATGTTCAATCTCTGGAAGACCTCTTAATGGTGCTAGAGTTTTCCGAACCCAAACAGTCAATGAGGATACTGTAACCTAAAGTATTATGGTCATGTGCTTGCTGACTAAGGACGTTGACGGAAATTTCTTTGCCCATAGGCTTCTATTGCTTTAATTGGACGTTGGTCTCCATGAAAACATTGCGCGGACATCAGTTGGTTACAAAAAGGTTTAGACTTAAGTCATAGTTGAGCACGTGAATAGCACATCCCAAGTATGTATACTTGCTACCTTATTTTCATTCAGAAGGGACATGCTAGTCTCATCTGCCTTGATTCTCAGTAAAAGTTCCTAATTTTGCCATCGATCAACATCTGGTAAGCTCAGTTCCTACGGAGCAGGTAAAAACCTTTTTGCACTCGACTGTACATATTTATCAAATAAGTTTAGTGGAGGAATAATTGTAATTCTAGCTGATTACGTCTCCTGTACGTAATAAATGGTACAAAATTTCATTAGCCATTGCCATGGCTTCCATTTCAGACGAATTCAGTTGTGTTGTATGACAGTCGTTGTTTCTCCACTGTTAACGTAAGTTTTTTGTATTCAGTGCACTTCTTTTCCTCTTTCTTGTTTAAGCTTGTATTATACAAATTCACCACCAATCTATGCTTCTAATAACATAAACTGTTAAACTTAATATTGCATTAATGTTTTATAAATATTCGGTGGAAACATAATGAGCTGTAGTCCCCTTATTAAAGTTCCCCTTTCTTTAGAAGTGCGCGCAAAAATTTATCGATCGCTATCCAGTTTTTAAAAAGCGCTCTAATTGCACGCTAAAAATTTTATGACTGCAAAATGCATTCAGGCATAGTCAGTTGCGTATATTTGTGGCAAATGCATTTATTTCCATGCAAAATACACTCATGTTGGCTGAGCGTTGACAGTGTAAAGCAAAATTTAATTGGTCTATTTAGCTGTAAATCGTTGGGTAAATTCGCCTTGGAATGGGGCGCCGTTTTGCTCTCCTGAACAGCACGTGCAACTAATATTTACAGCCGAGTCAAAACATTAGCTGGCGTTTTAAACCCTTGCCACTATAAAACATGCTTATTATGCAAATTAATCCAACCGTCTCTTGGGTTTCTGTTTCTTTTCAGAGCGCATGCGCCTGTGTACGCCGTTCCTGCTGACGAGCCTCGCCTTCCTGGCGGTCGGGCTGGTCGTGTCGATCGTCGGCCACCACTACGCCGACAACCGAACCTTCGTGGCCGCCGTACTCTTCATCCTGGCAGGTAAACCTTTTTAGCTCTTTCATCACAGAAACTACTTACACCTTCTTCTTACACTTAAGAATATGAATCTTTGTTTTGATTTGGGGAATAAAATATGACGCCAGCTTTCAAAATATGTAAAAGGTTCTTGCCGTTTTTATGTTGCCATAAAAGGAAGTGATAGAAGATAAACAAATGAGTGTACCGCATGGTCTAAAATATGTCAGGGGGGAGCAGGAAGGTTAGCATGTATAAATACAGCGCTATTGGGCATTCACATCAATCTCGTGCAGAAGTGAAGTCAAAATGAGGTATAGAAAGAGGTGGTTATGTGTTGTTTGGTTTATGGCTTCAAGGTGGGCTTGTCAGCAGCAGCATCAAGTCGCCGAATGTGTCTTGCGTTTGGGGAAGTTGCTGTGAATGAACGCACGGCAAGGCATTGGTTCCAGAAATTCAGGTCGGGAGAATTTGCCATTTCTGATGAACTCCGCAGTGGTCGACCACAAGCCTCTGATGACCATGCAGCCTGTCACTCGTTGATTCTTGTTGGATTCTGACAATGTGTGTGGGGTACCCATTTGCTCAAGTTTTACATCTTTCTTAGGCTGTGTAGGTGAGGTCTAAATGTTTCATCAGAAACCTGATACCGTACGGCAAGTTCACCACATGTTAAACTGCTGTCCTTCTCTGTGGCAGAAAACGGCTGTCCTCCAGCAGTTTAACATGTGGTGAACTTGCCAGACGGTATCAGGTTTCTGATGAAACATTTAGACGTCACCTGCACAGCCTAGGAAAGATGCAAAAGTTGAGCAAATGGATACCCCCCACACATTGTCGGAATCCAACAAGAATCAACGAGTGACAAGCTGCATGTCGTTGCTTTCTCGACATCGTAACGCATCGAACACTTACCAGTGACAAAAAATGGGTCCTGTATGATACTCCTAAGCGTTCCAAACCCTGGTTGTCACCTCGGGACACCGTGCCTCACGCCTCAAAGCCACCCCTACACCCACGCATGATCATGCTCTGTGTCTGGTGGACTAGACGCCAAATGTTTCACTACGAGCTGCTATCAACTGGCCAAACCACCATCACTGGGGACCTGTACTCCCAGCAGTTGGAACGTGTGCAACAGGCATAGCAGCAGAAGGAGCCAGCATTGGTGAATCGCAAAGGGGTACTCTTCTTCGTGACAATGCCCGGCCCCATGTGCCGCGGTTGGCCAGGGAAACCATAGAGCGGCTTGGCTGGGCAACTTTGTGTCATTCTCCTTACTCACCAGATCTTGCTCCAATGAATTATCACCTTTTCCATTCTCTGGACAACCATTTTCTTGTAAAATCCTACTTCACTGATATAGGCCTGCGAAAGGCACTCACGGACTTCTTTGAATCCAAGACCGTCAAGCTTTGCAGCCAGGGGATACACGTTGGCAGAAGGTGCTAGATGCCATTGGGGATTACTTTGGGGACTAGTGATACGCTATTTTTTGTGTACATCATTTTGTTTTCCGGAATTAAAAACGGCAAAAACTTTTGTGGTTACCTGGGACATCAGGCATCTCCTTAACGGCTTGAATTTTTTTAAGATTAAGATCCGTCCCTGCTTACTTAAAGAGGCGAATACGGCCCCTATGTTTACTTTTCAATGCATAGTCTGCAAGGTCTTCGCTTCGAGGTCTAAGTACGTAGGTTCATAAGAAGTCCTCCAATTATTATAATCAAATTTTTATTTTACAGCTTTCTTTCTTACACTATGTTTTTATGGATACATCCTTTACGCTTTTTTTCAAACTTATTTCGTCTCCATCTCGCGAGGGGTGCAACTGCATCATAATTTCAATATGGCTGTCGCATTTGACGAATGTCAGGAGCAACGTGTTGCAACTGAGTTATTGTGGGTGAGAATGAGATGACTACAGGAAGGAAATATTTATAGGAGGTTATCGTTAGTATATGGAGATAGGATACACTTAGTCGTGGAGGCTTTTAAGGATTTGAAAAGTGATGACCTGTTCAAAGGCATAGAAGCTTTTGCACAAAGTTGCTTTTCTGCTATTTTAAGAGATGAAAATTAGGTGAAAAAAATAGCGTCTTCTTTCTAAAGGAAGTATCTATACATTTAAATTAAAACTTTGAAGATATGCTCCATTTATGTAACGTGCAGTATCCAGTGGGTAACCTATTTCTCGTCATTTTTTTCCTCAGCATTTCGAACATTATTGTTCCAATGATTTCAGCAATTCGTTGAAATCGCATAAAGCACATGTAGAAACATTTCAAGATTTCTGTGCATTAAAAAATGAGTAACAGTTTAAAAAATTACTACTCTCCGATATGGGAGAGTTCTTTGGCTCATTTACTATTCCCCATTATTAAAAGAGCTCAATAATTATTGGCTATTCTGAGTTATTTTAGAGTTGTTTTCCATAAAGAGAAGAGAAGTCGATGTGATATGTTTTCATAAATTTCTATAACTTGAGAGCTGTCGCCTGTTGATAACCCTAGTTTACAAATTTTAACTATTGTCCTCCCCAGAATTTTTTATTTTATTTTTTGGGGGCTTATATGTCTGCCGTTGACAAATATATGGGCAGAAATTTTTTTTTGGTGTCTGGTCGTTTGTAAAATGACAAAAATATTTTTATCAATTTTGCAAACTAATTAACCTGTTCTTGCAGCGCGCTGTTTATGCTTTAATATAGAAGGTGCGTCTAAAAAGTTTGGTGACAAAAGCAACGTGAGGTAAAAATGCGACCACGCGCATGCGCAGGGAGAGACCATTGGAGAGACGGCGCGTAAGAAACCGACGCAGATTAGACTGCTACGGGTGGCCGAACAGCGAAAACTCACCTCAAATGGAAGGGCAAACCGTCATCGCCGAATTCTACGAAGCTGAACAGGACTGGAAAGCGGAGTCTGTTGCATGACAACGCACGCCCGTATACTGTTGTCTCTTTCATCTGTGGTGAAACTGTTATCGCACATCCACTATACTCGCCTGATCTGGCGCATGCAGACTTCTTTTTGTTCCCTCGCCTCAAGGGAATGTTGAAGGGCACACGTTTTGCAGACTTAAAAGGCATCCGAGGACGTTAGACACCTGTGCTTCGATCGATCCTAAAGGAGGCCTTCTCTGGTTCATTCTATCAGCTTTATCAACGATGTCAAAAGTGTAGTGTCCAATAGATGTTACTTTGAGAATGAATAAAAGTATTTTGTTTCCATGTTTTGTTTTATTTGTTTTATGCTTTTATTCATCGAACTTTTTAGACGCATCTTGTAGGTGGAAGTGAATTTATTCCTAAAAAATTGAACGTGAAGTACAATCCCTTAGTTCCACCAAAAACATAATTTTACTTCCCTTTCACATTAAGCTAGGCTTGATGAAAATCTTTGTAAAAACATTTGACCAACAACGAGCTGCCTTTAAGTACTTGCAAAATGTTTTTCCAAGATTATCCGAAACCACACTTAAAGTAGACATATATTTGTTGGCCCACGAATAGGAAAAAAAATTAAAGGATGACAAATTTGTAAACTGTTTACCTGAATTTGAAAATGGCTGCATGGGCATCTTTTATTGTCGTGATGGAGCAGCCAGTCTTTCTTCTTCCACATCTTTGGCCTTTTTCGCCTCACGTTTTCCCTCAATCGTCTTAAAACCTCCCGTATGACAGTCCAAGGCGATCACAAACATCTTTCGTGATCATTTCCAAAGTTGTGCATCGTCGACCAGAATGCTTGTTGTCTTCCACAGACTCCCGACCATCTTTGAAACGCTTAAACCACTCAAATGTTTGGGTTTAGCCTAAAGCTTCTTCATCAAACGCCTCCTTCAACAGTCTGTGGGTTTCAGCCGCAGTTTTCTTCAGCTTTATTATCAATAATCACAACACGACCAACACAGTGACAAAAACAGCTCGAACTCAAAATCTCGTGGACAGAGGATGACACCGCCTGACGTACTAGAAACACCACCTGTCGGCAAAACTTCGTACCTCTTACGGTTCGGTCAGAATAAAACAATTTCGGGAGATATTGTGTAGCGCCTCGTATAACAATTTTCAACGATGTTAAAAGCATCATTACTGAACTCAGGAAGTCGAAAGATTTAGTTATTCCAACACCTCCTAAAGAGAAAGCCTCTGCACGGAGACCGTCATACATTGTTACATCATCATGGTAGTGCAAATTCAGGGCTTATTATTGGTAGAAATACAAATAACAATGCCCTACTTAGATGATATAACAATGTCTGACGTTTCAGTGCACAGGCTTCCTCTTTAGGAGGTGTTGGTTATTCTTGATGCTGCTTCACGGAATAATCGCAAAAGTCTTCATTAAACAAAGTAAACGACGACGTCACAATTTTTAACGCTGGCAAAAATCCCATTCAGCTCCAGGTAAATTGAATTTTAAAAAATTCTATAAACTACAATGGAAAGAAAGAAAGGATTTTATTTTTTCTTTCTTAGCGAGCACCTAGAAGCCAAGAGAAATATACTTGCCAAATTACAAGTTTGTAGGCTTCATAGTTCTGGAGATTTCATGATGAATGAGCGAGTGATTGAGTGTATGCATTTTTCGTTCTCTTTTATGTAATGTATATGGATTTCCTTTTTTGATGCTCTGTCCAAATCTGAAATCAAAATCAAGAAATTGGAAAAATATTGGCTAAGGTACGATCGACTTCATGAATTCAGTAATGATGCTTTTAACATCGATGAATATTACAAGTGTTAGGAACGCAGCCGATGAAAGCGACAGGTCCCGATACTGAAAAGTCACATGATCACAGTAGGCCGAGCAACAATCCAAACTTTGTTTCAACCAAACCAAAAAAACGTATTATTAAAATACAAAATGGAGACAATGAAGGCTACATTGGTGCTCTGCCTACTATGATCAGGTGACTTTGCTGTGGCTTGTCTCTCTCGACGATTATGGTTAGAAATAATTTAATAATAGGAAAAACGTTAAAATGTGCACAAACAGACAAAAAATTTTTTTTCTAATGCCACATAATCTTTATATATTTAGTCTTAATAATTTTTATGAGGAATTTATTACAAACCATTGGAAATAACTATAGCAATAGCGACTGCTTATAGCTCCGTGTTTTTTAAATTCTTTTTACGTTATCTCTTTGAGCCAGCTGTTTTGACTTTTCTTCTGAAATAATGATAAAGCGATTGTATGTTTCCAAGGACATTTCACTCCGCCTTACCACTTTATTAAAAAAAAAAACCCGGCATTCTGTTGACTTGACCGCGATGCATGTGCAAACATGAGAGCCCAATCTCCCTTGATGGAACGATTAAGTAAGAGGAAATTTATTGAATAAACAGTAATTACCTTCCCTTAGCCCGAGAACGACGTTTGGAATAAACATCTTAAGGTAGAAGCAATGTAAATTTGAGTTAATGAAATTTATTAAGTTAATCAGGAGGTGGACGAGGAACGAGCTGTGTTTGCCTCGGCTTAAGAACTTGATGTAGAAAATTAATTCCCTTAAGAGAAATTAATGGGATTCAAGAGTCAAGAAATTCCACCTGTGACGTTTCTGAATATCTTAAAAGGATTGCCGGTGGGTCCCTTCCATGTTGGTACTTATTGCTCCGATTTGTCTGTTCTCTTTAATGTTAGATGAGATCTTGGGTCGCTAATTTAAAGAGCTTTAAAGAAAAGTGTTTGCCCGTTTTCATAGTACGATTTACGTTACATTATGTCTAATAGTGTTTCAAGTATGTTTGCTCCAAGATGTTCTCGTATATATTTGCTCTGCTTCTCTTACGTCATTTGCTTGACAACTTCAGGCCAAATACGACGAGCTCTTTAGTTAGGATTTTGTTGGCGGTTCTACACTAGTTTTCTCCAAAGTTTTGAAAGTGCACCTTAATCTAAATGTTTTGCTTCAAAATCTAGATGTATTAGGTGAAAAGCATAGTGAACGCTTCCATAGGATAATAAAACCATATTATGCTAGAAAACAGACTATTGTTGCCGTTTGCAACTTGAGTAGCCAGATGTCAAGTACTCGAGAACGACGATTTCTGGATAATAATGGAGTTAAACATTTATTGGGCCATGTTTGAGTGTTCAGATGAAATTAAACATTTATGAAATGGGCCAAGTTTCGAATAAACATTGCAGTTTTGTTTACATGATCTAGTGTTTTATTTGCGTCATGGATGATTAGGATGATAGCATCTTTTGAGTCTAGTCTCCTTACTGTTCATCAACTTCGTGGCCTCTGTCTGCAATGGTTTATTACTGCATGCCTTGTATTCATATTGCCTATGCTCATTAAACCACAATAATGGCTTTCTTACATTATTAAGCTGATTTCTCAAACAGTTTATTGGTGTTAGCTTTGTTGTTAAAGTTTTATTTGCTTATTCCTTAAGTTAACTGTTTACTTTAATTGGGTTTACTTCTTTGAATTTGATCAAGCTTATATAGCGTGTATCAAAGGTCTTCATCGAGTTTCAAAATGCCGTAGCTCCACAACCTTGAATCGCAGGTAAACGATCTGCATTCCATTGGAAAGAGGGGATCGTCAAGTTTAGTTTCGCTTCCTCTAGTGAGTTCAGTCAGTTTATGTTAATATTACGAAACTAGCTCATGCCACAAGTACAGGTTGCAATGATGATTACATATTCCAACAAGATGGTCCTTCACTTAGAAATCACAAGATTCCTAAAAAGTTGGATCGAGCGCACAAGGACTCAAAATTTGGCACTTCAATCATGGCCACCTGATTGTGATTTTTTGTGGGGCTTTATTAGGGATAGTACTTATGTGCCTCCTCTATCAGCAAATCTGGACGATCTCGAAACTCGAATGACAACCGCCGTAAATGAAGTAACACCTGTCATGCTTCAGCAAGTATGGGAGGATTTAAGTATCGAGTGGGATGTGTGCCGTGCAGATAAGCTACCATGTCAAACTTGCGTATATTCTGAGCATTTTTCAACTTGACCTACTTCTGCATGTTGATTTTTTAAAAAAGATAGAATTTTGAAATCTGACGAATACGTTGTGAGGAATCCACTTTTCAGGATGATACGTTGTGAGGAATCCACTTTTCTTTTAGGACGGCCGAGTGCTATATGGCACTTTTACTCGTTTTTATAATATAGTCAGAAATAAAAAAGAACTGAGATAACACTTAACAACAAGTAGATAAAGAAGTCTATTGATCAAAATGACAAATTGAAAAGGGAAGGAAAAATTCCGCGACCTGGATTCAAACCAGGGACCATGCCTATCTCCTTCACCGCTCTTACCAACTGAGCTATAGCGGATATGAACCGCTTTGCTGTTACAAGATATCCAAGTGGAGTTCATTGAAGCCATAAAGCAACTCAATCGGCAGAGCAGGCCCCGACTCGAAAGTCGGGAATCATCCTTACCCTTAAACCATCAAATAAATTGATGAAATTTAACTCAAACATGAGATAATAAATAAACTGAAGAAACATCTTCAAGCGTCATTTCGATATGCTTGAAGATGTTCAGTTTATTTATTATCTTATGTTTGAAGACTACTGATATTCTTTATTTTGAAAGGTTTATAACGGAAATTCTAACTTTATTGATACAGACATGAGACGAGTAAAATATTTCGCTCAACAATGCCACTTTGGGTGCCAGAAGAGGATGCGGAAAGCATGGCATTATAACCAACCAAACACAATAGGTGAACGGGTGCTTCTCATTAGACGCAAGTTCAGCCAACAGAAGCTTCCATGCGATAATAAACAGGTTCAATATCAGGAACCAAACGTTACAATCTGGGTTGCTTATCTTAACTCAGACCAGAGTTTGTCCAATTGCCAGATTGCAACAACAAAGTCCACAACTTCAAAAGGGCAAATGCTGCTCCAAACGCATTTACTTATAAGATCCTATCGGGCTGCTCCAATGATTGAATGTCAGTTGCTCCCACAACTCAGAAGGGCCAACAGCATAATATCTACATGGGCAAGTTGCTCCTACAACAAGATCGTACGTAGCGTTAACAACTCCAGTACCTTTACCAAGTCCAGATAAGCAATATTTCTCAGCAATATTTCTCAGTAGGCCAAATAAACACATTCAAGATGGGCATGGCTTCTGCACCCAACATGTTTTGATGTCTCTTATCCAAGAGAGATTTCGAACTCCTTCTCAGTAATCAAATATACAAAAATATTTTATTACGCAACAAAAGTACGCCTCCCGACGTGGCATTGTTTCCCCACAATAAAAGGCATCGATAAGACTACAGCAACAAAGCAACCCAATAATAGTTTGCAACAGTAAAACAGATAAACAATTAAACAAATAACGACGTATCGGATACGTCACAACGTTGATACATCCTGCATATTACAATTGTTTATCGGTTTGGAAAAAAAAATCTTGTTTGAATAAATGAAAAATGTACAAAAATGTGATTTCATAAGGGATTGCATATTTGGAATCAGCGCGCTGAACCCATGTAACAAATATCTCTGTCTGTGTCTAAAGGGGAAAATCTTCAGACGTTTCACGTATAAAATTAATCTGTTGATATAAACTACTATCCTCTCTTAAATTATAATGCGGTTGTCTAGTTTAGCTCAACTAAAATCAACATACGTCGATTATTTGTGAAACAGTCATTATGTGTTGTCGGATGCGCCACCTGTAAACGACTTCTATAAAATGCCTCGGATGTTTGGATGTTCCATTAGCAATATATTTCTGGTGGTTAATTCAGTTTTCAAGTGAGAGACTTCTATGTCTGGCTTCAGACTAAGAGACGGGTTCTAGCCCCGGTAGAGAGAGAGAGAGAAAGAGAGAGAGAGAAAACTTTGCTGCAGAACTGGCTCCATTTCACTCAGCATTCTATCAAATGTGTACTAAGATTCATTCTCGAGGGTTTTATATAGTTCACTCTTCCTGGTAAACATAGTTTTGGAATCTAGATCGCCCTGTGGAAGTTATTTGCCGCATATGTTATTACTGACATTTTTTGCTCTTAAACTGTGCTGGAACCTGCTTCTAAGTAAACATGTGAGTACATGAAATAATTTTGTATTCGCAAGTCTATAAAAAAACCCTCTCGATGTCTAAACGATATGTTTTATACTTTTATTTTTTTCTTGTGACGTAGATGATTTTGGAGCATACAGAATATGATTGATTAGAGAATATCGAATGGCTTATTATTCCATAGTTTTGAATTGTAAGTTTTATCGGAATTTCAAAAGAAGTAATCTGGTGTTTTGGCTTTCCGTTGAAGCTTTTAACCAATCGCTGATTAAATGCTAAGGATGGTTCTGTATCAGTTCCTTTAGATTGGCTAAATTTTAACGAAGTTCCAGATAGGAAAGTTCCATCTAATGCATGGCTGGTCGATGGAATCTTAATTTGATAAGATGAATGCTGCCCTGATGGTAGCATAATTCAATCTTTTCATCGCACATGAAGAGACCGACGTCCATATGGGTAGATCATATTCAATAATGACAGAATGTGGAGTTTTTTTCCTTAAGAAATAAAAATTCTTAGAAAAACCCCTCATTTGTGTATTTTACACTCGCCCTATAGATAATAACTGCAAATTTAGACTTAATTTGAAACTAGTTCGGGTGAGATTATAACCCAAACCCACAAAACTTTCAGGACTTTTGATTTAAATACAATGATCATTTAAGGTGGCACGCAGATTCCTTACCAAAACGTTAATTTACTAAGTTGCAAAATAATGGGATCAATATGAGCATTAAAATTTAGGTTACTGTCAAAAATCACGCCCAAAAGTTTAACATTGTATGGCCAGTATTTTGGTGCTTCGCACATTTTAAAATGGCAGTTTCAGTTTTATTGATTGTTTATATTATCGGCTGGCTACCGAGTGCTTTGATAACTTCCCTTTGACCCTGGCTGGCTGACTGTCATTCTATTCAATGTTGAGTGTTTCAATATTTTGAAAATAGGCCTTGATTTATTGGAGCGTTCAATACACCATTATTATCCGAGCCCTCTTTATGCAATGTAACTTTATCCATGACTATTCTCCTATTGAAGATACCGTAGATACCTCGTTTGTAGAGCATGGTCTAATTAATCTAAATTCATCGACAAAGGCAGTACTTCAGCAGTCCTAATTGAAAGAAACAATTTTATCAATCGCGCATACAACTAGTTAGCAGAGAAGTGGTATTTAATCTTTTATTTGATATCAGTAAAGTTAACTTCATAGATGTAAACGAATTCAAAATACGAGAGGCATTCAAATTTGACCTGGACTTTATTTTTTTTTTTATAAAATCAGGCGCAACATGCGCACACGCACACGCACACGCACACACACACACACACACACACACACACACATCTTGATTCTCCACATATTTATTTTCAGCGTTCTGGGAGCATCTGGATACTGGTTCTATAGAAATCTTCAGGCTGATGTCGAAACCACGTCAGGACAGCCGTTTTCACTTACTCATTGGAGACTAACCTCTGCCCTCCCAACAACTCTTGCAATGATCCAAAAAAGGTGATAGTCGCAAGGGGAGAGATCCGGGCTGTATGGAGGATGTGGTAAGATGTCCCATTTGAGTTCCGTCAGTGT
Organism: Rhysida immarginata; assembly: GCA_023313115.1. Lineage (NCBI taxonomy): Eukaryota > Metazoa > Arthropoda > Chilopoda > Scolopendromorpha > Scolopendridae > Rhysida > Rhysida immarginata. The sequence goes on along the minus strand of JAHWFO010018671.1, from coordinate 2,029,998 downwards.
GTCCATAGTCAGTTGAGCTGTGTTTGGTCTGGCATTGTCTTACAGAAACAAACACCACTGGTAAGGAATCCTGATCGTTTTTTCTTAGTGTCGGCATCAGGAACGTCCTCAAAATTTCACAGTAATAGTGTGCATTTTTGGTTCGACGCTCTTCCAGAAAATCGACATGAATGATATCCTTAATGTCCCAGAATACAGTCGCCATTACTTTCGTTGCCGACGGTGTCATCTTGAATCTCTTAGGTCGTGGTGAGTTAGTGTTTCTTGACTCCATGCTCGCACGCTGCTTTCAGGAATATGGTGATGAATTCCCATCTCGTCGCTGGTCACAATACGCCTTAGGAGGCTATCACCTTCCCTGTCATATCGCTGCAAAGCATGGAACATATTTCCACCCGGGTAGTTTTGTGATCCTCGGAGAGTTGCTTAGGGAACCATCTGGTACAGATCGTGTTGAATTTCAGCTTATCATGGATGATGATCGCCACACTGCCATTGCTGATGTTCAGTATTGAAGCCAATTCTCGGACATGAATCTGCCTGTTGTTCCTTTGTTCGTGCGATGATGTCATCATTGACAGCAGTTGGTGGCCTTGCCTTGCCTCGTTGCCGGTGGATTCTCGCCCTCCTTCAAACTTTTGGCACCAAGCAAAAACGGATAATCGAGACAAGCATGACTCTGTGAACTGTCTTTGAAGTCTCTGATGAATTTCAGATGCTTTCCACCTTCGTTGTGGAGAAACTTGATTATTCGTTATTCCACTTTGGTCGCCATGGTCCGCCATTTAGTTTAAACAAACAATCGGTTGTCATGGTAACCGGATGACTGGTGCTGCATTTGGATGATAGGGGGTTGTTGGCATCCCAACAATGAAAGTTTAGATATAATTTACAAAATATAAAGTCCAGGTCAAATTTGAACGCCCCTCGTAAAGACGACAGTTTCACTTCTTGTGTCACGAAGACGTTGAATTATTCCTCTCAGAATTTGTGATGGGTGATGCGTACTGAAGGGAACACTTGGTCGTAAAATGTAACTACAGCATCAATGTTTTGTCCTGGTTCTCCTAAACACTCATATCATATCCCCCATTTCATTGAAAAACATATAAGATATCCATCTGCTCTCTTGCCTTGTGAACATCCGTGAAAAACAGTAGATATCCATAGGTGAACAATGTCCAGTACCAGTTACGGAGATCAAGTAGGGAGACTCCACTTTTCTGCAAAGAAAATTTTAATAGGAAGTCACGTCTGTTCACTTCAACAAGGAAACTATTTTTCATCATTAGCGTGCATATTAAAAACTGTTTTTCTGGTCAAACTTGCTTTAGACTAAGCTATATCATTCCAGTCGCATTGCTTAACTCAGTTTTATTTTATTTATATCTTATATTAATAGCAATACCAGATCCGGAGACCATGTTTATCTAAATTTAAAGAGGTGGCCAACCCCTTCCCTACTTGGCATATAAATCAAATGAAAAACAGTTTTAACCATTTTTAAGAATTCCAATTTTAAATTTTTTATATAGGACTGTTTTGTCATCGAAAAACTTATTATAGCATATTTTAAAGCTCTAAGTGTTGAAGAAGTAGGTCATAATCTCTTTGCAAAAACTTATCCAAGCTTTAACAAACAATCTTGTAAGTTAAGTAAATGTATAAATTATGAACTCTCCAATAAAATGCCGAAGCTTGTTACGCTCATTGTAAAACGTTTTGAATAAAGTGAATGGAGGATATTTCTGGATGCCCTGCATAATCGTAATGTATAATTTAATAAAGTTGTATTTTTGAAGTAAGGCCACACTTTAAACTTTGTTTCTTATTTATTGTCATCTCCACAAAGTAATTTGTTTTTTAAAAAAATCTATAATGCTTTCAGTTTTGTCCCTTCTGTCAGACCAAAAAATAGACCACATTGTCTTTTATTTTTCATTTTTTTTTGTTTAGCCTCGTTTCCCCTTTTGTTCTTTTTCTCTTTAAAAGAGTCTCTCGCCGTCGCTTTTCTTGACAACAAGAGAAAAGAGTGATGACAAGATCAAAAATGCAAACATACGGTTGCCATTCTGTTAAAAGAGAACCCCTAGCATCGCTTTTGACTTTCTTTTCTTTTTCTTTCATTTCTCGTTGTTCCTCTGTTTCTTTCTTTTTTAGTCTATTGCTGCTGCTTCTTCGCCGTCGAAACTCCCTTGACAACATGACAGGAGAAATTGCAAGGGCCAGCCAACTCCAACGCCAACGCAATCCAACCCGAACTGGGTTGGCAAAGTGAGGTTAAGGGAAAAGAGGAGAGCGGCGACGATGGGAAGCGCGTTGCCTGGCAACTGTATAAACGGCGTTGATGCATTGTTTGCTTGGTCAGCAACAGCGGCGACAGCGCCTCCGAACGGCTTAACGTCAACCCGCACAGGGTTCGAACACACGCTACAACAATGCAGTGAAAAAGAGATCCCATCAGTGAGAAGGGTAAAAAAGGAGAAAAAAAGAAAGGAGCATCCCTTAGAAAACCGCTGCCGCCATTAAGTCCCTCCTCCCTTCTCATCATCTTTAATAAAACGGATCTCTTTCCCTCTTTTGATACAATTACGAGGTGATGAAGCTGCGCACGTCGTGTGCGCCGTCGCTTCTCCCAGGCCGGTCTGTCGGCGCTGAGCGAGATTGTGATCTCGTTGGCTCGTGATTTATGTACACCACTCGCTACTTCGTAAGCTATCCCCTCCTCCTCCTCCCTCGCATCCAACTCTTTCCAAACAACAACGCTATCTCATCAGCCGAGGCTGTTTCGGAAGTCGTGCTTCTCTATTAAATTGCGGAATGCTCTGGAAAAACAAAGTTCGTTATTGTTTTCGTCATTTGGCTTGTTCTGCCTCCACTACTTCTCTCTCTCTCTCTCTCTCTTTTCTACTCTCTAATGTTTACTGTGATATTTCTTATTACAGGTAATAGCTTACATCAATAACAAAATAAGAAAGCCAGTTTATTTAAGAAAATACGGGGTTTGGACAAAATCATGGAAACACTGCCATCTGAGATTGACTCCTGCTCATACTAATGGTTCGGTCCAACTTGTTTGTTAATCATAATTCTGTTTTCCTTAGTTAGCGTGGATGTAAAACAAAAAGAGGACTTTTGAAAAACCCAACAAAAATGTAAAAAAATCCAACAAAAAATTGTATTGACAGAATTGAACCATTACGGCTTGTCTTTTAAGCGACAGCAATTCAAGTTATCAATTTATATAACAACCAGGAAACTGTGGAAATAATACATACAATGAAAGGAGACAAACAACCTCTTCTCCACATAAGAATTTATTAACTATTTGAATATACAGTACATTTCTACCACACTGTGGTCATCATTCAAAAGAATTCTTGCTGAACTATGACCACAGTTTGGTCGAAATGTACATTCAAGTGGAGAAGAGGTTGTCTCTCTTTTCATATCAATTTATAATTCAACAATGTCCACTTTGCAATACAAAGTGTGAAATTTTGTGGAGGACGTAATGAATGGATGAGAATTTGTTTAAGCGAAAAAAAAAAAAAATTAGTTACGAATTTCGCCACCAGAGGGCATTTTAGGTTGAATACCTGTAGTAAAAATGAAAATTTGTGCGGTCACGCAGCAGCAGTTACCTACTGTATTGAACCGAGGAATATTTGCGGAGATCCTGTGTTCAGTGTGTATACCGCTTACAATGAACGGTTAAGTTTGCGAAATCGCGAGTTGTTAAAAGTGAAATTGTTTTACCAAGACCGTAATTCCGCAGTAGTTGCTCTACGGAAATTTCGGACTTTGGAGGCGATGCGAAAAGTTTCATGAATGTGAAGCAGGATCATTGTCAGTTCGTCCTGGCAGAGGAAGCAAACCCATGTCTGCAGACGCATTAGAGGAGGTTTTGCTTCAGGTGGAAGAGGACAGAGCTGCAAGTTTCCATGCTAGCACCAGTATAGGGCGTGTGGCACAGACGTTGGATAGGACACGTGCAACTGTCTATAAGATCATGCGGAATATCCTCCGATATTATCCGTACAAACTTTCACTTGTGCACCAGGTGCTTCCACAAGATTGTGACGATCGACTCCAGTTTTCACTTCAGTTTCTTGGTCGCGTTGAAGTCGATGCAGAAAGTTCGTGGAATATCTTCTGGACAGACGAAGTGCATTTTCACTTGGACAGCGCATTGATTATACACAACTGCCGCATTGGGAATCAGAAAATTTGCACGCTTTCTTAGAGGTTTCGTTGTATTCCCCAAAAAGTGACTGTGTGGTGTGGATTTACGGCATCATTTATTCTGTGCCCGTACTTCTTCGAGGAGTTTAGTTCTAGATGTGACATGCTCGATCACCGGGCAGCGATATGCTTCGCTGTTAGATAACGAAATTGTTCCGGCTCTGCAGGGCCGTCAGTGCCTTGCACGCATAATCTTTATGCAAGACGGAGTTCCTCCACACATTTCACTGTGTGTTAAGGATTTTCTTAGACATTTTACAGAAGGTGTCATCATCCGTCACTGCCGTCTTGAATGGCCTGCCCAATTCCCAGACCTCACTCCCAGACCTCACTCCCAGACCTCACTCCCCAAAATGCTTTGGGGACATTTGAAACATCTGGTAAATCGTTTGTCCCCGAATACGTGAAAAATTATAGTCATGTTGAAATCTCTGGACTGTTTAAATATATTAGTTATGTGAAAGTAACCTAGTTGTTGATGGGCACATAAACCTAACGAAACAACCAACCAACACGAAAAGCAGTTACCTTTGAAACGATTTCAACTATTAATAATTTTACATTATTTTCATTCAAGACACATCATTCCAAGCCGTTCGATATATTACATGCTATTATTTGGTCTACCATTTGGCCCTATTAACAATGTAATTCCCATTTGACAATGATGTCACTTATAGCTGAATGTGGTTGATGCACAATGAGAGAACCTCGCGTACAGACTAATTGTAAAGGTGACATCTTACTTAGCCAGGGTGTTTACTGGCGACCCAACCAGAAGTGGCTGACGTTTGACGGTCAAAAAATCAGTCACTCGAAAACAGGATAAATAATGACTGCCCATACAATCTATCTGTAAACCAAACCTGTTTACGTTATACTGTAATAATTAGATATGTACAATAATATAGGGTGATTCAGTCAATTTCTGACCATTTCACTCGAATGACGTGCATTAGGGATAAACAATTGAAAGAATATGAGCGCCATATCGAATTTCTAAATAGTTGGAGTTTGTATTGTTGCAACGGTGCTGCATGAAAATCGTATTGTTGAAAAATGGCGCCCGCTTTATCAACAGAGCAGAAATGCAAGGTTGTCGAATGGTATTGCGAGACAAAATCACCTGTAACCGTGCAAAGAAAGTTCCGGAAGGAGTATAAGTGTCGCGACGCACCAGGCAGGCAAGCAATCATGGATTTTGTCAAGCAATTTCGTGTCAGTGGATATGTTAAAGGCAAGAAAAAAGGCGGGAGCGAAGCTCGTGTTCGAACGGCCGAAGTTGTCGAAAATGTTCGCACAAAGTTGGTCGATTCCCCTACCAAAAAATCTGTTCGCCGCCTATCCATTGAAGAAGGCAGGGCTGTCGTATACCACGACGTGGCAAATTTTGAGAAAGGATTTACACCTGTTCCCGTATAAGATCCATGTTTATCAGGAGTTAACACACACTGGAAGACAGAAGCGACAACATTTTGCGATGGAGTTTGGAGCAGAAATGGAAACCAATCAGGACATTGTGGACAACCTGTGGGTGTCAGATGAGGCCTTCTTCCATCTGTCAGGTGACATTAATAAACACAATGTTCGTTTTTGGGGTTCCCAGCACTCTCATGAAATCCACCGCGCTTGCAGGTGAAAATTACAAAAGTTGCCGCACATTATGAGATGCCTAAAAGTCGCATATCTGCGTTAATCTGCTTAATGAATATACCAGGATGATTCATTCATAAAACAAGCTACACCGTTCTAGCTCATGACAGAATCAGAGTTTTTAGTGAGGCGTATGTGCAGATGGATCCATAAGTCACCTCTTCATCCACGAAAGGTTATGGCTTGGTGCGCGATTTCCAAAAGAGGCATCATTGGTCCGTTCTTTTTTGAGGGCAGCGTAACGTCACAGGCTTACCTTAACATGTTGGAAATCTTCTTCATCCCCGAGCTTCGAAGGAGGCGTATACCGCTTCGACATCAATGGTTTCAAGAGGGTGGGGCTAGGCCTCACACCACTAATGAAGTGCTAGACTTTCTCAATCAAAAATTCGGAAATCGAGTCATTTCAAACAGGTTTCCAGATCGATTCGGGGGTGGCTTTCTTTGGCCCCCTACGAGTCCTGACCTAATAGATTTTTATCTCTGGGGGTTCCTTAAAGACAGTGTGTTCACTACAGCACCAAGAACCCTAGACCAGCTGCGACAAAGCATCGTCGACTGCTGCACCCTTGTGGATGCAGAAATCCTGGATAGAGTTATGAACAACTTCACCATTCGGCTGCGAGCAGTTCAAAACGTTCGTGGTGGCCACATTGAGCATATCAAGACTTTTCCACGGGAATAAAAACTCCGAACTGCCTAAAATATCATACTGAAATGCTAAGTTTGTAAACACTAATGGTTCAATAAATCATAATGCTGAAATGGTCAGAAATTGACTGAATCGCCCTGTGTTTGTATTTAAATATTTTTTGAAAAGCGCATGCCTTATATTGTATATACAAGTATAGCCTTTTTTTTCTCTGGCCGTACACGCGTTTAATACTTAATATTACATTTCATGTGGAAGTTGTTTTAATAGCTTTTTTAAATTTTAATAATCTAATTATTTAATTTTAATAATTTATTATTACATTTAGCGTTAATATTGAAACGGTAAAAGTTGAGAAATCGGTTTTCGTGTAATATTTCTTACCTTGTAAATTTATTTCTTGTGAGGCCCAATCCATATTTCATATATTCCATTCGAGTTTCAATTATTCTTTTTACCGCATGGAATATTGTTCGGCTCTTGAGAATTGCTTCGCCCTCAGAAACGTATCGGACTTTTTCTCCAACATAATTTCACAGCCAAGAAGCTTAGTCAATCCATTTCGCACAAAAAATAACGAAAAATTGTCTATATTTTGCAAGTAAACAAGACCTTTTCATATTGAAATACTGTGCCAGCTATGTTATTACCTGTTTTCGAAGTCGACAGTGACGCCATCTGTCGGTCGATTGGTTCGCGAATTGGATTAGCAGCGGCAAATATAAAACCTCCATTATTTATGGACATGGAAATCTAGTCAGTTTTCCATATCATGACTGGTTCCTGGCTGGAACCACGAAGTTGTGTTGAACGACCCGTACAACATCTATATGGATCACAAATGAGTCCAGTAAGACATGGTTCTATTTATTATTTTACCTCAGACATTATAAACATGTAGTGTAAAATTACAATGTAGAAAAGTGGAAGGAAAATATCCCTCTTTTCCACTGTCGCTGCTCTAATAAATTGGGATATCGCGGACAATGCCCAACAATGCTATTACAATGCTGTTCTGGTTCGAGTCCAGAAATATTTTTATAATCTTCAGTTTCATAATTCCTCTTGAGCAGATTGTGTGTTCTTGAAATTTTTCAGATCTCTTTCGCTTGACTGTGTAGATTCAGGAGATGCGAGTCTTTAACAGTCTTAAAGTTAAGCACCACCCATTGCATTTTTACCCCTTTTCTCTCTCTACGTGTTGAACTTCATAAACATGTCGTTGTTTTAGCGTATGCGCAGATCGGAACAATTCGATTAGGCTTCGTTACACGATTAAGCGTTAAAACTTTGAAAAGTTGGTTCATAAATTGAGTAAAAAAAAAAAAAAAAAAAATCCGAGCGGGAAAAGTTCCACTACGAGAAGGAGATTTCCCTTGATAAGGGGGCTCTGCTCATATCGGGTTTCTTTGGCTTCGTGTTCCCGCGGGATTTGGAAGGGATTTCAGTGGGTTACGCCTCCGCTACCACAATCTAATAATTGGCTTTGGCAGAGGTGAACGGATACAGCTCAACACAAATACGCAGAGAGAAAAGGAAGGGAGGAGAAAAAAGCAGATTAAGTCGGAGATAGAAAGAGAGAGAGCGAGAGTATATCATTTTGAAGAGATATAATGGACTTGATTATGGGCATTAAAAAGAAGCCATGTGCTTTACTTGCATTTTTAGGTCTTTCATACGGCAGTTGTGTTTTGATGTAAGGAAGTGATGTAAGGAAGTGAAGCGAGTTTTACCAATATATTATAAGAGCAGCTCATGCGTGCAATACATCATTTTTTATATAATCGTGTTTCCAGTAAAAGCAACTAGGTACACCAGTAAGAAGCCTCGAGGACATTCTCATCATCTAAAAGGTTGTAGCTCTGCTTCGATCCATCGTGGACATGAAATCCATAAGCCCCTGGAATGATATGAAGCCATTCCTTTCAAAGGATTTTCCTCATAGCTTCCTCAAAATTGGTTGGTCTCCCACAAATTGCTTTTGTCTTGCTTCTCACATTAAACAAGAGGATTTTACCTGAACAAAAATGGGGAACCCGACTAGATCCCCCCGTTAGGTCTGCCTCTGGTGATTTTACTCGTAAACATTTTCCTCTTTGTGAATTATGCCTGATAAGGAAAAGTGAATGGGGTAAATGGTTTTGTAAATATGTTTGTACTTTGATTGTGTTTTAATTCCTTGAATTTGTGTGTTTAACTTCTGAAACGAGATAAATCTTTATATATTTGTGTGCATTCTGTATGTTACCCTACATTAATGGTCTGGAACCACATCTTTACATCATCAGTAGTGGAATAGCGGGAAAACAACCATTGCTCCTTAAATTAACCGTTTTATAAGCATAGACGTATATATTCCGACTACTTAGTAGTCGTCATCTGTATAGGACCCACACAGCTATGCTTATTAAACGGTCATTTGTGAAATAGTGTCTCTGTTTTCCTTCCATCTCTCTGATTACGTCCAGTGTTTAAGGTTAACGCCTTATTTTTTTTTATTAATAGCGAGTTCAACAGGCAGTAGTGGTGTCTGGGCATTTATTCCAGTGGGATCTATGGAAGTAATTGCACACTTACTTTCGACATCCATGAACGTGTGGCCTAACAAAAACAAATATCTCATACTAAAGACTTTATCACCCTAACTCTGTTGAATCAGTTGCAATATGTAAACCGGTATCAAGTAATGCCATTGATATGGAATTGAATCTTACGTGCGTGTTGTTTCGAGACGTGTTTACAGGAAATTGATTTTTGATTAGTGTAGAACATTCTACCGGGCAAAAATATTTAAATATCGTCGTAGATTCATTCATCCAGCTATAATGATAGCATACCCGCAGATTTTATGCAACTTTTAAGTATTTTTCCACATAGTTTCCAAGTTTATTTAAGCATTTGTCATTGCGCTCAATGTACTTCCGCATGATCACTTCATAGAAGCTGCTGCCGGTGAAGAAAGTCATGCAGTTTTCACTTGTTCATCATCGCTGAAATGCAGGCTACCGATGATTTCCTTTAAAACCTGGAACATGTGGTAGCCACTGGACGCGAGGTATGGACTGTAAAGCGGGTGGTCAAGTTGTTCCCAAACAAAAGATCTGATTAGTTGGGTACAACTTGACCACCCGCTTTACAGTCCGAACCTCACGTCCAGTGGCTACCATCTGTTCCGGGAGCCAAAGGAGATCATCGACAGCCTGCATTTCAGCGACAATGAACAAGTGAAAACTGGGCGATTTTCTTCATCGGCGGCAGCTTCTATCAAGTGATCTTGCGGAAGTACATTGAGCGCTATGACAAGTGTTTAAATAAACTTGGAAACTATGTGGAAAAATAGTTGAAGGTACATAGAATCTGGTAAAGAAAAAGTTTTGAAAAAATATATAGTAGGTTTGTTTTTATTGCAAAACGGATCTTACTTTACGAATAGCCCTCCTTCGTAATAAAGCTCTTTTTGTATTAAGATTATTTGAAAAGCATGACGAAAATTTCATTTTGCTTAATTAGGTTCTACAATCATGGGTCTGAGTCCTATTAAAATAATGGTGGGATGGAATCGGAATAAGGATACATAATCGTTTGATTTTATATTATCGATGAGTGCAGTATATCGCATAAAGAGGATATTGCTCAACACATCTGATGATACCTTAAATATTGAGTGGCTAAATTATTATGACCATCTTAACGTTTTAAACAAATTAGCTATGGTGTCTCGCTGTTATCACTAGAAGGTAAGGCTGTATAAAAAAGAAAGCTTAGTGGTTACTAGGAAAGTAGTGGCATTGATTTGTTGTGAAGATACAAGTAAACAACGCGATTTGACAAAATTTGTAAAAACTCGGAATGATCATCAGCGAAATCTCCGCATTCGTGAAATGTTCAAGAGCAGCTGTTGTTTTAATGTGTTTAAGGACTGGAATGTCAGCCACTTGGGGTCGTCATCGACTAGTGAATCCTCGGGCGAAACAATAAGTGTCCAGAATTGTAAGAGATAACAGAAAGATAACAGTGCGGCAAATTGCAGCACATACAATGATCTTCTCGAATGATCCTCTTAATGATCCTTTCAAATGAACTTGAATTGCACAACGTATCTGACCAAGTTCATTATTCCAATTAAAGACTGTTACTTTCAACAAGATAAGGTGTCCTGCCATTGTACCCTTATTGTACAGAATTGATTCCAGGAACTTGAAGGAGAGTATACACTCTTTGAAACGTTATAGCTCAGCAACGAAATGAGATAGAAATATAAAGTTTGTTGTGTATGATCCAGACGGCGCTGGAAAAGCCTGGAGTGGCGGTAGTGTGGTTTGTCATCCAGAGGATTAATTGGGCCGCACTTTTTCGAACGTACTGTCACGTGTCAAACTTACCTGCAAATGTTGAAACTCATGATTCCACGTCTGAATGATCTCTTCGAGAATGGAAATGAGGTTTATTGGGCTCCACCTAACTTTCGTGTCGATGTGAGAACTTTCCTCGATCACACATTCAATCACAGATGGATAGGACGAATAGGAAGTGCTACGGAGTTTCCGCCTCGATCTTCCGATTTAACCCCTCTCGACTTGTACCTTTTGGGAACTTTAAAGAACACTGTGTACGCCACAAACCCACAAACATTGACGGAATTAAGAGAGACTGAACATTCCATCAATGATATTCCATTAGCTACAATCCAGTCGGTATGTCGCTCTGTTCGACGTCGGTGTTGGAATGTACTGTGGCAGAAGGTGGACATTTTGAACATGTACGGCCTTACGGATGTTTGAGGAATGAAATGCAACAAAAACCTTATATTTCTATCTCATTTCGTTGCCGAGTTATAACGTTTCAAAGAGTGCATACATCAATTTGGGACACACTCCATACTTAGATTATATAACCATAACACCAGATCAAATCCCGTTGAGCATTTGCGGATCTAGTTAAAACAGGCAACAAACAGTTGGATCCAGAGCCATCGACTCTCACACATCTGGAAGGTGCTCTTCGTCAAGCATGATCTCAGATTCTACAAACCGCTTATCAACATGCCAAGAAGAATTGACACAATATCAATGGCAAAAGGTGATCCAACGAAGAACTGAGGAGGTGTCATAATAAATTAGGCGCTCAATGTAGAGAGTATACAAAACGATGCAATAGTCATAATAACTAGGATACTGAATGTATAGAAAAATTGAAAAAAAAATTCTGGAGTCCATTTAGAAACAATGATCGATCGTCTTGAAATATGTAAGAGTGAAAAGGTTTAGAGGATATGGTAAAGCGTAATCTAAAACGGGCTTCTGTAGATCGTTCGTTTTCTGTGTACAAACATAAATCAATAACTTTAAAGAGGGCCTTCAAAAACGTAACTCTTTAACTCGCTCCTCCAGAACCCTGCATTTTCGTGGAAGCGAATTTATTTTTTTTCTTTTAAAACACAAGTGCTGGAAAGTTAAATTTTTTATTAGAGAAGAATCGAAATATATTTCTGCGTTTCTCCTTTTACACTCAGGAAAAGAAGTTAAGAAGTTTTAAACCCTTTGCTCTTTTTCTTCTTTTTCGAAATCTGTTCGTGAAGGATTGTTCGAAGTGAGAAGGGAAATGTAGCCCCCGCCGCCTTGTCATTTAGATTACGAACAGATTTTTCTCTCAAGAATTTATTTGCACGTGCCACGTCCATCACGAGAGCTCAGGTCCCGCCTTCGAAACGAAGGCCTCCACGTTTAATAGGTTCGATTCGCTTTTTTTTTCTTTCTTTTTCCTCCCTGTCTTTTTCTGTTCGCTCAATAATGGTAATGGCAAAGACAAACTCGGGGGTGTTTCAATGTTAATCTACGACATTAAGACGTCAGGCGTGACTTTTGTTTCTCGTTTTTGCCTTATGAGGTCGATCGACGACGAAACGAAAAACCGACAAAGACATCGAAAAAAAAATGATTTCTTTTCGACTATAGAAAAGAAAAAAATAGTAAAAATTGGAAGTGGAAATAGGAAAAAAACTTTTAAGTTTTCAATCATGCAATATTAAATTACTATCGACTTTTTTATATTATTATGCAGTAGGGTCCTGCTTTTTTTCCATCTTGTATATACAAGCGAAAGAATTTTCTAATCTATTTTGAAAGTTAAAAGCATTTAAGTTACTTATTTTCTGAATGTAGCGGTTTAAAAATTAAAATTAAAGCGCTTTGATTACATTTCGTGTTATTCAACGTTGTATTAACAAACCTTTAGAGAAAAGTAAATTTCATTGCAAATCCCGAGGGCTTCGACATGAAGTACTCGTTCTGAACTTATTAACGCTCGTTTCATTATTTCAAAAGCGTATTTAAACAAAATTGTAAATTAAATATCTAACATAAGAATAATTTATCGAGGAAAAATTGCAATCTTTCGAAGAGTACTTCTAATTCACTTTGTTAAAAACCACCCCTTCAGGCTAAAGATGCTAGGATTGAATTGAATTTTTAGAATCTTGTTTACGAATATAGGAATGCTTTTAAACAAATGTTTATTTAATTGCAATTGCAGATAACATGATTAAATGTGAATTTTGTTTTCCGCGTGTTATTTTGAAAGTTGTTTTGTTTGGAATTGTAAGCGCTTCTACTTCAGCTATCTCGCAGAAGTTTCGTATTTTAAGAGCTTATTAAAGCATCATCCTCCGTGCCAAGCTAGTAATAGTTGTAGTAATATAGGTACATTAGGGATCCATTAGAAGGGGAAGTTGAAATTCGGTATGTTATAGGCATGTCCTGCTTCACTATTTAGCTTAGTTTTGCTTGTCCACTGGATCCGGAGTTACGGTGGTGGGAGGTAGATGGGACCAACTGGGCTATTTGGTTTATATTGGTATGTAAAGGAGTGAAATTCGGTATGCAGATTCTTTTAGACACGATTTATATTATCTTGAATCTTGGACCAAATTTTCCCAATGGGGTCGGAGTTGTGGAGGTAGGAAGTGGTATCTTTGTCTATTAGCGTTTTCAAATGGCAATATTTGGCATGTGTTATGCATTCGATCGGAAATGACAAGAAACGAAAGAAGATAGAGCTCTTTTATATTTTCTAAATATTATGTTCGAGAAAATCAATTGTTTGGTCTAAAAGAAAAATAGGGGTTAAAAGTAGATGAACTCATGGCTTCCGCTAATTTCCTTGGGGGAAATAATTTAAAGTGTTTCTTTACGAAGCGCTCACAGCTTATACACTTTGGCGCTCGACCCCTAATTTTTTACCTATTTATTTTGAGATTCGTTTAGCATATATCCCACGGGGCATTATGAAAGATACACAGATGGAAGTAGAAACGAGATTTTTAATTATTCAAATTCTTACAGTACAAAGGATAAAAGTGAAGAATGCCGTAACAAATCTTCAGCTATTGTTTATCTGTATCTAAAATTTCGACCAATACAGCACGTAACTGCTCAAATCATGACAGTCTTTTTTATCCTTCTTTTATAATATGTCCAAGGAAATTTGGACTGGGCATCAGTTAAACTTCTGATTTCAATTGTTAGAAAAAGCTGCAAAGTAAAATTAAGAATGTCTAAAAATTGAAATTAAAAATTATTTGGACATACCAGTCCAACTTTCGTTCCATAGGCTATACTTGTATATATGGTGAGTCAAAAGTCTGTTACCCCCTTCCTATCTTGGATACCAATGTAATTATGCGAATTCCAGTACAGGGAATGAATAGGAACTGAGGGTGCTCTATCTGATGGAGCACTTTCATCATCTCAAACATGCAAATTAGGATACATCCAAATTCTATCTCGAAAACCTTAAGAGATACACAAAAAATTCCAATTGCAAATTGTTGCTCAACCGCAAATTCCAAACAAAGCAAAAAAAAAAGTTCACTAAAATCTGATGAGCGGATCACCCACAGTTCTCATTGCAAGTCCTACAACATAAAAACCTTGATTGCTGTCAAGATTGAGGCAAGGGATGAATGGCCATAGGAGGAAACAAGAGCAACAGAGTCCAAAGATCCTGAATTCAAGTCTCAGAAGTAACCACCGAGTGATTTTTTTCCCCTTCTGAATACCATTTGCCAAGCATGCAAATTATTTCCTGCACCATCCTCATCCAGTTCTGGAAAGTTCCACAATTTACCATAAAGTCACCAGTTTTATTGGTATAAAAAGGAAGGCATGTTGAAGCTGAGAAAAAATCAAACCAAAGTAATACTTATCTTCTAAAATATTTTACATGTGATAAATTATCTAAGAGAAGGTTTATATTTGATGTTTGCTATTTATTTAGGCTTTATCATAATATCATTTACTCTTCTAAATTTCTTAATTATGTCCAATTACGTGTACCTAAGCTCAATTCCCGAAACAATGAAATTATTTATTTACCTTTACTAAAGAAAACAATTGTAAATAATTTACCCTTCTATAGAATATTTAAATTATGTACTATTATATCCAATCTGATTGATATCAATGCAATGAATTAGAACGATTTCAAAAAAATTGTTACAGAAAATATTTCACTCATTCTGTAATCTTTAATTATTTTTCTTTGATTACAGTTTTTTTCATATTAATATTTTCATTTTTTTATAATCTATAATTTTATTTTATTTTAATTTCTCTCTTTCACTTTAATTGCTCAGCTGTAATGTGTTACTGGGCACTCAGCCTGTTGCTTACAATTATAAATAAATAAAAATATAATGGCACAGTACACTAACCAGGAAATGATCGACATGGTCCTTTGCTTTGGTGAGGCGAGGCAAATTTATCATGCCAACAGCCAGGCATCGTTGAAATGTCGTGCGGAATAATGCTATGGTGCAAGTGGACATCGCATTGAACACTATCTGGATTGATGGAAAGACTTACTTTGTAACAGATGTAAGCAACAAACAGTAGAAGAGCCAATTGTCCTGTTGCAGAGCTTGCAATGAGGATTGTGGGTGATCCGCTCATCAGATTTTGTTGAACTTGTTCTTTGTTTTGTTTGGAATTTGCTGTTGAACCAGTGTGCATTTGGAATTTTGTTGTGTATTTCTTAGGGTTTCGAGATAGAATTTGGATGTGTCCTCATTTGCATATTTGAGATGATGAAAGGTGCTCATCAGATAGAGCACCCTCAAGTTCCTATTCATTCCCTGTATTGGAATTTGCATAACTACATTGGTATCCTAGATAGGAAGGGAGTAACAGACTTTTGACTCACCCTGTATAATGCGATAGTCCAACAAAAGCATGTTCAACGATGTCGAGCATGATGAATCGTGCTTGAGCAATTGCGTGCGGTATCGGTCGGACTTTTTAGACAAGGCCTTAATTGAAATTAATATTTGAACAATAACATAAATTTGAAAAAGCTCGGACTTTTTTCTTCTCCAGGCCATTGTTATTGTATACAGGTAAAAACTTTCAGGACCAAAATAAGCAGAAAAATTTATATATTTATAAAAGTTTGAAGGTATTCTGCGATAGACGAAATTAACATTAAAACATACAGGAGGTATAAACGGTGCGATTTATTTCTACGGTATAACAAGATAATACAACCGCAGAACGGCCTCCGTTAGTTTTCCAAGGAAGTCTGAAGAGAGCACAGTTTTCTTCAGTTCTTGGAATTGCCGTAACTCTTCTTCTACTACAGGGCATCCTCAAACAGTTCTAACTCTAGAAAGAAACGTTTTCGACATTTTCTGCTTGTTTTGGTCACTAGGATATATCCTGAAAGTTTGTATGGACCATTGAGAAACACCATATATACGAGTCAAAAAATAGGTTTCCCGTACATTTATACGATAACCTTTATTTTTCGACATAATCACTAAGGTTATTCAAGCATTTGTCATAGCGTAAAATGAGGTTCTTCATTCCTGGGTGAAATTCTCCATTATTTTGACCATACAGTTTTAATAGAAGAAAAACTCATGTTACATATAGGGAGAGTGCTCACAATTAATTTGTACAGGTGCGGCAGGTATTTGAGAACAGGTGAGTATGCCGTAATAGTTAATACGTCATACTATTTAACAATTCCAAAACGAGGCAGATAAACATGGCGGATCTAAAGATAACCCAGCAAATGAAGTAGGACACTCCGACTCCGAGATTGCTGCATTCCTGAAAGTCGCCCATTTCGTTCGTGTTCAAAGTTCGGGGAGAACTGGACGCTACCAGTGGTGATGTGCCAACCGTTTCACAGAGGAAACGACATTGTCGGCAAGCTGCAATCGACGAGGACCCCGGGAAGTCCATAAGGGTACTCGGGAGGGAGCTCCAGGTTAATGAAATGACCATTCGATGTGTGGTGCATGAAAACCTCCGTTACAAGTCGTATGTGTTGCAGAGGGGATAATTCATGTCCGAGACCACCAAGGAGAATCGACTGGACAGGGCCAAGCGCCTCGTCAACAAGCTAAAAAATTCGGAGGAACCTGGAATGCTGTGGTTCTTTTCAGATGAAAAACTCCGTGCAAGACCAGAAGGTGAACCGCCGAAATTTCAAACTCCCAGAAAGTTCCAACTGTCATGCATACGAAATTTCCAGCCGCAGTGATGGTTCTGGACGTCGTGAGCAGTGAAGGCGACGTGACACCTCCACATTTCTTCCGTCAAGGCCTCAGGGGTCAAGGCTGCTGCCTACACCGATGTGTTGGCAAGAGTTGTGAAGCCCTGGATCTACTGCAACACGTAGTAGGCCGTATATTTTTCAACAGGGCTCTGCTCCAAGTCCACAGCACCCATGCATGGATGATCACGAATCTTCACGACCGTATCCCTTGCAACATGTGCGCGGGCGGGCCACCCCCATCTCCCCTGGTCTCAATTCTTTGGATTATTACGTCTGGGGCGTCGTTGAGAGGTAGTCCAACAAGCATCCACACAACACCGTTGAAGCTCTCAGGACAGCTATTGTGGAGGCAATGGCAGAAATCCACTTCATTGCAGCCTGCCAGCGGTCCCGACAGCGTGTGGAGACTGTCGTTGCGGCGGACGGTGGTTTTATTGAATAATATTTATTTTGTCATTTTTTGTACAAAAATGTAAATTGTAATTAAAGGCTCTGTGGTATCTTTAAGTGTCTGCTACTTTTACCTGCGGACGTCGTCTTGTTCTCAAATACCTGCCGCACCCTATATACACCATGTTATAAAAATATCGTTAAACATGTATAGGAAAACTGTCGAAATTTTTGTTCTGCATTATATGGAAACCTTGCTGAGTTTATTTTGATCTTTGTTTTGAATATCCCATGTCGTACTTAATGGTGACGTTGATTCTACGAGGTTTTAGTTAAAAAGTACGTGCAGTTGTTGTTGTTTTTTTTTCATGACATCTATAATAGTGCATTACGTTATATAGACCATAAATGTGTCATAGATTTCACGTTTGCTATTTCGTTTCATATTAAGAGGGGGGGGGGAAAGGACGGATAACCCCACTCCATATATTGATAAGCACGACAAAGTTCAAGTCCTTTTGAATTTATCCACTCAGCCCTGGTTTCATTTTATTTTTTTCTTATTTGAAGTTTGAAGAAAATGACAATCGAGAAAAGAAATTGGCTTATCGCATATACGATATGAAGAAGAAGAAGAAGAATGCAAACATAGGAAAAAGAAAAATTGAAGTTTGAGAAAAGATTTTTTTGTACTCTTTCTTTAAACTTAAGATAACGGAATAGGATGTACAATTTCCTTAATTTAGTGTACAAGAAAGAGGGAAGGGAGCCTGAACGAAAAAGGAGGGGGGTGTGCGAAAACAGAAAAAAAGAAAAACTAAAGCAGCGTTGCCTTCTTGGTAACATGCGCAAACAGTGGAGCGAGAGCAAAACAGAAGTAATGGTTCGCGACGGTCGGCCATTATCGTTTAGATTCGGTGTCGCCATGGCAACGGGCATGCAGCCAGCCCTCACTACCCCTCCTGTCTTCTTCAGTATAGGTTTTTTTCCTTTTTCCTCCTCCTTTGCCTTGCAGTTCTCTATTCTCCTCCTTCTTGGTGGGTAGGCCTCCTTTTTATTGGCCCTGGGACTCGACGTGCTGAATGCAAACGCGGCGCTCACTTGATACCGACTGCCTGATGGCGGATGACCCCTGTGCACGACCATGTGCGGTCTCCGATGCCTATAACGCTTCTGCTCCCGTCTATAACGTCTAAAGATGGTGGTTCTTGGGAGGGGGGTTAAGAGAATAAGAGTGGAAAATCTGGGCGAGCAGGGACCGTTGCCGATGCAGGGAGCGTCGTATACTTGAAGAGGGAGATATGAAGTTTTTACGCAGTCTATGCACGGCTAAGCAAAGTTGCTGTTCTGGCTGATAAGTTTTTGAACAGTAAAAATAGAAGGGAAATGCATCTGCATCAGGGATCCTACTTTTTTTTTCTTCTTCCTTTCCTCTACTTTGAATGCTCCTATTAAAGGGATTTTTTTCGAATTTTTTACTCCGCCTCCCGTTAGCGGTGAGCTTAAATTTTTTTTCTTCCTTTTCCCGCGCTATCTCTGCTCTACGTGCCTATATAGACTTCTAGACTTCATGGTGTCCATAAAGAGCTCTTTAAAGATTATCGTAAAAACGAATCTCGGAGGTTATACAGGCTTGTGGATTAGGTGCTATTAAACACGATAACGGATACGAAGTTTAGCTTTATACGAAAGTATTATTTTAAGTGAAAAGATTTTTATAGAAAAGTTGTAAACGTGTAAAGTTTAGACACCTAAACATTATAAGAGACTACACTGTATAATTTCAGCTTCAGCTTTCTAAGAGCAAAATTAAATAGAATTTTTGAAATTTGTGTCTTTAATTTTTAATCTTAACCCGTGAGCGGTGACATGGGAGCCAATGGTAATGTTGGTCTGTGCGATCCAATATATAAAAATTTTAAAAAGTAATGGAATAACCAATGTTATTGTTACCAACTTTTTTAATACTTATTGCAAATGAAATAAGTATGGTGTTCGTTGAAGATAGCTTTTCTATTAAGTAGGACTTATTTTAATATAAAAATTTGCAAGACAAAGTATACTTTCTCAAAAACATTAAATTTGTAATTTTTACCATAGGCATATCCTTAAAAAAATGCTCTCAAACGGGTGGAAAAATATAAACATTAAAAACCTGGCATTGTGAGTATTGAGAGGATGGGTAGACAGGAAGGCACACAGAATGTGATAAAGAAAAAAAAACGCTTTTATTTTTGAAACGTTTCCACAGAGGCATAATGTCGTTCTTTGAGATGATATTTCAACTTAGAAAAGAGGAAAAAGTCACATGGCGCAAGATCAGGGGAATAGAGAGGCTGAATTACCACTGAAATACGTTTTCTGGCCAGAATTTGCGTGACAGAGACTACACGTACAGTGTGACAAGGTGCGTCGTCGTGATGCATCTACCAAGTTTCCGCAACGCTTTGCTTCACTCGAAGAACCCTTTTACTCAGTCTCTCGAGAACTTTACGGTAGAATTTCAATTTCGAGGCCTCTATTTTCGTGACACACTAAAGAAACACTCTTCACGCGAATGTTTCGTATCAATGATGTAGTGACAATAGGAAGTGGAAAATTACACTGAAGATCGAGCAGATGCTTTTCTAACTACCAGTAGAGGGAGACGCCTCCTGAATTGCCAGATAGCCGGCTCATTCTCAATATTTTTTTTAAATAGATCTGTTAAATAGATGCAAGGATATATCAGAGCTGGGAATAAAAGTTTGAAACCGATCGGAATCCTGTGCGATATTTTTCCCGCTATGTACTGCAGGACCTCCAACTTCATCAAGAAGGATAGACAGTACAGTGAACTGTCCTTTTTATAAGGTTAAACATTTTGGACCCGGCTCAATGGACCAGAATGTTAACTTTAACCGCCATTTTAGTAATTATAACTTACTTTTTGATACTCTATCCGAATTTGAAGCCAAAATTGACAACGGAACGACAGAAAATTCTTTAACTTTTCACAGGTAATCAATTAACCAGTATATTTTAAAGTGTATGTGCCATGATTACATGGACAGTGACATCATAATGAGATATGATCATTTGAATTTCTAATATCTAATGCTATGAAATTTTATAATGAAAAGGGCTTTATGGAACCTACACTAATATATGTAAACAAATGAAATGGTTTTGAACGAATTTAAATAATATTTTTTTTGTAAATTGATTTTGAATTTATACTCTAAAAAAAATTAGTAACATAATAAAGTATGAGAGCGTTTACGTTAACATAGAATGGAATTTTATATAAAAGTTTTTGACAATTATTTTTTAGGATATTGAATAAAATAAAATCTTTCGTTTTCCTGGGAAACAGGTGGCGTTAAAAGTCTTGCTTCTGGCATGTTTGGGTTTCATAATCTTCATGAAAATTGTATTATCATCATTTAAACATTATCTTTGGAGGGAGCTTGTAAACAAAGATTTATTATTTAATTATTTTGTTTGTTTATTATTTCGACCTATTTCAAAATTAATTTGCATTCTATTCAAGTTTTAAACAAAACAAATTTTTTCCAGTCGATTCCATAATTACTCTTTAGTTATTTTATTACTCAGATTGCAGTGAAGTACACAGTCCAGACACATAAATGTGACCACCTGTCAGTAGCCAGAATAACCACCCTTCGCGGCGCGGACAGTTGCGAAACGGGCAGGAAGAGAGTCAATCAGGTTCTGGAAGGTATTGACAGGGATGTGAAGCCATGCCGACTCCAATTCTGTAGCGAGCTGCCGTAGGTTGCGCGGTGGAGGATCCATGGCGCGAACAACCCGATCGAGGTGGTCCCACGTGCTCTATGGGGTTTAAATCCGGGTAGTTTGGGGGCTAGGGGAGTACCGTAAACGCATCCTCGTGCTCTTCAAAACAAGCACGGACACTGCGCGTTGTATGGCACGTCGCATCGTCTTGCTGGAAGATGTCATCGTGTTGAGGAAACACAATCGCATGTAGGAGTGGACTTGGTCCAAAAGAATAGATGCGTACTTAAATTGATCCATGGTGGCGTCCACAATAATGAATGCACCTAGGGAATGCTACGAACACATTTCCCAGATCATAACGCTGCCTCCTCAGTTTGTTTTCTGATGCTGAACGCCGTACACGCCATCGCCCATGTGTCCGATGGAGCATAAACCGTGATTCATCGGAAAAGCCACCTATCGCCACTCTGTTCCTGTCCAGTTGTGGTACTGGCGTGCAAATGTTAGTCTTTGTCGCCGGTGAACAGCCGTCGTCATTGGCGCCGAACCAGCCGTCTGCTGCGGAGCCCCATACGCAGCAACTTTCGCTGAATTGTTATACAGGATATAAGTTTGCTAGCCCCCTGGTTCATCTAGGTCAGTTGGTCCACGGTTGCACGTCTGTACGCTTGCACGCATCTCCGTAGCCGTCGATCACCTTTGTCATCTATGCCCGTGGTGCCCCACACTTGGCACGTCGCTGATTTTGGATATTGCCATTCTGCCATGCACGGTACACTGTCACCACGGCGGCACACAAACAGTTGACAAAACTAGCCCTTTTGGAGGTCGGATAAATCGCTACGTTTTGCCATGACTCCAACAGTTGCAATGTTTTCTGCTTCCCTCTGACACCCTTTCTACCCCCCCCCCCCACCTCTGATACTGGTCGTAACCATTTTCCGCTGATGTTGAATGTAAGGGGTGTTCACAATAATGTCACTGGACTGTGTATTTGTAAGCTTAAAAGTTTACAATCGAATCTTACATAATGTTCAATGGTACAATAATGGTATCGTTAAAACACGTACCATTGAACTATTTTCGACTGTCAATAATTTCTCGTTAAATTTACCTATAACATATCATTACGGGTTGTTTAATACATTACATTGCATAACTTACCATTGACAGTTTTCAAATTCAGTAAATGGACAAGTTTTAATTTTAAATATTCACATGAATAGAAATAAATTTAATTGCATTTTTCAGGAATTTATTCCTCGCAAGGAATTTAATGGAATTATTAATACGTTATTTCCTGGAGAGAAGGATCTGATATTGATTTAAAGTTTGCGTTCGAATGTTTACTCTTAAATTCCGTCAACAAGAAGGAACAATTTTCTTGATGTTTACACATTTTTAGAATTCTCGGCTCAAACTTTTCTCCTCTTGGAGTCCACATTTGCCTTTAAACCACTCTACTTTCCACATTTCTTACATTTTTTCCTCCTCCCCAAACTGCTTGTAAACATTTCTTCGGCAACAAGAAAGCCGTGCCTAGGTAACGAGCTTAATGTTTCAATCAACATACTAATCGCTTTTAATTTCCCGTTTGCCATTGAGCATTTGTAAACATGCGTGTTTTGGGAACGAGGCTCTTGTAATGGAGGAAATTAAAAATTTAATAGAATTCTAACCATATTGAATCCACCTCTTTGGAGAAATGGAGATTTTGTTAGTATTAGGCATTAACAGAAAAGGATTCTGGAGTTCGAATTGGAGCGTTTATCTGTGACAGTTGTGTATCTTTTAGTGTTGTTGGCGAGTTTAATTTAGATTGACAGATATTGGATTGAAAATTATTATTAAATGCATGCTTCATAGCATTGACAGCTACGAAGACGATCGTATATCAAGTAGGGTTTGTGCAGCGCACATATAAAGGAGAAAAGATAATCGATAAAATCGTGCAACGTGGGTGGAAACGGTAAAACAGGATGTTATTACTATTGCTACTGCGAAATTTATACTCCCATGCTAACAATTATAATTGTCCCGTTTGAGGCTCAAGTGTGGTATCGGTAAGTTGATTATAATCGGCTAAATTTGGGAAGTACAAATTTTGCTTTTGGCTAATGATTAATAAATAGAAAAATAGCCGAAACTGTGGATACCTTAATAAATAAAGGAAAAAACAGAAAACACTACTCAAGTCAGTAAAATTTTTCTATGTGGAGTAGTGTTTTCTGTTTTTTCCTTTATTTACTAATGATTAATATTTATTCTCTTCATTATAATTAATCCTTTTCAATTTACAAATTCCTGCTAACTAATTCATAGGATATTATTTCTATATTTATCTCTTCGTTTCTATATTAAATATTTCTATGTTTAATTATATCCGTAATTATCTTGCATAGCTTATTGTGTATTAAGCTAGGTTTTAGCATTTAATTCACTTGAGATCTGGAATCACTAAATTTGGTACAGTTACAGTTACTTAGAACTAACTAACCTCAAAAGATACGGCTAATTTATTAGGAATTACGAGTGTGTTTCATCATTAAGAATTAAACAGGGGCTCGGTTTTAAAATAGTTCTGTTTCATATAAATTTAATAGGAGCACCCGATTAGTACCGTTTAGATCCTCTTTTGCCTTCAATGTGGCTTGAATGCTTCGTGATAGGAAAATTGGATTCCACGCCTTGACAACTACATCGTCGATTTGACGGTAGTGAATATTGGTAACATTTCTCTTCTGGTCATCCCATAAATGATCTATAATTTTTACATTTAATGATTGTGTAGGCCACTATAACAAGGTGGGCTCACTTATGTCCATGACTCATTCTGTAAATTTGTGGAGTTAGTAGCACCACAGATTAAAGAAAACAAAGTTGCGACAAGCGAATACAAATCGGAAGAAACAACGACCACAGCGCCATCGAGCGATACCAAAGACAAGCGATAATTTGTTCTTATTTTGATACGGCATTTTCCTTAAATTTTTCATTCCCATGGCTAGATTCTTTCTTTTTTCACGCATAATTTAAATTTTCATTCCATTCTTATTTAAAAACTAGCATTGATATGGCATTTGGAAATGTCCTTGGTATCGCTTGGAAGGCTGCTAAATTTTGTTTCACACTCTTTAACGTGGACTTGTCGCATTTGTGTTTTCTTTAATCTGTGGTGGCACAGTGATTGTCCAAATGATAGATCCACTTTCAAATTATGTGTTCAGTGAAGCTTTCAATTTTTATGTTCCCAGTTTTACATCATTCATCGTTTGCCATAACGATAACATATGGTGAAAGGTGGCCGTTTGAGAAATGCTTACTCATAGATGACACTGAAATTGCCCATTCGACCTTTTACTTTTCCGCTTATAAAATAGCCATATGGCGTTATGACTGGGGATCGGGGGCGCCAGTGATATGAAGAGCCGTATATTGGTTTTCACAAAGACCTATCCTATGGTTGGAGGTTAGGTTTCGTTTAGCAATCGGCGAAATTTACTACCCTTGTTATCCATGAGAAGTTATTGAACCTCCCTGTTAAGAGTATAGGAATAGTGACAATTTGCGCACAACTCTCAAATATAGCGAACTAAAAGAGGGACATTCTTTTGTGGCCAATAAGACTATAAGTATTTGATAGAATTCAAGTAAATTTCGTTCTCCAAGACAAACTCCAAATATAAACTTCTATTCTAGCGTAAAGAACATTCTGTTTACTGACAAATGCAGAAATTTTCACTAAAAGGGGAAGCTTTCCTGCAGTACCACTTGGTAATTCAAAGCGGCGATGTGGGCGATTAAAGTATAAATCCACCCTTTTGGGTGACTTTCGGTGAAAATCATGAATGTTTGCCAAAAGTGTGCACGAAAGTGTGCATTCTTTCATTTTGGGTGAATAAACTTTTGCCTACTTTAGACCATGCTCTACAATTAGAAGGCCCATAATAAAGACCTAATTTCAGAACATTTGCAACTCCTAAATGTATTAATATTTGAACGAAGTGGCTGAAAGGGTACTTTGGATAATTCTTTTGCAATCCATGTGATCTTTACATTTTCGTGGAACGGGTTGAATGTTATTGTTGAATTGATGAGTAAGTGCGTTTATTAAATCTTCTATCATAAGAAATGTGAATAATTTAAAAATAATATTATCTAGCTATATCAAACTATTTGTGGAATATATAAATGCGTATTCCAAACGCATTAGCGAGGGTTGATAACTGGGTCCTGACTTCAAGGAGTCTGCGTCACATTCGGACCCTTCCATCACTCGGAAGTGACCCAAGCGTCGGGCACCAATTACCATGCCAAGTTTGAACTCGGATAGTTCTCGTCGCACTGCCATGTTCAAAGATACAGGGATACTTTATACATAGGATTCAACTATTATATGCTGTTTTGGATTAGCCTATGTCGAGATGTATAATTGTCAATTTACAATTAGCATTCTGCTATTCCATGAATTTTAGCCTTTGAGTGTATATGCCGTATTAAATAACTTCGTCAGCTGTACTGAAGTCAAATTTAAACTTCTAATGTATTCCTGAAGTGTTGGAAAGATTTGTTAGACATTAATTACTCCTCTGTGTATTAAAGATATTTGTATAGCAGTTTCATCCAGTGTTTAAACATAAAGAATCTACAACTGGACCTTAATCTAGAATTTTGGAGCTATAAAATTTTACGGCTGAGCATTCCATTTCTGCTTAATAAACTAAAATTATGCTCCGTAAATTCACAGCTTAGGAGCCGAGCAGAAAGGATTAGGCGACGAAGATGATAGCGATAACGGCAATTACTTAGCAGCGTTTGAATTCACTTAGCTTTAACCAGCTATAAGGTCGACGGAAATACTCTGTGAAACTGGAAAATTTAAATATCGGGAGAAAGAGGGGGTTGGAGACGGGTTGTCCAATTAAAACGAAGCTTTTGCTTTTACCCGTTGAAATCGGAGCTGCGGCAGCCAGATTCATGTTCGTCCCAAATCCTCTTTTGGGAAAATTTACGAGAGACCCTTCGTAACAAAAGCCATCATTTAGCGAAGAGTGTGTTATTGCAGCCAAGCGTTGTCAGATACTTAACCGTCATAAAGAATTAAAATTGACTGAGGGCTGAAAGAGGAAAAAAAGGAGACAAGAGAGATAGGGTGATGTTATTTATATAAGCCACTTATTTCCACCTGTCTGTCCGCCGAGCGACATTCCTTCTCGACCTTTTGCATTGGCAAGCCCCACCACCACAATTCGCTCTCTCCTCGTTTCGTTCTCGAGTTGACATTTCCTCTTTGGAGAGTTCGAATCAGTGGCTTCCTAATGAAACTAGCGATAAAATTTCACTGACACTTTTCTCACACAATTAGGTGAGGATGACGTATGGAAGAGAGAGCTAGGCTTTTAACCCTTTGATCGATAGTGTTTACAAGACTTAATTGAAAGACATGTTTACTAGTAAAGAATTTAAATATGTTGTTTTACTCTTGTGATGCATGTTTTCTGAAAGCTACTGTTAACAGTACAGGAAACTATAACCCTATAGCCTAGGCAATTTGTCTGATTTTTAACCGACTTCAAAAAGGAGGAGGTTCTATGTTCGTCTGTATGTATTTTTTTATGCATGTTCATCGATATTTCCGTCATTTATAAACAGATTTTAAAAATTCTTTTTATATTGGATTCGGTTTAGCACCAAGATGGTCACACATTAATTTCATTAAGTCGGTTCAATTTTTTTTTTAATTTATTACTTGTAATTTAAACTAAAGTAGGATTAAAGAATAAGGATCGTACACATGAAAACGAAAATTTCTGTGGGAAAAAAAAGACGACGTGTAGGATAGTAAGTTTTTGTTTTCAACAATTGCGAAACCCCACGTGCAAATTGAACAATAGCGAAGAACGATAGCTCGCGCTTCGAAGCTCTGCGAGTGATCGCTTCGTCCAAACAAGCAATCGCAAACGATTCAAAGTCAAATCGCGAAAAAATCAAAAGCAAATGCAAACAGCACGGGGAAGGTGATGTTGACCATGTTTTTTTGATCGCAAAGGCACGATTTTACTGGACTTTCTTGAAAAAGGTACCACAGTTAACGAAAGAAATTTTTACGCTTTCTCTTATACCCAGAGATTGATTTTTTAAATTTTACTATCTTATTTTTCTTTTATTTTTACCATACCCATTAGCACGATATAGGGAAACATTGAAGGCACTCCGCGCGGCCATCAAATGCAAGTGTCCTGGACTTCTTACAGAAGGAGTGCTTCTTCTCCACGACAACGCGCGTTCTCACACCTCGAAATCAACGGTAGACCTCATCAAAAATTTCAACTGGGAAGCAATGCAGCATCCACGTTACAACCGTGACTCATCCCCGTGTGACTTTCACGTATTTGGGGATCTCAAGAAACATCTGAAAGGCCGCAGGTTTCAGTCGGAAGATGAAGTGAAGGAAGAGGTTTTGGAATGGTTACACTCGCAACCGAAAGACTTCTTCCATAAAGGAATTACACGCAGCCTTGTTACACGGTAGGATAAATGCCTTAACGCATTTGGAGAGTATTACCCCTTGTATAAAATAAATAATTTTCGTTTTCATTTGTACGACCCTTATATTTATTATGGAGAGTTATAGCTTTTTTGCTTAGGCAAAGGCTTACCCTAGCACCATAAATAGGGTGTTCGAAAAATCCCGCATCATAAACGAAATGTTTGTTCAATATGCCTTCAGGCCTGTAGGCGGAAATTCAGGTTGTTTAACAAGCCGGCTCTATAATGATCGACTATGGCATGATATTAGTCATCAGTCCGTATGTATAGGTGGGCCACAATGACGTATTTTCACACTGTATCTGCAGGGGACTTTAGATACCCCCGAAAGGAAGAGTCCATTGGATTCAAATCTGGCGACCATGAAACTCATTCGTCAAGTCCTCTGCGGCCAATTCAGTGTACAGGAAAGGTTTCATCCAGCCAGTATCGTAAGAAATATTAGAATTTTGCATTGGGTGCGGAAGTTTTCGGCCATCCTGCCTATATGAAAAGCTTCTTATAGGTGGTATAAACTATAAGGAGTAATATTTCCCTTGAGCTTTTTAAATAGCTGAATATTAGGATCCTGATTACGGATTTGTTTTCTGAGAATCATAATAGTTCACGGCTATGTCTTGGTTAGATATAAAAAAAATGGGCTCAGAGACATTGATGACAATATCGAATGCGACTTCTGTCAGCAATGAAAACAGAAATCCGTTTAAAATTCATTATATTTGAAATGTTTGTATAAGATTTAAATTATTTTTGTGTGACCTTCATATTTTTATAGAGTGTGATTCTAAAATTCTGCAAGACATAATTTCCGTTATATCTCCCATAAAAAGATGAATAACAGTGGTCGGCAGAAAAAAATTAATCCCCCCCCCTCAAAAAAAAAAAAAAAAAAAAGTGAACCATATATATAGCTTTGACATTCCTAAATCTAAATATCACATCCAAATTGCACCATCACATACCATTTTTAAGAGAGAGAGAGAGTTTTATATTAATAAAAAATATTTTATCAATTAAAAGACTACATAAAAATGAAAACATGAATAAAGGTATTATTTTGCACCTCTTATTAACAAATCAATGAAGCGTCTCATGAAACCTCATTTTGTTATCTTTTGTCTCTTGCATAGCCTACTACAATTGTCTCTTCTAATTGTTGTAGGCTATGGTCTCTTTTATTGCGGCGCTTTTGGAGTCTCCAGTATTGGGCGACTTGGGATAGACGATTTTCAGAATAGGGTGGACAGCTTTTTAAATATAAAGCGCAAGATGATAATTATAATAAGAACTAATGTCTTAAAAAGCAGTGTACTATTTTGACTTTAATGGCAACCCCCCCCCCCCCCCCCACAAAAAAAAAAAAAAAATGGTACGTGATACAGTAATTTAATTGCCATATTTGGAATTAGTAGTGTGAAATCTATAAGTATAAACGATTATTTTTACAGAGAGGATTTTGATGCCGACCAGTGTAATTTGACTACAAGAATAAATAAATATTGAAAGAAGAAAAACTAAAAAGCATAAAATAGAGTTACAAAACTTTTAAAAACAACGATTTTATATTTTAAAATAAAAATGTACTCAAAATTTGAAAATAATTTTTCTTTGCTTCATGTTATACTAGTAATTGACATTTTTAGCCAAAACGACAGGGGTTTTGCTCTAAAAGTAACTTTTCTATTGAGTTTCCCATTTAAATAAATTTGCGTCTTTTAGTTCATTTCTAATGGAATATAATGATATAAATCAATTAAATATAAATCACATTTTACTTATTTTTAAAATAATTAAAAAAATGCTCTACTGTGTCTCAGTATTTGACAATGCAAAAATTAAAGGCTCCAGTAATTGATACCATCACAAAGTACACGCAGAATTTTACCACTAATAAAAAAATATAAAAACTTATCTTCTTAACATTCAGGCTATAAATAAACACCAAACAAGCGAAACGGGATCGTGCATAACAAAATCTGTTATCTTGAGCCATAATGACAAGTGGTACAAGTTAACTGCTCTCAAAGACATAATTTTGAATAGTGCTATGGAAATCTTACATGTATTTCGGCAGTTGCGTATAAAAATAAAAGCGTTGCGGCGCTTATTGAATACACAGAATCATTTGAGAAGTCTTTAATTAAATGCGTTAATGAACTATACAGTAGATACAGGATATTTAATTAAATTCAACATTAATTATATATTGAATTTTCAAATGATTTTCAGTTAATGAATATAGAATGAATGTATTGTATTTGAATATATTCAGTGATTATAAATTTAATGTATTTGCCTTATTTAGTCACCATTATAGAAATGTTTCAAATGACTTTTATTTATTACTGTATTCAATTAGTTTTCAAACGATTCTGTATATTCAGCGAGCGCCGCAACGTTTTTATTTTTATTCACAAAAAAATATTAAGCAAAAAAAATTTGTTTCTAAAGGTTGCGTTCTGGTCTATATTGCTGAATAATAAATAAATGAAAACGCTCTGGTAATAGCAATATGGTATTGTTTATTATGCGTTCCACGCGTTTCGAGAGAATCTCATCAGGAAATATGAACGACTACAAGTTGGCAAAGGCTACAGCACCTGGTTATATGGATTGTGTTCACCCATCAGCTAGAAGACGCTCCACTCTGACCGGTGGGCTTACAATGATTGGTTAATACGAGGTCTGTTCAAAAAATACGTAGACTGACGTCATAAAACAAAATATACTTTATTCAGAAGTTACACATCTGGGTCCCCTTCAAAGTATTCTCTTCCCCGACGCACACACTTATCCCAACGGTGTTTCCACTTTTGAACGCTTCTTTTGTGATGTCCTTCAGCGCCTTCGTCGCATTTGCCTTTATGTCGGGAATCGTCTCAAATCTCCTTCCCTTCAAAGGTCTTTTGAGTTTGGGAAACAAGAAGAAGTCACAAGGAGCGAGGTCAGGTGAGTAGGGTGGGTGAGGAAGAACAGTGATCGAGTGTTTGGCCAAAAACTCTCGAGTTCTGAGGGCTGAAGCGTTGTCGTGATGAAACAACCAGTCACCACTCGTCCACATTTCTGGCCTTTTCCGCCGGATGCATCCCGCAGACGTTTGAGAACTTCGATGTAGTAAATCTGGTTCTCTGTGGAGCCTTCTAAAATTCCGCCAAACGAAAAAAACACACTTCACAAACAACCGCGTAGCTAATCAACCAATACTGATATTTGCAATCAAAAAACTGCCTTGTAATCAGCGGATCTGTCAGAAGATGGCGACACCAAGCGATTTTGATTGGGACCAACAGGGCCTGCGCAATTCAAACAGTCTACGTATTTTTTGAACAGACCTCGTATACAATGATAAAAAAGGACATAAAAAACGGTAGTATACAAATCGAAAGTGGAAAAATTTCTAAAAAATATAATATTATATAAACCAGAATGAAGAAGAGTAATAAACTGAAGTACATGAAAAACTATACAAAACATAAAAGAAAAATTTTTAAACAATATTATATAATCCGAATAAAATTTTTATTTTTCTACGTTGTTTTTAAAAAGGTTTTTTTTTAAAAAATTTTATTATTCCAATTATATTTTAAATTCTTGAAATGTTACAGTGATACGGTAACAAAGCTAAGCTGATTTCCTTATCTCCTTTAAATATCTCCTGCTTAACTGCACGTAAATATTTTAGATGTTTACCTAATTGGATATTGGATCTTTTATTAAATTTAGTGATAAGTGGTTTTTGAGTAGGTGATTTAGAATTTTTTTTTGTAGGGTTCGAAAAATTATATCTATTTAGAAGCATTTACTTTATAGATAATGGACTTCAAATACAGAAACTTGTTTGGATGAAAGTAGCAAGTTTACCATTACGACTTGAAAGCTCTACACGCAAGATAACACGATTGGTGAACTGACGTGAAGCCAAAGTTTGAGTAAAGAGTTTGAATATAATTTATTTAAAGGGGGCTTTCTGTATGTCTGAAGTCAGAATTTTCCTTCGTTGCTGTCAGCAAATGGAGTAGAAACTGCGATCGTGTTTGCCGGGAATGAAATTTATGTCGTTTTCTCCGTTGTCGTAGCGCCTGTTATCTTCCCTTTGCAGTCTAATCTAAAATTCCATCTCGGGCATCTTTTCCTTCGCCCACCGTCAAGCTTTTACAACATTAATGAGCCTCGCCAATTAAAGCGTGTCTGGTTTGTCTGCTTCTCTTAACCACTAATTAAAGATTTGAGATCGAATTTCGCACGCACCCTCGCCGATATCGCGGTTTTCGAAACCCGGGATGGCGAAAAGGAAACGAAAATTTTTCGTGGTAGGGCGATACCATAAGGCGCTTTCCTTCATCGAAAACTTGTGTACTAGAGAACCAATCTAACCTTAAAACTAATGGAAATCTTTTTCGGGTCTGTGGAGGCATCCATGGCTGACTAACCACAAATTTGGTAACACATTTAATTAACAAAAAAAAAACCCTCTCACCTTTTCTAAATTAAATTTCTTAAAGTGTATCTGAATATCCCAAAGCTTGGAACCCTGTGTTAAAATAATGTTCAGAAATTTAGGAAATGCACCCAGGAGCCAGAAAAACATGAGAACGCAATAACACTGAGAACGCAATTTCAAGAGTACTGTAGCATTACTAAACAATACATTTAAAAACACAGCGACAACCGGGTGTCCTCTTTCTAAAAGTGTATCAGTTTACTTCCATTTTTAAAATGGTGTCTGAATGATTTAGTAATCGTGGCGCAACTATCCTTGAACTTTGAGAAACTCTTGATATTCTGAACGAATTAATTTATGCCTTTAATGAAAAGCGGAGCCAAGAAATGCATCGTAAATGTTCTAAGAAAAAATTTCTTTAGTTTTAATGGGTAAAAGGGTTTTTGAGAGGTTGAAAACAAATTTCTACTTAAATTTAAGAACAGAGTATATACAAAAAAATACGCAGTTTGAACAATATTTCTCCTAACGATGGGTGTCGGGACGAATTTTATCATTCGTCGTCATCATGAATAATGAGGTTTTATAATTTGGATACTCACTTCTCAACCACGAACTTTCTGGCAAGCTGTGTCAGATGCGAACTGTGGTGATCCGTGTTAACGAAACGCGAGCTAGTAAGCAAATCTGAACTCTGTTTTCAAATCCATCTTTTTCCGCATCCTTACCTGTGGTCATGCGTGTTTAATAATGACCGAAAAAGTGCGATCGCGGGTGCAAACTTCCGAAATGAAGTCCTCGGAGATGTGGTAGGTATTACCCTATTTGATAGAGTGCTCACAACACAGTAAGAGAGTCTTTAGGTGTTGAGCCGCTTACTTCTCCGCATTTATCTTGTTGTGCCAGCAATAATCTTTTAGAATTGTGACGTTTTCCATAGATACGAGGTTCTAGTGGAATCTTGTTCATTACTTACTGAACCAACATTCAGATAGAAAAGTTCTAATAACCAATTTATGAATTTCTTTAAAGCTTAAGAATTCATTCAAGTTTTATTTTAACAAAGACTTAGACGATAGGAAAGCGCTTGAGTTTAGATTTGAGAATATCAGTTCAAAATACATTTTAAATATCAGTTGCCATTAATATCTGTGCTGTGTATCGCTAATGTTTAAATCTGTTCTTTGCCTATGGAAAGATAAAATTGTGCACAGGACTTTGGTGGTTATTAAAGAATAATTCATTCAATAACGGAATTTCTCGTACGAATTAACTATTGGTTTTAATTTTGTTCTTATTTAAACTTCATAAATTTCTAACTAGCCATAAACCCGTCCTGTTGTGAAAATGATTTTAGAAGTTGAGCTTTTAATGTTTCTGAGGTATATCTTCTCAACGTTTAATATAGTAAGGCTATTACCTATTTTTTATATAACTTAGTGCGTTTACCTTTCGTATAAATCTCGAGTTATATGTTTTGAAGATCCAACTCAAAGACTGGAGCCTATAAAATATTTTGCAGGGCAGATCGATTATTTTACTGTTTATTCCTTATTTATGAGGGCTGAACGAACGCAAATCCTCCATTCTCCTATTGCTAACAAAGTGATCACTAACTTGAGGACTAGAATTGGACTTCTAGTCCTTTTATTTAAAGGGGATTTCTAAATTCAATAGGTGTACGTTTGCCGTTTCTCGATCTCTTTTCCTAAATTAACCCTGAATCCTCTCACGATCATAATAAGCGCATAATCTGTTTAATACACAGAGTAGATAGATGTAAATAGATTCAATTCAGTATGAGAGTCTGAGCTTTAGTAATTCATTGCGCTTAATTTAATTTTCACTGCGACAAAAATGCTCAGAGCGCATTTGATATCTTTGTCTCCGTCTCTATCCTGCATTGTCATTATCTCAATTTACTAACTTCTTTTCTGAAATGCATGAATTGTAATGTCTGTAAACTTTTGTCCGAAAAAATATTTTGGATTTTTGAAATTCTGAACTTAAGGGAAAAAATAGAACAGGAATGTCTCAAAGGCTGACTCTTTGTTATCATCGCTAAATTGAGTTATTTCTTCCACATTTTGACGCTTGTTCCATCTTTCACCAGATTTTGTGACTGTCAACATTTTTTTTTTCTTAAGGATTCAGTTTTGATGATGATGATGTGCACCACCTCAAATATGAATTAAAAAGGGAAGGTAAAAGCTTTAAATTATAAACCTGCGATAACCATCCAAATTTCTAGAGCATTCCAGCATAAGACTTAAGTCCCCCCCCCCCTGTATAAAATATGAAATTCCGAAACAAGGGCATACTCCCTTTTGGCAAAATCAAAAGCAGTGCGATTATAGTATCAAGAAATAAAGAAAACATTAAACACATTTTGAAAATTACAGTTTCCACGACATCTAAATATAATGTCGACCCAAAATATAAAACAAGAACTTTTTTTTAACAAAAATGAACCGACTTCATGGGTCAGACACCTTCCCAGAAAAATATTCAGTCGAATAGCGAAAACCCCATTCCCAGTAGTTTTTGAGAAAATCGCGAACATACACACATACGGATATATACGGGTCAAACAGAGAATCTCCTTTTTTGAAGTCGGTAATAAATAAACAGTCGGAATCAGTTCGGAACAATCTAAAAGGGACAGATTTGAATACAGCATACCAATTAATGGATAGAACCTTATTCTTTATTCCGTTGAATTTAATGGGTCTTCCTATCAGATCAGGACCACATCAGTAATCTAAAAAATAAACATTATATCCGGATTAGGATGAGCTTGGGCATCGTCATGAAAGATCACTCAAGTTTGCGTTTCCTATTTTTATAAATTGTTGGATATAAGGACTTTTCAATCAACTATAAAAATTGGTCGATGACGTATCCGCTTAAATGCAAAGCACTTTAAGCATTTGCTTCATATTCCCATACGAACTAAGTAAAGGATTGAGGTAAGAATTTCCTTTCAGTATACTCCGAGATTTACAGTGTTTCTTACATTTCACTATGAACTTAAGAGAATTCTTCGCAATGACAAGAGCAATGCAACTCCTGAGAAATGGAAGCATTATTTGACCACAATAATTCAAGATCCATTAGGGCGGGAAAATTGTCTTGCCTTTGAAGGCAGAAATAGTCTCGGCTTTTAAAAGTAAATGCTTTCTTCGCAGTCATTAGAATTTCTGTCTTGATTTGTTCAACAAGCTCCGTATAAATGTTCTGCATGTAAAATGAAGCGCTTTTGAGGTTTTCACTCTAATGGAAGCCTTTGGTTTCGTCAGCTTTAATCCCGTTTTCCTTGTGTCGAATAACACTCTGTGTGGTTGACACAAGGAATTCGAATGAATGTCGTCGAACGGGAGTGGATGTGTGTGGGAGTGTTTGTGTCTGTGTCTCTTCCTCGTCGGTGCATCTAATCTTCCGGTTGATGTCGTTAAAGAATAATTCCGTAAAATAAGCAGAAACTGAGCTTTGCAGATTTCTAAATGTCAAAATTCGACCCTTGTGAAGTCACTTTTCCCGCTTTAAAGAAAAATAGCTTCGTTTTATATTCCTACTTCTGGGGTAGAGGAATTAAAAATTAAAGTTTTTCTCAAGTTCAGACGCCGAAAATGCCTTCGTGAGGCGAATGCTTCATTTTGCTACCAAAAAAAAGAGGATTCCACCTACCGCTCGGGTTGCTTTAAGATGGAGAGTCTTAGTTTAACGTCGTTTCCTTTTAAATTTCCCAACGACCACCTACACATATAAGGTGTGCTGAAAGATAAATAAGTCTTCTTAATGAAACTTGAGGCCTCAACATCGTCTTTAAAATGAATTTTAGCTCCACTCCGGTTCAATTAATGAAGTTTGAGGTAGGGAATCGGGTTAGCGTTATGGAGACGTTTCTTTTTATAGAGCTGTAGTATTTAGTTATTACAAAAATATTTTCCTTATCAATATTAAAAGTATTGATAAACAGGCTATTATCTGTTTTGTAAAGGTTACTATCCATCGATGCACTTTACATAAGATTGTAAAAAATGTGAGGAGTTTCGCAAGAATTGTATTGGACTTTTAACTTTATTATACCATATACTAACAAAATTTCAACCTCTTTCACTGACGGGGTCCTGATCTAGTAAAAATTTTATAATATTTAACATCAATGTTGAACTATAGATTTTTAATAATATTCTATGGTCCTTCAGTCGTTAGCCATGCTTCATTTTCTGGTGTTTCTAAATCCTGAGTATTAAAAATAAGCCAAAATAATAAGAATACATTAATTAAACGATAAATAAATACATAAAATAAATAAAGCTAATAATCAATCACTTAATCATATCAATAAGCACTAGTTCGCTGGGGATAACGGAAATGCCCACAAAACAGGGGGTTATATGAAAAAAATTTCGTTGAAAGGTGTAACTCAGGGGAGAGAAGCGATGATGCAAGCAGCATTACCTCTCTGAATGTCCAGGGAGATTCTTTGGCGGAAAGTCTGGAACCGAGGTCTCTTAGGAAGGACCGGACACAAGACCCCCAGGGGCCGAAAGTCTCGAAGCCGATGGGTGCGAACAGAAAGTTATATAGTAGGTCGATGTACTTCGACGTTTTCTTGCTTTCTGCAAGGGTCGCAGCATAACGGAGCTTCCGTTTCGATAGGAGCAGGCGAGGGTATTCTACACCGGTGACGTCCCATAGTTACCTCTTCCCTGACTTTCAGGCGGAGAGGATCACACCATCGGGGCGTTTGCCATCGCTTCGAGAAAGACCGGTGGGTTCCAGTGATGATGGAATGCCTGCGGTGGTGAGGGCACGATGAGGATGTAATGAATCCTGAGTTAGTTGGAAAGTCAGGCTTGAATACAAACTTGTCGGCTATTTTAGCCAAAATCCATGGAGCTCATCTGGTCCAAAGCAAAGATAGATATAGTAAGGTTGTCACCTTTTATGGTGGTGCCAGGGACGATTTTTTTTGCGTGTGATATTAATTCGTGTCTAATATACCAAATGGCGGAGTTCGCTTGCGTTCTGCCTTTTAATTGGAGTCACCGTTTTTATACATTTTGTAACTTGACTATAGCGCTGATTCGAGTTTATCGAGTTTGTGGAGTTTGTTTTAAGACGTCATTAGAGTAGAAAGTAGAAAGTTGAGCATACGTATATTGTACACTTCAACAAAACATTGTAACCAGTGAGTTTCGATATAAAAAATTGTTTATAGGGTTTACTTGTTCTGTATTGAGTTCACTGAAACTTAGTTTCGTATGCCGTCTGGCATTCTGAGCACGTACTACAAATTTGAACATCGATGGTTGAATAGAGACTAACTGGACCCTACTACAGCACCTTTGGTCCGGAGGCACTCTACTGAGGGTTGACGCAGGTAAAATTGAAAGATTTTGTTCTTCGGCTTCCTTCACAATCTATTGCTCATTGTGACGTTCCCTGTTACGAATATCACCCGATATCGCAGTTTCCATTGGAAGAAACTTCTACGAAGCATTGCAAGGAGTATTTTGCTCCAAATCTCTTCGCACATTCTCATTAGTCCTCCGGGTGTCGTAAGTCGACGGTTTCCAAGCTCTCTTCTAGAAGTCCAAAGCCGCGAAAGTCTAAGGGTAAAACGTCTGGGGACTTAACCGTGATGAAATCGTCTTGATTCTAGTTTCTGGTAAGGCCACTGTAGAACCTGAGATGTGGCTCGACACCTTATCCATGTAAATAACTACTCGATAACCGTTTTTGCCGTAGAGACGGTGAATTTCTTGATGATAAGTTTTTAACGCCATTACTTTCTTTTGGAAGTAATTTAATTTAATTTAAAATTTGCATCCACGTTTGGGATATGTACAGAAAAATAAAACATACATCAAATTAATTACTGCTAGCCTGTAACAACAACTTATTTAAATGGTACCTATGATTAGGGAAAGTTTTTAACGTACAATTTATAATCTGATTCCTCAGATCATATGACAAAACATTCCAATGATTAAGAGTATTAAAAGGAAAATAAGATTCTAAAAACCTAGAAATCGGTATGGCAGGTATGATTTTATATCTCTGGGTATTAGGTGTAGTTTCAGAATCGACCATCCACTCCTTGATTAAATGTATAGGGTGGTGAATATCGGTAATTGCCTTATATAATTCTCTCCGTCTAGCATATAACGATATATCATTAAATGTTGTTATATTATAAGTTTGACAAATATGTGAATAGCAAATGCAGCCCTTAGGACGTTATTATAGGCCACTTGAACTCTCATCAATAATATCTTAGCTGCTGATGACCATATGATAATTCCATATTCAACTTTAGGTAGCAAAATAGTCTTAATGGTCTGAATCAACTCCTTTTTGACACAATCCTACGTATTCTAGAAAATAGAAATTTAAGGCGATTAAGGTCAGCCACCAACCGCTCAACATTTTCACGAAAAGACAACTTATTATCAAAGATAACCCCCAATATTTTGCAGGTTTTCAAAGAATGCTGATTCTCTCTCTCTCTCTCTCAATAAGTAAAACATTTATCAATAGGAGACATAAACCAACCGCTTTTCCACAAAGAAATTTAATGAACATGAGTCGCTATGCGGTCTTCTTTCAGCATGACTGAATTGATAATACATTAACGAAGACTATTTATATAGAATGCAAGCTAATAGGAGAAATTACAGAGGAATCTAAGTAGCCAATAAGAGAAAATTACATAGAAAAAGTCAACTATTTAATAACATCAACGAAGCTAGACCAATCAGAGAGATTCATGGGACCTCGATCTGAGTTCAATAGTTCGTCAGAACGTTTTTTGGCAATCTCTAGTGATTCAAGAAAATTTAGAAACCTATAATCACTGACATGGTGCAGGATCCTATAGTTATTTGGTATTGCGGCGTGGCCAGTCTTGATAATGTGCTGCGCGAATCCAGAGCTTTCCGGTTTATGGTTCTTAATGTACTGATAGTGCTCTTTTATCCGGACCGCGATTCTGCGTCGTGATTGGCCGATATAAACACCAGGGCATGAGCCATATTTTAGTTCATAGATACTCTTAGTGTGTGAGGACTTCTGTAAATGATTTTGACTCCAAATCTCTTAGTGATCTTGTCTAAGCCTCTGACCAGGGGTTCATTGTACGGTAGTTCGAGATATCAGCAGCATAAAACATCCCAAGTTGACGGACGTTGGCCTGTTGATTGGGATTATCAACCCACTCTAAATACTGCTGATTAAGCTCCCATGGAAACATTTATTTGCGTCGCTTCAATGTTCGAATGCATGACCACAAATCAAACATTTTAGTATTTGGTTTAATAACGAAGTTTCGCTTGGCCCTACGAATCTCATACTTAAACTATTGGTTAACACATTTCAATTGTTGTTTGTTATCTGATGTCGGATTAGTTTTAAATTTAACATAGGCACTTTTTTTTTACTTTTCCAGACTAACAAATTTTTGCTGGTCCACCATTTACGTCTATACTGATTAATTTTTGCATATTTAAGGATGAGACCAGATTGACTCAAAGCAGCCAAGATACTCCTATACCTCGTTATACGTACTGATTGGTCCCAAAAACTTGGTACGTAGCTCGAATATCCGTATAACGAATACGTACTTTTCAGGGTCAGTAGAATTGAGGCAATGAAAAAATCTGAGACGTTTTATTATGTAGCTCTCATCAGAGGTGACTACTGTAATTTTTTAAAAATAAATTTCCTTGATGACGCTTTGACAATGGGCCTTTTTCAC
Source organism: Rhysida immarginata (assembly GCA_023313115.1). Lineage (NCBI taxonomy): Eukaryota > Metazoa > Arthropoda > Chilopoda > Scolopendromorpha > Scolopendridae > Rhysida > Rhysida immarginata. Next base: position 1,990,005 of record JAHWFO010018671.1, on the reverse strand, counting down.
GTTTACGAGACTTGTGAAATGGCGGCGTCCTTGGCAGATTGAAAACGAGGCTGACGGGTGAAGTTCACACAAGGGAAAGCACTGTATGTGCTAATTTATAGATTAATAAAGACGTAACTGTTTAATCACTGGATTTTAACTCAGGATATTTCACGGATTCACTTGATGGATTAAGATTAGTTAAGAAGGAGGCTATTCCAAATAAATTTGTGTTGCGAAATAGACCAAAACGAATGACTAAAGAAAATCACTTCAAAAATCACTATACTATCATTACATTTATTTATTTATTTATTTATTTATTTATTTAATATTTCGTTAATTAATATTAAAATTTGATATAAATTATATTGAATATAATTCATGAATTTAACATATACCTTTTGTATAATAAATTTTATTAATTGAAATCAATTAAAATTATATTGGGATGTTATTTTTTTATTATTTTTTTATTTTCATTTTTTGTTTTTATTATTTGTTATATTTTTATATCATTATGGCAAGATCAATTAATCAATCAATTAATTAATGGATCTTAATAACATTTTACATATTGCATATCAGTGTGTAAGTAACTATATAAATGTAAATGCACTGGCAATGATTGTTTATTGCAATCCATGCAATGAAAATAATAACACATATGACAAAAAGTTAAAAGAGATAGTTTAAGAATCTCCTTCCAAAAACCAAGTTTATGACGAACGCCAAGACTACCCAATATGACAATTTGACAGGATAAATAAAAGTTCAAGTATTTAGGAGAATTTAACAAAACGGATCAGAGAAAAGAGCTTTTAAAGCAAGAGTCAGTAAGATGAAATCGGCCTATTTTCTCACCAAAGATATCTATAAGAAGTCAATATCTTTCAACGCTAAACTTTGGCACTAAACAACAGTAATACGCCCAGAAGCAATTTATACAGCCAAGTGTCTGACCCTGATCAAAAAAATGTTAACTCAAGAACTGAAAGTAGCTGAAAGAAAAATATTAAGAAAAATGCTGGGGTCGATATTTAAAATACGTTGCAACAGTGAAATATACACACATATTGAAAAAA
>JAHWFO010018671.1:1922004-1963736 GCA_023313115.1 Rhysida immarginata | reverse complement strand
ATTTTGAACAATGTCAATAATATTTTTTCATGATAGCCTTTTCTTGTCTGATGATGATCAGGAAAAATCAAGGGAAATTCAGGGACTTTTACGAAATCTTTTTGCTAGGCACCCTATTATTCCTAACCTTTTTTATAATTTTAACTTCATATGTTATCCTATTGCATTTTTCTCGCCGCCCTCTTATTATTTCCTATTTGTCCTCCGTCCTGTCCTATCCCAATAGTTCTTCTAATTAATCTCATATGTTCTCTTCTTGTTTTCCAGCCAATACCGTATTACCATTCCCTATGCAAACTATATATAAACCCGTCCGTTAGTACAACTTTCATCTGCATCATCAGTAAGCTCATGAATGACTGCCGGCTTAGCGGCCATTTCCCTAGTGCCTGGAAGGACTCAGTCATCATCACCATTTCTAAACCTGGACTGGATCTTCCCACAAGTTATAGGCTCATTAGCTTGTTGCCCATGCTTTCGAAGGTCTTTGAACGCACTATACTCAAGAGGTTCAACGAGTACTGCGAGGCAAACAACTTCATTCGTAGTGAGCAATTTGGCTTCCGTCCAGGCCACTCTTGTCAGCTTCAGTTATGGAGGCTCGTTGCTGATTTAAACGGTCCTGTCAACCTCTCTATGTTTGGTGGTCTCGTTTTCCTCGATGTCCAAAAGGCCTTTGACCAAGTCTGGCATGATGGGCTTATTTACAAAATGATTATTTACGGGTTCCCTGACGATCTAATTGCTCTGGTACGCTCCTTCCTGTCAAAGAGGACTTTTCGTGTTAAGGTTGGGGACTCCTTGTCTGAACCCTGCGATGTTAATGCTGGTGTACTCCAAGGCTCTGTCTTGGGGCCAGCCTTATTCAACTTCTTTATCCATGACTTTCCCATGTTTGCTGACGACGGGTCCATCATGACCTGGGCACGTAACCCAGCACATGTCATCACTCGACTCCAAAAAGCTTTACATCAGTGCGAGAGCTGGTTCACTAAGTGGCGATTAAAGCTGAATGTCAAAAAGTGCAAGGTCATGTTTATCACTCGCAAATGCAAAAGCCCTCCAAAGCCCCTCTTCTTATTTGGCAAGAAACTTGAGTGGGTAAAAAGCTATAAATATCTTGGTGTCATGATCGACTCCAAACTAAACTGAACGACCAAGTCCAATACGCGCTCAACAAAGCAAAGAAAGCGAGGTTCAGTCTGATTGCACTTCTGGGGCGAAACAGTGCTCTTGGTGTGGATAACAAACTCTTGATATACAAGGTTGTGATTCGTACTATTTTACTCCATGGAATGCCTGCTTGGGCTTCTATTTGCAAATCTAGGTGGAAGGAGGAACTCCAGACCTTCCAAAATGTTGCTCTCCGATCCATTGCCCAACTTGACAGAAAAGTTGCCAACAACCACTCTATCTATGACGATTTGTGGATGACTCATATAGGCACCTTTGTCCAGACACTTATGAAGAACATGCTACCCAAGATGGAGAATCACGAAAATACTCTGGTTTCTGGTATTCTTGACCATCCACTCGTTGTTAAGGGACCCCTCAGGTTTCGAAGACCCCCGCCATATCCTGGATGTCTGCTTTGATGACGTTAACAAGGCCGTCTTCCCCAACTACTGGATCTTTTAGATCCTGCTGATTTTTGGGGACTCTATTCGTCAATCTACAATCTGACTCTCGTCCCTTCTTGGGACTTATTCTCTGGAGGACTAAAGAGGTTCATCAGGCTTCTCTCCCAGTTCAGTGTACCTCCTCTGGTTTACTCTTTGGGCAAGCGTGCAAAGTGAGCTTGGCTCCTGGACCACTCGCGTCTTTCTTTTCACTACACTGTTCGATTGTCGATTGTACAACTTTCATAACTTCAGGATAATTCTCTAATATTCTATTTGCTTTTAGAGAAGTATCCTTTTTGCTTTGATAAAGGATAGTCTCTATTCGAAACGTCAGCTTTTTATTTTGATTTTGATTAATTATTTTTGTTTATTTTATCTTATTTTTTATTCACTTTGTATTTTAATTAATAACTATTATTTATTATTTTCCAAATAATATACACTGCATAAACAGTTTTAGCCCCGGTGTAGAAGAGAATAGACTGAAACTTCGAATTAGGGAGGACTTGATTTTTCGAGCTCTACTGTATCTTAATTTTTTTTAAAAAAAAAAAGATAAAAGGTTTTTGAATGTTTCTGGATTCAATATTTTTTACGTAGATTCCTCGGGCCACCTGAAGGTTGAGGGGGGGGGGGCTCCCGTTGAAAAAAGCTGATTTGAAACATTGCAAATACAAAGTTCACTATTTCCATTGTCACCGTCAAAAAACGTGTAAGGATACGTTGGGCACCCTATTGTGCAAATAGTTTCGCCGCCATTTTTCACCTTCTTGGAGATCAACGAACCTTTACTTTTGTGCCAACCTTTCGTTGACGTCATTCTCCTGATATAGTGGTACCGCTCAACTATAGCTTAACCTAACCTAATAAAACATTCCACAGAAGATTATATTTGTATTCGACTCAAGAAGCCGTTGTAATTTATCTCAGATGCACTTAGAAGCAGATGAACCACGGTACGGAAATAGTGATAAATACTTACCAGGAAAATGATTTTTACGGTGTCATCTTTAGCGTGGACTGGGTATAGAACATCATATATATAAAGTTTTTCTGTAGCGCAGTCAAATAAACTAGCTCAACTAAGTCTTGTATAATAAATGTGTCTGGAAGAGTCTAATAATGCCACTTTGAACGGTTAGGAATGTTTGAAATTAGATTCATGCCGCAAAGTTCATAAAATATATCTATCCCTAATATTATAATATTTTTTAAACTTAGCAAATGTGTACACAATTTGTTTAGTGTTGAAATATGGAGAAATTTGTATGAAAAAATATTTTTCACATTGACCGATTTCTGCCTTTTAGTAAGAAGGGCGCAAAACGATCTAATCTTTGAGACGTCTTGATATTTGTTTCCCACACGTGTTTGGCACGCGTTGGTGTTTTATTTTAAATGAGTGCCAACAAATTGAAAATCCCGTCGATAATTGATGACCGCTGTCTCAGCTCCCAATGTCGCTTTTTTTGTCATTTGTCGGTCGCCTGTTGTTGTTGTTATTGGGCGTCCGTGGAAAGGTTCGTGAACTCCTTAAGAGAAAAGTTTCCTTCGTCGGCTTTGGTTTTCTTTTCCGTTTTGGTCTAATATAACGTTGGTGTGCGGGGGACGGTTCTTTTTCTGCGGTGGCCTCTTGCTTCCTCCTCTTGCACCCGGATATCCTGTTGATCCAGAGTTCCCTCTGATAGGGTTAATGTATTACCCGCCAGACTCTCCATTGGCAAACAAATGGTCGTTGGTTTCCGCCGAGATCTGCTCAATAAATCATCGGAAGGGTAGACCACCTTTCTTCATCAGGAGCCAAGGAGAAAACGTTTTCGCCTTCTCTTAAAAGGGAAAAGAGAGGGACTTTGAAAAAATATAGAGTGAAAGAATAGAAAAAACGAAAGGGAAACAGCGAGAGAACCACCAAAGGACGTCGCCTTGGAGAGCTATGACGTTTTCAGTAACATGTTTTCATTGTCGCTTTGGGACTTCAACCGTAATTGAACATAAATCGTCGAAGACAATGGACACGGATGACATTTCTCGATTGGATCACATCACCCGGCTCGACTTGCTGGTGGCCAGGTTGTAAGCCCATCTCTTATCTATCCATCTTAATTCCACCAACGGATAGATAGAGAAGCTGACCATCCTCTCCAAGATCCTTATCTATGTATTAATAGATATTAAAACGTTATCTCTCTTTATGGATTATGTATAGATTTTTTTCCTATTTTGTTTTAACGTTGTTCTTATTCTGGGAAGTTAATTGGAAAACCTATCACGTCATTGGTTTTTCAGTAAAACGTTCATTGTATGGGGGATTCTTGCGCAATCGATAAATAAGGGGAAAAGCTTATGAGGGAATCTTGTAAAGCTTCTGGATAATAAAGTAGAAAAGTAGTTAATGAATCCAAAGACTTAATATAGAGAAAAGATTTCAATGGCCATATGCTTTCTGTAATATTAGTTTTAAAAGTATTTCTAATTTTTTTTATCTGAAAGTTTTGCCCCCTATTGCACAAAATCTCATAACGCGATCGGTCAAAATATTAAGAAACCTATCTTACATTGTCAAAATTAGCCACAAAAATTTCTTTTCACGAAATCAGCAACCTTATTAGGAAATTAAAAAATAGAAAAGTTGAGGAACATCACATCAGTTGTATAAAAAAATAAGAATTAATACCTTAACGATTTAATTAACAATTAAATTAACAAATGAAAATAAGGCTGGCGTCGTAATGCCCAAAACCGATACGTAATCTAAGTTTGTGAATTTCCTCAATACCCTCTTTTTTCGATAGGTAATTCGAATTATTTGGAATCAGAATAAATGTTCCTTCCAGAGAGTCATCCTCATCCTGAATGTGTGAAAATTGTAACAAAAAAACAAAAAACAAAAAAAAAACTCAAGTAATACTAATATCTGATACGACTTCAATGGGGGTCTCCAACTATTAAACTGGTTTCTAGAAATTATGGTTCTATCTCCTTTCTATAAAATTAGGTAAAAATTAATGCATTATGATCGCTTCACCCAGAAGCAGTCGACCGACTTTGTAAACAGCTGACAAATGGCGTAGAAAAAGCATTCGAAAACTTGCAAGCGCTGACGGATGCGCATTTTGAAAACATAAAGACCTGTCGGTTATAATATTCAACAGTTTTATTGTTATTTGACTGTAAAATTTGTTTTCTCAAACAATAAGAAAATTGGAAACGCCTTCTTAAAAAGTAAAATAAGATTAATGGTCCGAGAAAGTTCATCAAAAACCTGTCCCTGTCAGTCAAGGGTGACTTTTAACAAAACAAAAGAAGAATCATTTCGATGAATCAAGTGAAAATTACTTTTTTTTTCTTCGTTTGAGTGTTTAGATATAACTGTCAGCTTCATTTATTTTTATTTAAATCCATTCTTCTAACCAGTTAGTTAAGGAACATGCTTTGGATGACTGGTTTGGATGAAAACAGTCCTTGACATATTGTCTGCATAGCTACAAATGATCAAACTGAATTTATATGAGGTACAGGAATATTTATACCTTTTCTTTGGAAATTAACTGCAGTTTTAATAGTTTTTCTTATGAACTTATGACAAAGTCAACGAACCGATGCCCGAGCCTAGCAGCTCGAGTGCATTGGAGGAAAATCAATTGGATAGTCTTGTATTATATTCCTGTAGTCGGAGAAATAGAAGCTCGTTAAAAGTGCATAATAAATCCATTATTCCGTAAGTTTCCAGCTTGGGTGACGAGATTGTTCAGAGATATTTAAATTTAATTTAATTTAAGCCAAATTTGAAAATACTACATAAGAAAATAAACGCGCCGCCACACAGTTACCTTTTTTAATTTTAAATAATAGATAAGTAATAAAAAAATAAAGCAAAAATAAAAAGCTCACGGACAGAGGCTAATCTTGTCAAAGAAGGGAGGACAGTTCTCCAAATCAAGGAGAATATTAGAGAACTATCCTGAAGTGATATTCACTTTTGCTTTACTTTTGATTTATTTTTATTACCTATCTATTATTTATTGTATTCCAGGGTTCATGGTCTCGTCCTTCTCATCTACATTCGTCAAGTTTTTAATTTTATGAATACTTTTTTAAATTAGAGGTATGATAAATTATGTTTCACTTTTTAAAAAAGTAAAAGTGTATGGTTAAAAAGTTTGTTTTTTTTAAATATTATTTATTTTATTCTTTTTAGCGTTGGATTTGCAAACTATTTTTAACCTGTGCTTTTGCTACAAATTTTGCCCACGTCTTTACACGGGATGAAAATTAAATCCGCTTACAATCATTTTCAACTTAAAAGATTTTTTACTTATTTTTTATTATTTAAACTTTTCAAGCTAATGTCAGTTGATACTTCAATTAAAAACTACCTTCAGTTGCAAATGAAAAAGGCTTGTTAACAAACCTTTCAAGAGAAATTTACTTCTGAAAGTTACAATTGCTTTTCGTTTTTAACAATTGATCAAGCAACATCGTCACAAATTGTTCCAAGCTTGCATGATAACTATTCAGTTACTTGACATTTGATAGTGGCATTTTAACCTTTAATAAATTGTCAGTGGTCTTTTAACCGAATCTATAAAATATTATATTATCACCGCCAATGGATCCGTGCGCCAAATCTGGAGTCGTTAAACAACGGGAAGTGGGCGAAAAATTGATTCCAAGATTTGAACGAAACGGAAGTTGTGAGTTAAGTAAAAGTGTATAAAAATTAAGCTTAATATCAATTTCAAAATAGCTTAATTTCTGCGCGTAATTATCTTTGCTACTCTATGAAACCTGGAATAATAGAAATTTCTTGATGGCGCCTTTTGGAATTTTGCTTTCTTTCAAATCTTAATTAAGTATATCATTAATTGCGCCTGTTACCCGTGTTGTCGTTTATTAAGATAGTGCATTGATCTTTTTTTATGTGGTGGAAGTGAGCTATTCTAGTAATCTACTTTTTTGTGTTTTCTAAAAATGATTGATGGCTGCACACTGGAATGTTTTGCTTTCTTCCCAGCAACCAAATCTGAAAGGCTTTTGGAACCACCAGACCGAGATACGACCAGTGGCGACGGAAGACTTTTCCAAGAGCAGAAACTCCTTTGTGGCCTTCTTCTTCTTGTAACTCGACTAGAAGAAGATGAGAAGTTTCCCCCTTCTCAGGCTACTACATAAAAAGAGAAAAGATGTAAAATCAAAAGATATTTCCTCTTCTCAGAAGTCTCTCTCTCTCTCTATAGATATATGAGCCACCGTTCATAACACACTCTGTGAGGAAAAGTAAATGACAGCTCCCTTTCTTCTCTTCATTGTCTTTTTATACATCTTCCTGCGCTTTTCTCCTCGTTATTCCTTGGAAAGTTTTCGAAGCGATCGGACTGATCAAGAAAAATGACGTCTTATCCGAAAAGGCTTCTTTTCCTTTTATAGAAGGCCCTCTTTTTTTCCCTCGCGTCTTTCTCTTTTTATTTTTCATATCTCACTGGTACCTTTTTTATATATATCTGTATATAAATCTCTTTTTCACTCCTGAAGCAAAATCATTATTATTCGCGATCGTTTTAGAGTAGAAATTCGGCACGTTCTCTCAGGCTGCGCTCTCTTTCTCTCTGCTTGCTTTCCGTCCAATGGCATTAAGAGCTTTTCGTCGTGTCTTAAAATGCACTCTCGCCCGGGCATAATTGTGGTTTTAAAGTCGATCCGCGTGAGTTTTGCGCGAGCACAGAAAGATTACCGCAAGACCTCTTCGTCGAGGCCCACCTCTCCCGACGAAGGAGAGTAAATCTGGCTCTGGTTCGACCGAAACCCTTCTGCCGCAATCTTCAAAATCCCAGCGAAATGTCATAAGGCGGCGCGAAAACCAGTCGTTGACCACGTGATCTCCACTTGCCATCCGTCATCTCGTTAACGTAATTAGGCGAATGGTGGAATGGAATGGCAGCGCTGGGATGGAGCAGGCGACTGGGCGCCCACCACTCTCTTTGCCCATCAAAGCAGGGAAAGATGGATTTGTTGTTTGGAGGCTAAGCGTCATAATAAATAGAACATGAAGGCTCTGAAGCATCGCCCCGCTGCGTTTTCATCTTTTACGCGGGATACAAACACGAAGGCGAGGATTTTCGGGTAACGCCGCTGACGATTTGCCCAGTGCTTTGCCCCTTAAATAACCCCCCGAGGCTCTTTTTCAGCTTTTCTCTGGACGGTAATAGTTTGTAAAGTTTTGAAGTTCACCTTACTTACATCGATAAATTTATACAACAAACGCCGATTAGAGTGGATACGACACGAGGATTTCCTCTTGTTAGAAATTTATGTCGGCGGGCGCCGTCTCTATGAATCTTTGAAGTTGTAGCGTTTGAGAGGGCTTTACAAGTGCTACAAACGCATAAACTGTGCCCAGTGGTAGTTTTTTCCTTTTTAAACTCGTAATGTTGAAGAATCCCATATTCTATTCGATTTTGAAGCCCATTTCTTAAATCTGATTTAAATCCGGAATGACCGGTTCCCTTACTCCTCCTCCCCCCACCATTCATATGGCCTTGGCTACTTATTTATGTTGGGGCCCCGTAGTTAACTCTTCTTCTATGCCAAAGTTTAAAGTTTCGTTTCAACAAGTCCAGATTTAAATCTGCTCCGGTACGTAGCCTATGAATTGCTTTATGACGTTAGGATAACTCCTCCGTGGGCAGGAGGGGATTGAGTGCTTCAAAGTTGCTAAGGGCTAAGCCACGCAACACGCAAATTTTGTTTCATATTTTCAAAGAATTGTTTAATATGCAGCCGTGTATAAAAATCGTGTACTCTTTTTAAAATTATTTTTTTGGAGGCCTAAAAAGCTATTTCATGTTAAAAATTTAAAATTGTGCTTTCCCGCCGAGCACTCTCCAATTCTTTATGATCATAGGAAAAATATTGTAGATTCTCTCTTAAGAGAGTATTAACAAAATATAGAAGTATACCACTGACTCATAGATATTTATAGTAGAAGAAATGATACTCTCAGAACATTGGGATGGTTTATTGGACAGAAAGTGGAATACTTAAATGAGCAAGTCGTTAAGGTACTTGTCCGCTAGCCTGGATACAAGCTGTAATCCGATGTGACATTGGTTCATAAAGTTGCTAGATGGTGTATTTGCCAATGGCCTCCAAGTTATGTAACTGATATGAATTTTAAAAGTAAGGTGCGTTCCAAAATGATTCATACCTATTCATCAAGTGGAACACATAGAAATGAAACCAAGTGAACTGTTACATGGATATCAGTGACAATACAAAGTTTTAATTAGTTATCTTACATTGAGCAAAAGAGAGAAAAAAATAAATGAAATGAGAACATTTGCTTTTTAAAGTTAGCCTCATTATGAGCCAACGATCCACAAATGCCCCCTGTTTGTCAATAACTTCCAGTCGACGAGTTTCTGCAACACATATGCATCAAGTTCCTCCCACATAGTAATGATGGCTGCCTTCAGCTGATACACATTGTCAAATTTTCTATGGGATTCAGGTCAGGAGAACAAGAAGGCCAGTACAGGCACAGCTTTGTCTTAGAATCACTCTCAAGTTGATTTGTGTGTGTTACACGGCATTGTTTTGTTGGAAGAACGATTATGCCCCCCCCCCCCCATCTCTTCAGCAAAGGGCAGTAAGAGCATTTCAAGCATCTCTTGATAATTGTACTAATTCATACAGAATGAGGAAGGCTAGTTTAGTATTTTCCACTACCCCAAATCGTTAAGAATGCCCCTTTTTATTGCCTCTTGGAGAAGACTTGCTCCTCTTCCTGAAGATCGTGCCGTTAGTATGCCTAAACATCTGGTCCATCTAGACTGAATTTTTTTCATCAGAGAAGAGGACTTAGTGCCATTTTTCCACCCAGGCCCAGGAACATTTTTTGTTTTATGTGCTTGTGTAAGATGTGCTTGACTCCTCTTCATCTTGTATTTAAGCATGTTGCTGCATGAAGCACCTCTGCCCACTGTTGATTTACTCACTGCGACATTAGTTTCACGTGCCAGCTGCCAGAGAGATTACCTTTCAGCTTTCTAATAATTAGTCACTTCTGCCTTTCAGAAAGTTTCTGTGGTCTGACACTTGACGTTTTCTTTTATTAATCGCCACCGAGTCGTAGAAAATGAACAACTTTAATCAAAAGTCATAGATATCGGTCATTTTGCTGGCTATGGCCCTGTTGCTCAGGTTCTGCTTCTTGTAGACTGTAATAAGGCCTATTTTTCGGTCAACACCTTGCCACAACCCATGCTGTTCTGATGATCTGGAGAGTCGATATGGTCATGGACCTGTCACAAGCTGGTTACTGTTAGTTCCACTAACAACACTACGCGAGGCAAGGACTTTAATATCTGCAACACCTCAAGAGTAGTGCAAGCGCCGGGAATTTTCAAGGGATGAGGCTATCTTTATGGGAAAGCAAATTTCCACTTTTTTGTTCAGATTTTTCTGTTTTTTTAATGTAAGATATCCGATTAGAACTTGAAGTGTAATGTAACTAATACAGAGTGTCTCAAAAAAATGTACTAACACTTTGAATGACTATAAAAACATTATTTATGAACATAGAGACAAGTTTAAAGGCTTGAATTATAGAAGACAAATGAGATTAAAGAATCCTGTTTGCAGACAAAGCTGATAACGCGCACCAGTGGATTTGCAAACGTCACGAAGCAGTTCATTTGGAATATATTATCTTTCAATTTCCAATTTCAATGCATCAATTACTCTTGGTTTTGTGCAATAAACTCTGTCTTTGAGGTATCCCCATAAAAAGAAGTCCATTGGCGTGAGGTCTGGGGTACGCGCAGGGTATTCAATGTTACCCGTTCGTCCAATTCATGTGAGCTCTTAAATCGCGATGTACTTTTCTCTTCAAAGCTAAGTTGATCTCCTTCCATTCTGTTACATTAGTTACACCTGAAAAAAAGTGGTAGTACATTTTTTGAGTTGAGACACCCTGTATTTCTGTAAATAACATCAATGATATGAACATTTGGTTTTATTTTTACGAATTCAACCCATGGATAGGTGTGAGACTGTCATTTTGGGACGCACCTTAAAACTCCAATCCGGTTCTTGGCGGTCAAGCTAACGTGCCATTCAAGTCTGTGAAGAATATGGGTAGGATAAAGATCATTGCTGTATTAGGTTCAAAATTCACGTTCCCAAATTACATCATATCGTATTATACGTCTCTAGATAATTGAAATGGTTAAAATATTTTTGTTCACCCAAGCCTTAAAGTGGCGAATTAATCTTGCGAAAGAGCAATCCTGGACGAATTCATCCCTGTAATAAACCAAAAGAAAAGTAATAGACAGTCATGCATAATTCTAGCGTAGTAATTTACTAAGGAAGGTTACTCCCGAAACATTTTAAAATTCCACCAAACCAATAATGAGTATACACGGAATGGCTAGTTTATTTGGCAGATATCTTCCCCCCTCCCCCCTGTAGTCGCTAATATTGTTCGAAGGTGTAAGTACTTGGTCCCCCCCAGATTCATTAAGAGTTTGTGGTGGAGAAATGTTTTACGAGCCGATTTGTCGTAATAATGGAGAGATACCGCCCAACCAAAAAAAAGCAATTCAATACGTAAAAAAAAATAAATCCCTATAAACGTAAACATGCCTGTGTTAGCGAAATTTTAATTATAGAAAAAAAAACCCGAATATTTTTTCATAAGCATTGTATCATTGGCAACATTTTAATCTCGTACATCCGCAGTGTATTCTTCGTCGATCGCGTATGGCCTTGTCGAACTATCCTACGGATAGTAGAGATAGTAGATCCGTTTCAGATCTGCAGTTTGCGACGTCTTGGAACTTCTTGTCATGCTCTTGAATCGATCGTAAACTAATCAAGCCTATTGATATGGACCATTATCCTGTCTTTCCTGGGAGAAAACTGCGAAAATGATCTTGGTCGGCAGGAAGGTGGAAATACGCTCTGACCGTACATGTTTGTTCTATGAGGATTAATGGATATATTATTTGCCACACGCATTATCAATACTCCTGCCTGTGAATTTGCCACTGCACACCAGGGGTCTGTCGTTTTGTGTTTTTGACCCCACAAACTGACTCTCTCTGTCTTTCACATGTTGTGTAATTGCAATCTGGAGGTGGTGTTGATACCACTTTCCTTGGATTTGTGATACAGTGCATAAGCAACATCGAATTTTTGTAAATCTGAATTTTTTTTCTGTATCGTTTAATGACTTCATGCGTAAATCTTATAGTTAATGACAACTTCATACAATATGATAAAGTCATTTCTGTCAACATCAAGTTCTAGGAATTGGACCCCGTGTCCGAAGTTTACTTATAAAAAATGTTTATGGATTTGAAGAAAAGCTTTTAGAAAATAGCAGCACAGATTAAATGTTTTATAGATTCAGTCTTCTGGTTTCCTTTTTCTGATTTTTTTTCTCCAATCTGTGTTTACGTCTCAGTCTAGCTCACACGAACTGTTCCTATGGGAACGAGTGTAGGGGAGGAGAGAGGAAGAAGGATCTTTCCTGTGTTTTCCTCTCCATTGATCTCCTATTCCAAAGTTGCTCATCAACCATCATTTACGGGAAATCGTGACGAATGGTGAGGCGAGGAAAAAAGCAAAACATTATCTATCAGCAATATTTCTCCTTTGTCTCTCCCATCGTCCTCCTTTATCACGAATTATTAATAGGGAGGAAATAAAAGTGTTTTGCAGTGATTTTTCTTTATTTTATTTCTTAAAAACAATCTTCCAGCGAAAAAAAAGATTGCTTTCCAACTTGAAAGTTGCGATAAAGCAAGAAAGATTTTTTTTTTTTTTTTACGTGAAATGGGTTTCTCAGAAAATACCAAATTGGAAGATCTTGCTGAATTCTTTCTTCTCTATCTGATTAAAGATGGAAAAAGAATGTAGCCAGTTTTTATTTTAAAGTTAATAGTTCTAAATATCTTAGAGAAATAATGATTTACATAACCTCCTCAACACGACCTATTAATAATATAGATCATAAATTTCCTCTTTTTGCTTGAAAATCGTTCAAGGATCTCATCACTTGAAATGTAATTGTAGCTGCCCGTAGACGATCCATGAATTTCCTGTTCATTTTTAATTGCTCTACTGGATTCGATTTCTTCAGGCAATATATAAATCAGTGAAATTGGAAAAAGAAATACGACAGAAATATTTTTTAGGCTTTGTTTTTTACTTCCTTGTACGAAGTAAAGGAAGTATTGTACTCGCGAAAAATTTCGGTTTTCAGATTTCAATGGAAATATACATTTTGACCATCACTGAATCTATTTTGACGTGTTTCGTCGTGACGTCTGTACGTACGTGTGTGCGTACATGTGTGTGTGCGTGTGTGTGTGTGTGTGTGTGTGTGTGTGTGTGTGTGTGTGTGTGTGTGTGTGTGTGTGTATCTCGCATTTCGCAAAAACGGTTAGGCGTAGATTGTTGGAATTTTGTATTTAGGACTGTTGTAACATGTAGTTGTGCACCTCGCATTTTGATTGCTCCATGCAATCAAGACTCCATAGACATGAAAGGAAATCAGTTGAGGAAACGTCCAAAACACATGTTTGGCCTAGCCGATTGCAACCAAAATGCGAGGTGCACAACTACATGTTACAACAGTCCTAAATACAAAATTTCAGCATTCTACGCCTAATCGTTTTTGAAAAATGCGAGACACACAAGCACGCATGCACACACACACTGACACACACAAAGACACGCAGACACACACACACACACACACACACACACACACACACACACACACACGAGCGTACACACACAGTAGAGACGTCACGACGAAACACGTCAAAATGGATTCAGGGATGGTCAAAATGTATATTTGTTGGAATTGTGTAATATGATAAATGTATTAAGGCATCACTACAATCATTAAAATACTGCACATTTTATTGAATTTTGCTTTGTCGTTTGAAATCCTTTCTTGATATAAAATGTTTATTGACATTCCGTGAAAGTGGAAACGCATACTGGGCATATTTACACAAAGTAATACAACTCCCCCCCGGGCAAAAATTGTAATTTGCTGGCCTACTTTATATGTGAACGTTTTATTAATATTTACTTCCAATCTGGCAACAAAACAAGTTAAAGAACAATGCTATAAAGAATGTTGCTTCTAAGGGAAGGATCGATTCAAAGTAGGCCTTCTTGAGAGAATTGTCTGCGATTTTACTCCATGATAAATTTTGAAGGAACCATGAAAAACACATTTGCCTTCCTGACGAGATACTCAAACGAGAGGCGAAAACACTTAAATTTACGAGGCCTGCGAACAAAGCCGAATCAATGAGAAGGGGAAAGGAAAAGATGGGGGGAAAGGGAGGGGGGTTGTCCTGTGATAGCCGTCTCTTGTTTTGGGCGATAAATTCCGTTGTTATAATAGTGTAACCTTCCTTTAACAGTTTCGATCGCCTCGTTGACTGGGATCGGTTAAAAGCGCTTTTAACACAAACAAGTATCTCCCTACCTAACTCCAAATTGGATCGGTTTTGACAGAAAGAAAGGAAAAGGAAAGACGAAGTGACACAATGAAAGGGAATATCAGTAGGTGCGTCTTTAGCGGTACTTTTGTCGCCACCCCCACTCACTTTTGGGGCCTCACCCCGTTTCCACTCTTGTGTGTTCCTCAGAGAATCGGTTTTCGATATCGCCGTTGTCGAATAAATTCTCGACGGATGCGCTTGACGACAGGTCGCGCTGTCTGTCCTGTTATTAGGGGACCCGAAATCCTAATTAGCAAATAGCCGCAACAGGAACAACATCACCGGATGGAACAAGAGGAGGAGGAAGACTGGGTGGAAGAGTTGCCAACCAAAATTGACCCCCTCCCTCTTCTCCCTAATCCCCCACTTGTCCTGGTGAAGACAGACAATCGACTTGTTCGTAGGCGAAGTGAACCGACCAATAAGACATGGATTCTTCTACTCAACGACCCCAATGGGGGAAGCCGTTAGATGGGAGTGTTCTCAAACAGTTGAATGTTCTGCAGTTGAACTTGTAATGAAGCCGGATTCTCGTGTCTATAGCCGTGGTGTTTGAATCATAAGATTGATCGTACAGTTTTTTGATTTTATATTCAGTTAGCTTCTAGGTATATATTGTCATTTGAAGGTCTGTTTTCCGAAGCTAGTTTCTTTAAGATCCGGCTTTTATGGTTATCTATTATTTTGGCAATTTTATGACGACTCTATATAATATAACTGTCTGCTCCAAAAAACTGATTGCATCGAACAGGTCATTGAACATTTGAAATAATGGAGAATAATAGAAGTCATTTCTTCCGATGCAGCGCGTTTTAAAGAAATACAGTTAAATACCTTAAAGTTAAACAGGACCAAGTCGCAACCAAAGTTATTGAAATGTTAGGGTCTGGAATTGGTATTCAAGGTAGTCCCTTGCACACTATATTCACTTGTGTCGCATAATTTCCTAAGTCCCAATCCCTTCCTTTAGTATAATTGTTGAATCCTTTCCCTGTGGAAGCCTTCAATTTTCGAGTATGCTACTATGCAAACCAATAATAATGACGAAAAACACAAAAAAAGAAGAAAAAATGAAAAAAATGACAGGAATCGAACCCTGGCCAGAAATCACAAAGGCTTGACGTTAGCCTCTGCGCCACCGCTGTTAAGTTAAATACCTTTCTTCCCACTTGGTTTATCTGGCACTACAATAATAAATGTAAAAAATTGTTTTTTTTCTCCTAAACGAAAGGCCATTGATTCAAATCCTTTTACACAAAAGGCATATTAATGTTGTAGATTGACCGTCTAAAATTTCAACCAAATCCGGTATGACGTGTCCGTGCGGTCCCCTTGTTAGTGAAATTTTGCTCTGCTCAGTCCTAGCCAACGCCACGCAACAGAGAAGAAAATCGGGAGAAAACGTGGCTGTAAGTCAAGTTTGAATTGTCAAGAATTCATTATAATTTATTTCCAGAACTTAATATCTCTCACTATAGAATAATAAAATAATTTGAGTTTATTGCATTTTTTGATAAGGATTACATAAAAAATTTTTATCGCTATGAAAAATACCTATTTCATAATTTTTAGATTTTTCCCTAATTTCGTGACTAGCTGCCGAGTTAATAATTTATAGGTTAAAGCAGATTTTGGAAACCGTCATTTGTATTGATGTATCTCAAAGGATAATTGAATTGTTTTTTCTATAAGAAATTAAGAAATGAAATCTGGAGTTAAAGGATAAGGTAAAGACATTAATGTAAAAAGAATCATGGACGGTAGAATCGAGCCAGGGACCAAGAAAATTTTTTCCTTCCATTTTTTTCCCCTTAATAGATTTAGCTCATTCCAGTTAAATCTATGGAGACTTCTTTTTATTTTCATCTAATCAATCTATTAATTAATTGCAGACATTGGAATTGTTTAAATTTTTCATTTTATTAATTACATTTGCCATTAAAGTTCTTTTCTTTCTCAAATATCATTTGCAGAATACAGACCTTCACTGTATAGCAGTGGAGTGACACAGAGAAAATGGTCATCTTCAGTTTTTACGAGAAGAAATTGAAACAAAGCACGTTGAAAATATAATTCGCCTTTAAAAAAATGATAAATTTACTATTAATCAATAATATGTAGGGTGTCCATAAACCGACTGTACTCTAACAATATTTAATAACTTTTGAATATCATAGTAAAATACGGATTTGTTTTCAGCATGTTACATAGAAACTCCAAAAGAGTTTTATCTGATACATTCGTTTGTTGCAGAAAATGCTCATCGGGTTGAAAATCTTTTTGGACATCGGGTTGTTAGTGAAAAGGAAGAGTAGCGGATGGCAACCCATGTTATACATAGTGCTTTTCTCTACGGTAGATGCGATCTTTTGCTGTGTATCTCATGGCAAGTTTGTCGGTCAGCCCTACGAACGCTACATACAACTGTCAGATTTTATGCTTTTGGTGTGGGGACTGTTTCCTTTGGTTCATGTGAAGATACCAGGGGATTCATAGGTATAAGAGACTTTTAGATGATGTTTAACCTGGGAGCTGTTTGGAATGGATGTTTGCTTATTAATATGGCAATGGTCGTATTCATAAGTCAAGATCTGTAACTAGGATGGTTCATTGAAATGGCCTTCAGAGTTCCGAGCTCAACCCAAGATAATATTCGTGGAATGAGTTGGAATGTTAACTTCCTTAACGAGTAGCGATTGTGATATCTATTAAAGTCGTGACTCGCCGCCCTATAAACTTGTATAATTTAGTTTGGTTGGTTTGTCAAATGTCCCATTACTTTATAGCAAGGTGGTGTACGTCGTGAGGAAGTCGTTTACTTAAGTGCAAACGTTTTTGTATTGCTGCCTTGTACAAGTGTTTGAAGTTAGATTAGAGAAGGAATCCTTCTCCAATTATTTCATTTCGCATTCGCCGAGTTTAGCTGCCTTTTGGTGGCATCCGAGGCGGTTTTTCATTCGTTGTCTCTTTTCTTTATCTAATTATAAACTCAGCCACCTTAAGGGAGCACTCTCCTTCTAATGGGTTCCTTTGTAACACCGCTTCGGGTCTATGGAATTAATTAAAACGGCGCTGGTGATTAAAGCCTTTGTAACCGATGGATTAATCGTCTCAGCCTTCCTTTAGACTCGGTTTGCCCCCCGTAATAATTGTTCTCTTCAGTTGGTTGGTTGGTTGGTTTCATCATAGAAAAGCAAGGGGAAAAAAAGACAAGCCCTCCTCGTACAATTTGAGCAAATTACTTCATTTAGGTCTGATTTCGTGTGTCTTTTTTTTTAAAGAAGGTTTAAACACTCCCTTTGCGCTCAGTGTCTCGAGAGCATGAAAACGTTATTAATGATGGACATTTTTAATTTGAAAATTCCCCAGGAAAGAAAGAGGAAAAAATCATTTCAAAGAAGATCTTTAGGAACAAATCTTTTAGTTGAGGGTATTTTTATTTTTTTTCTGTTTGGTTTTTTTTTTAACCTTCTTCGGTCGTTCTCTTCCCCCGAAAGCATTTATTATTATCGCATCCTTTTCGGCTTCGGCGTTTTCGGTGCCAAAGCGGAACAGAGTTAAAGGCTCGAGTACGTCATCCACCGCCCGACGACTACGGCTCGCCTTTAGTTCAATGGAGCTAATTTAAAATTTCAATGCACATCGTTAGGAATCCGCCTTAATGATGCTGGAGCTTTTTTCCCAACCTTTTCTTTCTTTTTTTTGGAAATCTTTTTTTCCTCCTTTTGCGTTTCCTGTAGCAACAAATGCGAACAGCGCCGCCGACGCCGAGGGGCATTTTAAGTCGAAAGCGCAATTTTTCTGGATTGTCGAAGACAATAATAGTAAAACGAATAATAATAATAATAATGATAATAATAAAAACAATAGCAGGAGCACCAAAATACTAAAAAAAATCTTTAGCCGGGACAATACTAGTTTAATTGACCTAGTTTCTGTTTGTTTTCTATTGAAAAGGAGAAGAGTGATTAATAAAAGGGAGATAGGTGCTTGGAAGAGAATTTTTCTTCCAGTAGAAAATTTTAACAAGAAACAAACAGATGGGGCTTGTACTGACGTCACAAACAAAGAGACTCCTCCTACATTTTCTTCATTTCATTTCGCAGCAGCACAACAAGGGGGAGGAGTAGGGCCAGCGATTTTCCATGGATCTCATTACTTTTAAATAAAGAGCACAAGGCAAAGGAAAATGCGCCCCGGACTCTGCTATTGCAGCTGCAGCCACCGATTTCCTTAATTTATAAGCAACGAATGGAAGAAGAGGAAGAGTTTTTTTTCTTCTTTTTTCCTTTTCCAAAAGCGAACCGTCTAAATCGTTAGACATTAGGAGCGCGAGACGTTTTTCGCTTTTCGTCGAAATAGAATATATAAATCACATACTTTTTGGAGCACTAGCAAATAATCATATTGAAATTAGGCCACGTTAAAAGTAAATTATTGTTTCGAAAGTTTAATTAAACCCAGCACGGGCGATATACGATTTATCGATTTTACCCCCCCCCCACCCTTCGCCTTTTATAGATGGTCTTTTAGAAACTGCTAAAAATAGACGACTATAACAATTTATATTTTACAATACAGAATTAGGTCTTTAATAATACAGGGGGGGGCATAAGTCGCGCACCAAAGCATTTAAAACAATTCTGATAATAATAAACGTTATTTTATTAAAACCAAGCTTAACTAATGAACTAAGAAACACGTTGCTGGCACAATCACAAATGCTCAAAATGCTCGCTACTTGCTGATTTTACATTGTTTCATATCACACTTCAATTAATTCTTTGGTACGCGACTTACGGCCCACCCTGTACATTATTTAATAAAGATAAATAATAGGAACAATATAATGATAAATGACCTGACGAGCGTTTCGGGTTTACGCCTTTATAGAAGGTTTTGAATATAAATTTTAGGTTACAAGGACTCTTATAGCGTTTTTTTAAATTTTCAAAGTGTTGCTATATAATAAAAGGGTACTATAATAGATTCTTACGAGGGCTAAACCCCGTTTTATTAACAAGGAATTTTTTTTCTCAAGGAAGATTATGGATGAAAATTGATGGAACTTTATTGAATGTTTTTTGTGTGAAATATTTCTGATTTACAGTTATAATTTTATAACGTCCATTTACAATACAGTTGGTTTATTAATGTTTAATATATAATCGATTTTCGTCCTTTCGCACATCATCAGTATTTTTCAGTTTTATATAATAGAAAAAATACTGATGATGTCCGAAAGGACGAAAATCGATTATATATTAATCATTAATAAACCAATTGTATTGTAAATGGACGTTATAAAATTATAACTGTATACACTATACAATACAACGTGTGTAAAATAATGAATTTCTGATTTAATTATTCTGACCGATTTGAAACCAATCAAAAAACCTTTTAGGGATTAACGTTTTTGAAAAAAAAATAAAATTTACTGTTAACACAGAATACCACTTTATTTTCAAACTTGAAAAGAAAAAAAATTTATAAAAAAAATGCTTTTTGTATAGCATAAATGCATCTTCATTTAAAAAGTTTTTCCATCTTTTCTTGAGCACGCGTTTTTCCGTCTCACTGTTTGTTGCCTAAAAAAGTCCAATTGTTGAAACAAGCTTTGACACTTGTATTCGTGCAACAAATTGACAAAAACAAACTATGACATCACAATAATGCTCCACGAAGCCAACGAGAAAGACCGTGACCACCGAGAGACAAGGCCTGAGTGCGGAAACGTCATACATTGTTATTCATCATTTGAAGGGCATTGTTATTCGTATTTCTACCAATTTGCACTACTATGGTGATGTAACAATGTTTGACGGTTTCCGTGCAGAGGCTTTCTCTTTAGGAGGTGTTGCCTGAAAGCGGAAAAGTCACCTGACCATCTGGGTCCGAACAACCAACATCTCCTAGAAAGAAAGCCAAACAACTGAAAAGTCATACATTGTTACATCATCATAAGTCGACCAAATTTAGGGCTTATTATTGGTAGAAATCACGGTCTATAGATATACATGGTCATCGAGCGCCTTTGTTAAAATGAAGCTAACGTTTCTAACTCCCAATAGGGCGGGAACTCTAATGAAAAGTGGCGCTGCATGTACAATCGGCCCAAAAACGCCTGCAGCGCCGCCTTATTGACAGACAGAAACTTTACTTTCATTTTCAGTTTCAATGAAAAACCTCTATCGCAGGTCACGGTCGGCCCTGGTGGGATTTATGCGGCACCTGGCGCGATCTGTTTTCCTTAGCTTCTCGAAACAATGGAAAATGGCCGAAGCTCGAGGTAGAAATACGATAAACAATGATCGAATTATGATGATGTAACAATATATGACGTTTCATTTGTGAGGCTTTCTTTCAAGGATGTGTTGGAACAACAATCCAACCTTCATCGTTTCCAACAAACGGAAAAAAACACTGATTGTTAACATCCAAGATAAAGACAATGAAGGTTGGATTGCTGCTAGCATCAATATCATCTCGGGGCCAACGATATAACGGGACCCAGCCAACACCACCTAGACAGAAGGCCTGAGCACAGAAACGTCATACGTTGTTACATCACAGTAAAGCGGCTATTGTTAATCGTATTTCTACCAATAATAAACCCTAAATTTAGCCGCTTGATGATGATATAACAATGTATGATGTTTCTGTGCGCAGGCTTTCTGTCTAGGTGGTGTTGCCCCAGCGCGGAAAAGTCACCTGACCATCTTAGTCCGGCCAACAATCCAAATTTCATTATTTCCAACAAACGAAAAAATACTGATTGTTCAAATCCAAGATGGAAACAAAGATGATTACATTGTTAGTCGGACTAAGATGGCCAGGTGACTTTTCCGCGCTGGGGCCCGTTATTTTGTTGGCCCCGATATCATCTATAATTAAGGCCTGGTCACTGAAACATCCTACATTGTTACATCACCTCAGTAAGGAATTGTTAATCGTATTTCCACCAATAATAATCCCTAAATTTGCCCTTCTGTTGACGATGTAACAATGAATGACGTTTCAGCGCCCAGGCCTTTATTATAGGTGGTATTGTTAGCGTCCGATGGTCAGGTAACTTTTCCGCTTCCAGGCCTTGTTATCTCGGTGGCCTCGAACCTTGTTATCGTATGCTTGAAAACGTCAAATCGATGTCATAGTTCATAAAAGTCTTTCTCGTTGGCCTCGAATGCTCCCTATAGTTGTAGGAAATATGGATTTATATTAAAATTTTATTTTTGGCAGAAAGCCAGAATATGAAACGAAAACCCTCTAGCGCCCAGAAGTATCTCGTACTTCAAAAAAGGTGGTTTCGGGGTATCTCTTACAGAAATGGAGTCTATAAAGAGGACGAACAAATTGGATTTCAGTAGTAGTGGATTTTTAAGATATTGTAATTTTTTTTTTGAAAGAAGGTATAGTTAGAGAGCTATAGAATGAAATGTTTAATTTGTTTAAGAATGGTATCTGATTCTAAGTCTAATTGAATATAAAGAATAGATGAATTATTGTAATTGTATAATTTTAAAATGTCTATGTTCTCTAAAATGTCGAGTTTATTGAGATCTTTGTATTTATTAACGTTTTCATTGTTTCATCAATATTATTATATTTATAGCCAATTTGAATGAGATGGGGTCTGCAAATTTGATATTAATGTGTTATTTAAATCCAGTTTTCTTCCAATCTAAAATTTATTACATGAATTGCGATTTAGTTTATAAATTCCTCTGTTATCATATACAGCGTGTCCCAATTTAAAGTTTCCCCTGGAATATCTCGAAAACAACACATGGGATCAAAAAAGTCTTGAATGAAATTTATTTGTCTCGGACGGGGCAATCGAATGGTACTAAAATAGA
The DNA here is from genome assembly GCA_023313115.1 of Rhysida immarginata. Taxonomy (NCBI): domain Eukaryota; kingdom Metazoa; phylum Arthropoda; class Chilopoda; order Scolopendromorpha; family Scolopendridae; genus Rhysida; species Rhysida immarginata. The sequence continues at coordinate 1,941,725 of JAHWFO010018671.1, read as the reverse complement.
TTCCCCTCCCCCACTCATCCGGAACTTTTTTCGATCTCATGTGTTGTTTTCGAGATATTCCAGGGGAAACTTTGAACTGGGACACCCTGTATATGGGGTCTTTTTCGGTGTTTAAAAGTTTTTTAGTTGTATTATTGTATTTGAAAAACCTGATAAGTATAAAAGATCACAATAAATTCAACAAATTGAAAACATTGAGATTTTTGGCTTTTAAAAAATTACAATAATTCATATATTCTTAGTACTTAATTAGACCTAAAATCTGATACCCTTCTTAATTAAATGAAGCATTTCATTTAATAGCTCTACAACAATACCTTCTTTCAAAAAATTATAATTTCTTAACAATAAGGATCTATTTATTATCCTTTTATTATACAGGGTGTCTCACCTAAAGTGAACCAACAGCCAACTTCTAAAATACCAGAGTATTTTCGAATATGGAAGTCAACTTTGAAATGTGTATTGGTAACCCCTATTTTAATGGTATTTTCAGATTGTACACAACATTTAAAAAATTGTTTTATTCTTGGTGAATTGATCCCGTTTAGGAGATACAGGTGTTGAAACTATAGTGTGTTTTGGATTTAAAGAAAAGACAAAAAACAGAAAATTTTCATCAATTTAAACGAAAAGTGTAAAATTACTGTAAAAATATTCTGTTCAAATAAAAATATTGTTATCCATTTTATAATCCATTGTGTTTAGGAACACTTTTTGTTTTTTACCTTTTATTTAAATCCAAATACACCACACTTTCAGTGCCCCTATCTCCTAAACGGTTGGATCAATTGAAAAGCACCAGGAATAAAATATTTCTCAAATTTTGTGTACAATCTGTGTATAAAAAAAATCTGGTTTTCTTTATACATTTCAAAGTTGACTTCCATATACGAAAATGGCGTCGTTTTTTTTTGGAAATGGAATACATATAAAAACCCCTCACATAAAAGTACAATAGTTCTTTCATTGAATCTATTCGGTAAGACAGTCTGTATAGTAAATACCTTTTGAATTTTAATAAGACGTTATAAGAATTTTTGTGACCAAAACTTTATATTCGTCGGTTGTGAACTAGAATTTATATTTTGTAAAAAAAAAAATAAAAAAAATAGGATAATCACCGGCATTGGTTAATATGAAAATACTCAACTGCAATAAAAAATTTCAGTCTCATATGTATATGCGGTGTTTTTTTTCCTTCTTAAATTGGAAATTATTTTGAAATCAGCCTTGGAAAAAGAGATGGGCTGGAGTGGCCATTTCAGTGGACTAACGGACTTCCGACATGGAATGATGACAGGGGTGGAACGGTATCTCTCTAGGGATTCCTAAGTTGGTATTAGTGACGACATATGTCAATGCACAGAAAAGAGGATCAATATGCCAAAATACATCGGCTTAGTAAACCTTCAAAACTGACAAACACACGAGAGTTTGGCTAAGAAGTATACGCGTAATTCGCGCTTTGTCATTGTGTTAAGCCTCCATAGTTCCCTCAAAGTTGCGAAATTTATTTCCCGCGCACTCACAATCTATATATTAGCATTAATAAAAATTAACATTATCTAATAAATTATCGAAAAATTGAATATTTTTGCCTATATTTGATTTTGGTCCGCGCAACTCTCAAAAAAATTAGAGGAACTATACTAACTTGGCAAAATCTCTTGTGAGAATATTAGGTTTTATGTTACAATTATAACATTAGTCATCTCAATATATGCTATAGAGTAAGAAACGTTAATTCTGGGTTGCAGTAGGTTGGTCATTTGTGGCGTGGTTTGCCCTTTATCATTCTGTTGTCGTTCTAGTGTGACGAATTCCTGGGAGTATTTTGTATCTTTATAATAAAGTTTATTATAAAAAATAATTGTTTGCGATTGATTCACATGCATTGCCTCCGGCGATCAGCGTTTCTTGCCAAGCCCATTGAGCCTTTTTCAAACGAGAAAGCGCGAGATTATGGCCGCGCTCATGCTTAGTTTAAGCAGTACTAGAAAATGGTTTTTCATAGTTTGTCTTGAATCAATTGATCATTATCGGTCTGAGTTTTAAGATTTTTTCTGCATAAATGTGGACTTTCAACATTTTTAGCAATATTTCTCAGGAAATAAGTCCAAGGCGGTTACAAGAGGACGAGCCCGCTTCAAGTGTCTTGCTCTTCTTATATAATAATAGATTTATTGGAATTTACGGATGTTGTGAACTTACATTGGACATCTTAGGATCCTAGTGGAGCATCTTTGAGTTGATTTGGTATACATGCGAGTGGTTATGTACAGGTGATGACCTCCCACAGACAACGTTCATGGTAAACCAGGCAGATCGAAGTCTGTCATAAAAAACCAATGATGGCAATAAAAGCGAGGACTATGTTGCCGTAAAGTGATAAGAACTACAGAAACTTCAGATTACAACTGCGATAAATTGCAAATTGCATTTTTTATGAAATTATCGTAATTATTTTTCTTTTTTTTATGAATTTTGAGAATTAAGTTATTTTTACATTTTGTTCACGTTATAGGTGATCTCATTTACGCGTTTTTGCCATAATACGATTCTAAGAAGTTAATAAAGTAAGTGTATAATAAACGCAACAGAAGGTGTAAAACTAATAAGGTCCATTCGTTTGTAGGCATTATGGGAAAAAGATGTACCGGTAATTGTGATCAAAATATTTTCAGACTAAAAAAACCGAGAAAAGATTTATCACTGGAGAAGTTATTAACAGTTATGAATGTAATGAATTCGCATTTTGAGTTTTCGTGTTATGCGATTATTTCATAGAAGCAATGAATCGCATAAAGCGAGGGATGACACTTCTATAAAACTGTTTAGATTCAAATTGAATATTGTATATCGAGAAATCTTACATTATGAGAATAAATTGTATAATCACTTGATTTTACACTCGCAGTTTATTAATAAGTAGATAATAAGTAGTAATTGACCTCGAGGAACAAACAACTATTCAACGTAATCGTATTCTCATTGATTACATTCATGATTAATGAATTTGAAATTATTTATATTCCGAATTTTTCAGTTTGAACTAGTGCTGAGAGATAGAGAGTATGCTTCAATGCCCTGTTAATATTAATAGCAAATTAATAAAGAGTTTGTTTCAATAGCAAATTTGTTGAATTTTTCGATTTTCTATCTTAAAAGTACGTTCATATATCTTAAACGTTTACAAAACAATTATAAGTAAGGTTTATGATGTTGATTGGAGCTAGATTCGTAGTAGCGGCAAACGAAAGTGGAGATGTGCGATAACTTTAAAATATTGTGGTAGGTAAGTTAATATAGAGAAATCTCGACGTAAATAATAAATTGCTATTAAAGTCAACTAAGCAAGACGAGATGGAAAAATAGAATAAATAATTTATATGTTGCTCATGCGTGTGATGAAGGGAATATAGTTTTTCCATATGGTTTCTCTACCCTCTTCCCGTCTTTTAAATTATGACAAATCGCTGTTGCCTTCTTGTCATGTCATAAATAAAATACGAGAAAAGGGTTCCGTAGCCAAGAAATGTGGGAGGGAAAAATTTTTGGAAGCTGAACAGGGTTCTAATGCTCCATTTGGGAGGGAAATGGTTCCAAAAATAATAATAATAAGAGTGCTAAAATTGTTTTTTTCATGGGGATGTATCACATGAGCTTACATTGTTAATTTATCGATGATATCTATATTGCTAATTGATTTTATACACAAAACTTGCCTTGAGGGTTAAAATTGTCATGAGTTTGAGAATATAAAAGCATATTTTAACCTTTCGCGAACCACGTATGATTCTACCGATCAATATGTTTTTCCTGCTGTTTTTCTGAACGACCGATCAAATAGAAAACACTTAAATTGTAATTGAATTTTTTGTATTTTGTTTATTGTAGTATATTGTTCTGTACACAATTGCATACATGTGACTGAAAAGGGTGTGGATGGAAAGACTATGAATAGGGAACAATTGTGTATGCCAAGCTAACAAGGGGAAGGCAATGTTTAATATAAATGAAGACTTTTGAAACGCAATATACTGACATATCAGTTTAATAGAATACCCTATTAGTAACGCGTATATATACCACAGCATGATGACATGAACTTAGTGTCAGAAATCAACTAGCCAGAATTAAACTCCTGTCGATTAAGGTATTTTGTTAGCCTCAGATTGTCCCATAAATGTCTTATAGAACGTAAGCAAAAGTCTTATAGAAATCACTGGATATACACATTTCAGTAACCAACTTACCTTTTTTCAGCAAGTGATGCATTACTGAGATAACTGCAGATTATATATACACTACAATCTTGTGGCTTATTGTTATATTTTTCGGTTTTACAGAATTAAGGATTGATAACTGCACGTCAGTATCAACTGAATTTGCGGCGGGCCTTACTTTCATGTTCCATGGATCAGTCGGTGACCTTGTGATATGGCATACTGGTGAAGTTGATACACGAGGCCTGTCCGAAAAGTATCCGGATTGAGGCTACAAAAAATAAGTAGAACTCGCTGGCTGCACCTTTTTTCTATCCGGATCGTGTGACGACATTTCTGCTGATGACGTAATGAAATTTGCTGCTATTAAGAGTGCCGCGTGCAATTGTTGTAACACGCTAAGCAGAACGTTTTTCTTTTCTCGTCGTGTGGTGAAAATGTCAGAAAACATTGAGCAACGACATTGCATCAAATTTGAAATCGGTAAAATAGGATGTTATGAATTGCTAAAACAAGCATTCGGCTATGATGTTATGAGCCATCAAAGGACGGAGATTTGAGGATGTGGACGTGACAACACAAAATGCGACGGCGGAGCTCTTGGTCATCCCAAAGGAGGCATTCCGTACTTGTTTCGACTAATGGCAGCAACGCTAGGCTAAATGCGTTGATGCAGACGGTGCTTATTTTGAAGGTAACTAAACTTTTATGCAAGTTCTTACCGTATTTTTTTTGTAGCCTCAATCCGCCTACTTTCCGGACAGCCTCGTGTGCTTCTTCCTTAGGGGTTAATAGTTGAATAGTATTAGAATAGTTTTTAAATTTAAAATTTTTAATACGGTGCAGGGCAATAGTCCACAGCCAGGGTCACCAAATAGAATACGATCGTTGATGGAGAGTTTCTTCGTAAACTTTCTCCTCCAAATCGTTATCATAGATCGTAATCAACCTTCTGTATTTTAAACTGAGATTTTCTTCATTTTGATGCGTCTCGCTGCTTGTCCATTTCCATCCACCGCCGCATAAACGTAATACATATCGTACAGTTCATTAGTGAACCGATGCATCCTGCTCTTGCAATGTCCTTGCTTGAAATGATCCCGCTACCGTTTCTCTGCTCTTTATAAATAGACAGGTCACATTCTTATCGTATTTACTGGATTATAAGACGAGTTTTTTTTCCAAATTAAAGGGTCAATAAAAGAGAGGGTCGTCTTAAATTCGCAAATTACACAAATAAGCCGACTTTTACAAGTCCATGCTAAAATCCTCCAACTGGCGCTGTAGCGGCGCTACCATTTACCGATATTCTCGATTATAACAAGATCACACGAGATTCTACAATAGCGCTTGAGAGATATCATCCCCATTCACATACCGCAGATTTCAAGCTTAAGGTATGGATCGACCCGATACAATTGTTTTAAAAGAAAATTTGTACTCAAAAAACATTTCAATTAAAGTTGCTTCAATTTTTAAATAAATATTTTTGCTTCCATGTTCATTAAAAAAATTTCCCTAAAAATTTACCTCAAAAAAATGAGGGTAGTCTTATGATCGAAATCGTCTCATAATCGGGTAAATACGGTAGATGTAGAACTCGGCAGGAAGAGTGCAATTGTATATTCTAGGTAAATTAATTTGCGTTTTGTGGCAAACTACCTGATCATTTTTGTTTCCTTTTTCCTTTGTTTCTATCATATATGTGGATATAAGTAAACTTTTATTCTTTGAATTGTAGATAAATTTCGTATTACTTTTAAAATATATTTTGAGCTTTTTGAACAAGATAAAAGACCAGCTTGAAACTATGGATACTTAAAAGAAGACTGAGTTTGAATAGACGAAAATACTTTTCCACATTCAGGTAAAGGTTTTAATAATTTTGAAGACCATGGAGAGGAAGGCTGGTGAAATGTGTACATCATGGATGTTAAAACGTTTACTTGAATGTGGAAAAGAGATTCGTCCTTTCGGATCCCATCATAATGTTGAAATTGTTTACTTTCGTTATATAGCTAATATGATCTAAAGTTTTGAGATAAAAGTTGCAAAATCTTAAGTTTTCAAAATATTTGTCATTTATGTCTTGCTATGCACAAGTTTTTACGTACTTTGAATTTTTGTACACAGTTTTATTTAATTCATTTGTTTGTGTATTTGTACGCAAATTTTGTAATCAATATTTTGCCCACTTCCTTACTAACAACACCTCTACAACTTTCATCAACCGTTAGTTTCACTAGTCTTTCATTTATTCGTAAGTCATTTAATATTTAAGTGTAATATGTATATGTCGCAGACACATAGCGTAATTGGACACTTCGTGAAATGTCCAGACACTCTCAAATGTCATAGTTGCAGTGAAATGTCATAGTTGCATTGGACTCGTACTGTAATTGGGCAAAATACACTTCATGAAGTGTCTACAGTAGGTCAGACCGATATAGTAACGATGTCAAATACCGTGCAGGAAACTTTTAGCTATCGCAATGACAAAAAAATTGTTTTAATATTTGCCATATTATAATTAACTGTAATTTAATATTTTTCATACGAATTTAATTTAAATATAAAATATATTATTTTCTAAAAATGTTTTAGTTATTAGTCATAAATTTCAACACAATTTTTGCAATGATTATTTTAGTTGTAATAAAATTAAAAAAATGTTGTATAAATAAATATTAATGCAAAGTAATATTTTCAGTATTATCTTGTGAAATAGATAACAATCTCAAAAACAAAATTCCATGTGAGTGAAAACAGCTAAGGTTTCGAATAAAGACTATCTTTGTCAAAGCAAAAAATAAAAATAATAAAATTAAAAAAAACTACATACTGATATTTAAGTTATAGAATGTAAAATAGATTTTTGTCTAATAGTTAATGATTTCCATATAGGTAAAATTAAAAACTAATCCTTAAATGTAAAAGGATGGAATGCACAGTTTGGTTGATTTGTTCAACGTTGTGGTTTGTTCATACAGACCACATCATATCTTTTGCCTTCAAATAGGGGCTATATCTATTTTTATGTATGCTCGCTCTTGGACTATGTATGTGAGATTCATGGTACGGACCCTTTCAGTCGAATTTTGAAGCACTTCCACTTCTCCATTCGCTCTGAAATTTTGTATGCAGGTTTACTCCTAAGGACAATACATTTTAGCAACTTTTTCAAATCGATAAGATACATTAATTAACAAATTTCTCAAGATATTCAAAAATGCCTCTTGGACTTATGCAACCTCGTTTACATGCATATTTTCTTAGTGAAAGAATTATCCATGTTTGTGATATTGTCGTTTCAGTTGATTAAATTGAACGAAAGTATTTTTTTTTCTACGACTAAGGCAAAAATTTTAATTTTCATATAACCGTTACATTCAATGTTTACGTCTGATAATTGCTCCTCCTTGTTAGCACCCAAGTCAATGGTGTAATGCGTGTCGAGGACTGAATGGTATTAGGGTGGGTAAAAATTACATGTCACTAACGCAGTCTATTCAAGTCAAATATGTGAGCTGCGTGCCGAGGACTGGCAAGAAAGTGGTTACATAAAGACTGCCGCTAGCGTACAACCTCAGGGTGCCTGGCACCCCCTATTCTATAAGTGCCTTATCCTTCTGAGGGTCACTGGAAGGACGGACCGTTTATTTACCGCCATTATCGTGGGATTAAATTAAAAAAATAAGGGGATGATAAAAGAAATGAAACTGCAGCACACACAAAAATAAGATTGGAGAAAAGAAGAGAGGCAGAAAAGGAGAAACGTGCAAACGAAGAACCGTCTGCTAAGCGTTTAAGAGCAAAGATTTTTGTACTTCGACATGTCCTCCTCATCCTTTAGGCCATTCATCACGCATATGAAAAAAATTGGCAACAACATCAAATTTTTAATTTGAAGCTAGGACTTTCATACAATCTTAATATCCACCATCAAAGCTTGTGTCAAATCCATTCTGAGATACCGTCCTAAAATTATTTTTCACCTTTTAGAGTGTTATTTAAAACTGGTGTTTAAAATTTTTTTTACATATTTTTTATTAATTTTACCTACATGGAAACCATTAAAATAGACTATGAGACATATACTGACATTTTAGTTTAATAGGAACACTCTATTATGTACCACATTAAGTTGGATAAACTTGAAGACCCTAAATTTACCACATTTCGATCTAAAAATTTCCGCTTGATTGTACGAGGGCTGTTCAATAATGAATGAGACTGGATTTTTTCTTCAAGAAATATTAGCAGTAGCAATAATCTGTTTTAACTTTGTGAGAGACCGCTATGTGGCGCGCATGCTGCACAAGATCAAACGTGTCTAGTTCCTCAGTATTACGTGGCAGAAATTGAATTACGTATCAGTTAGTTTCCGCCTACGGAGCAGTATTGTGCCAAAAAAAAAGCCAAGGTTGTGAAATCGGCAGTTAAAGTTATGGTCATTTCATTCTTCGACAGTATCGGAATGGTGCACCAGTACGTTGTTCCACCAAAACTACTGTAACAGGTGCCTTTTACATTGGTGTTTTGCAAGCTCTTCAACAGCACATTCGCAGGAAACTTCCGCAGTTCCATCACAACCTTGGCTCTTTTTGGCGTTGGGGATGAAGGTGTCTTCTACTGGGTGGATTGTTGCTTTGTTTCAGGGTCATAATGGTAAAGCCAGCTTTCATCAGCCGTAATCACAGCGTTTAAAAATCCAGGGCCTTTTTGAAAAATAACAAAATCTGACGGCCAATACTGCTCCGTAGGCGGATACTAACTGATGTGTATTTCAATTGCTGCCATGCGGTACTGAAAAATTCAATTTCATTCATTATTGAACAGCCCTCGTACAATAGATTTTAGGATCGGGAGATCTATTAGGTCCTCCTTGACAATCCATCTTCCGGACTCATCGTGATTGCACTCCGTTATAAGTTGTCTAATATTCGGCGGAACACCTAATAAATAATCCTTAAAAATTGCGATATTTCTGATTAGAAAGTCGTCCGCTAGTCGTCATTTTAGAACATTTTCTATTATTCTCTGTAACAAATCATTTTAGTCTCGTGTGTAGAAACAGACTATGTATAGTAATTCCCTAATTTTGCTAAACACTTTATTTAAGAAGAAGTGTATCATTATTTAAATAATAATAATTATAAAAATTAACAATCCTTCATATAGTTTCTTTTTTTTTTTTCATTTGATTTCCCTAGGTCTAATATTGGCCACGGCCATCATCCTGTACATCTCGATGATCGGAGACGAAACGCTGACGGTCAAGCAGAGAGAGCGCTTCTACTACCGCTACGGCTGGTCCTTCCTGGGTGCCGGGATTGCCTTCTTCTCCGGGGAAATGGCCGCCTTGGCCGGCATCTCGGCCTACTTGCGTCGATTCCCTACCGACGACGACATCATCCGTCTCATTCCCGGCATGCATCGTCGAATGCGGGAGCGATCGCACTCGGACTCGAAGAAATCGGTGACGGGGCCGCCGGTAGCGGTGGCGATGCCCGACCCTTTGCCCTGCATACCCAAGCGCGACATGACCGTGCAGACGTTTGACAGCATTGCCGTGCCCGTCTGAGCAAACAGAACCTCCGCCCAAAAACCTTCCCCCCAACATTCATTCCCTTTCACTTTATGGAGTGATATGGCACCAACAAAAATTAAAAAATATATATATATAATAGAAAAAAACCTGTGGCTCGACGATGGTGATGTTTTGCTATGAAATGCATGTAGAGCTGATCTGGTGGTGTTGTGGAAGTCATGCGCCAGGACGAGGGTTCGGTTCCCGGGATCGGCGGAAGCTCAATGCCCTCCACGAAGTTCGAGGCAGCTATCCAAATTGCCTCTCCCTCTCTATAGGGTAAGGCACTCAAATTGACTGACAAACCAATGGATTCTTGTACATAAGTAATAACAATAATAATAAATAACGAGGCGAGACATTTTGGGGAGTAAGAAGAGACATTATTAATTTTACAATTTTTTTATAATAAGTAAATAAAAGTAATAATTAAAAGAACGTAATCGTTAATAATAATAATAATAATTATTATAATAATTATATACACAAAGAGAATGCGATGGAAAAAAATTTTTTCTAGGAAACTACGTAGTGGTTACAGTAACAGTAAATAACGTTGTTGGCCAAAATGTTAACACGGCTTTAAAATTTTCTTTATTTGAGAATTCAGAACGAAATTTGTGACTGTAAACAGAAAAGAAAATACAAAAATTGATGATCCAATGCTTTATGACCCCCTGAAAACCCTTTTAACCCCCTCTTCACGTTCGCTCTGTCTGTCATTAACCCGTTCATGCCAAATTCTAGAAGTGCAACAAAAGATTTGCAAATAGTTTCTTTCCAGTGTAGAAAAACAACGTCTCCGTACCAGTCTTATATGCGACGAACTGTAAATATACAATTAATAATAATAATAAAGAAATGAATATTAAAAGTATTAAAATTTTACAGAAGACGAAAAAAATAAACGAATCGACAACTATACAACAACAACAACCAAATCTAGAGCGTACAAAAGAAAAGAAAAACTTTGTCGCAAAAAATTTTTAGACCTTTTAAATGCCAACGAAAGAAAACGAATTAATAATAATAATAATAATAATAATAATAATAATAATAATAATAATAATTAATAATAATCTGAAGATGATTATAAAACAAAAAAGTGAATGAAAAGTTTAAAACTTTTATTTGATTTTATTAAAGTGACAGCATATCAAACCCAGCAATGCCAATTTACACATGATTAAAACTTTTTACCTTCCATTCTAATAAAAAAGGAAATGTTTGTTCTTTAAAGTTGTACTGTCTTCTTTAACAAACTCTACTAACTACTCTCTTTTTCTCCACACTCACTAACACTTTAATTGGTTAAGATGACTTTACAAATTATGAATATCTTGTAACTTTTTATTTTAAGGACAAAAATCCTTAAGATGTCACACACATTACATCTTCCATTTGCATTTTTTATGACAGGAAATAACCTCGCTGATACAATCTGTGAATACCTTTTATTGACTACTCTTATCTATAGCGATTGTGCCTCGAAAATTCAAAGGTAATGAAAATATGTGGAATATCACTTAATTTTATTCATTTATCTTAAATAATAAATCTAATATACAACACGCTAATTTAGGGGTAAACGCTGACTTATCAATTTAATAAGAAAATCTGTTAATAATGTTAAGATCTTTCTTCTGAATCTAATAGGACACTATCTACCTCTTATCGATTTGACAGGGGTGAAGGCATGTTATCTACAGACCCTCATTATCTTGTTCCATATATACTCTGTGGGATTGAGGTCTTGTGGCTGTAGCAACATGAATTTACGATCAAGAATGAGTCTGCGACTTTGTAAACTTGTATGGTAAATTGTTGTTTAAAAGATGCCATCTCCGGTGGATAAAACGTGGCCTCGAAATAGGTGGGCGTGGTTAGTCAGATAGAAAGGAGACCTAATCCCTTTATTATTGCGACTTCGATGAATACAGATACATAGGTGACACTTGTATAACAATCGAACAGCGGAGTGTAAATTTATTCGGATGGGACGGAAGCACCATTTCTATAAAACTCATCTTACCTTAATAGATACAAAAGGAAATACATCGAGATGAGTAAGATATATGATGGATCTGTTTATGTATGAAACCAATCGGAACGGCTTACGAAAACTCCTAATAGGGAAGAGATAAACTGATATCTACTCAATTAAATAGGTCTGGATTGACAAAATTTGATTTGTGGGCGAATTTATTTGTTGTGACTTCGATTTGAGAGGCTAACGTTCCTCCAAAAATTTCGATTTATGGAGTTCTATTACTTCCAATTAAAGAGGTCTTAGCCCCGGAGCGGAAAGGAATAGAGTGAAACTTTGAATTAGGGAAGATTTCGAATTCTCGAGGTTCTACTGTATTTACCATTTGTAGCCTTCATAGTTGCCCTATAGCTCCATAGCCAAAATCATGTTGTCCCATCTCGATTTACATAACGAGGTTTGCAATAATCCTGATTTTAATAATAAGGCCTCTTAGCTTACAGAAACCATTGAATTACTGTCATTTGCTTTGCTTTGAAACTTGGGTTGGTTGTTGTATTCAGGAAGGATATACTACCCTATCAAAAGTCTTGGGACACCATCATTTTAATAGAAACACTCAAAAATAGACATATTTTAGTATCTGTTGGTTCACCTTTTGCTGCTATCACAGCTTCTACTCTCTGGGGCATACTGTCCACAAGTTTCTGATACGTTTCGACAGGTAATCTTCGCCATTCTGCCATAATTGTCTTGGACAGTTTGGTCACGGATTTCGGGCGCTCCGCACAAGCGCGCAATCGACGTTCCAACACGTCCCACAGATGTTTGATGGGTTTCAGATCGGGGCTCTGGGCAGGCCAGTCAAGTTCTCGAACCCCGTTTTCATCAAACCATGTGCCTACAGCCCTTGCTTTATGGCAAGGTGCGTTATCGTACTGAAACAGAAAAGGGCCATTGCCAAAGTGCTGCCAGAGAAATAGGAGTACTGCGTTGTCCAGAATGTCTTGGTAACGCTCTGAGCTTAGATTTCCAACCCATACCTTGAAAAGCACCCCCACACCATCACCGACCCTCCGCCGAACTTCACCGTGGGCACAACACAGCTTGGCAGATAACGTTCGCCATACCCAAAGCCGTCCATCCGATTGCCAGATGGTGTAGCGGGATTCATGACTGCATTCAACCATTCGCCATTGATCCAGAGTCCAATGTCGTCGCTCTTGCACCATTGCAAACTCCTCGCTGCGTTGTTGCTGGTGCTGATGTGAGGTTTGTGGGCTGCCGCTCTGCCATAAAAATCCATTGCATGCAGTTCCCTGCGAACAATCAGGGTGCTCACAGTTGTTCCCGTCGACTCTATGAACGATCTTGTCAGTCCATCAAGCGATGTGTGACGGTTTGCAGTGACCACTTTACGAAGAGCCTTTTGGTCTCTGGCCGACATGATTTTGGGTCTTCCAGTCCTAGGCGGAACACTTGCGGTGCCTTTGTTTTTCCTTGCCCGGATGATGTTGTGAACGGTCGATTTCGGGATGTTTAGGAGGGTTGTTTCCTGCGAGATGGCACCCAACAATTGTACCTCTTTGGAAGTCTGAAAGTTCTTTTCTTTGAGACATTCTTACAGCATTCACGCAAGCATCATCTCTTAATAGCATACTCTGTTATGTAGTGCTGGGAAGAATGCCAACAGTGAAATTGCAAAGGAATGTTTCATTTTCATTCAAATCAGGGCTGTCCCATGACTTTTGATAGGGTAGTGCATGTTCCCCATGTCACCAACAACTTTTTTTTCGTTCAAGCTTCATAGTCCTTTCTTATAAAACCTAGAAACCGTGTAATTGGATATCGTGAAAGGTTGACTGTATCTGTAGTTAATTATCCACCACTTCGAGTATCTCATTCCTATTTCCAAGACTGTCAGGTCATCCCGGTTAACTGTTCTGCACAAAATAAATCTTTGGGTGCTATCCTACCATCCACTATAGATCTATATTTGCTATCCTCGTGATCCATTTCTTTACACAGAAAAACCCACCGTTTCAAGTTAGGGTGTTTTTTTTAAATTGATGAGTCAGATTATATATACAAATTCTTGTAGAGAAAAAGGCGCCCCTTAGTGCACAAGCCTTGAATGAGATTAATTAGCAATAGGAACAAAACCAATTAGAAAATGTATGCAACTACCATAATAACAATAATTGTTTATATGTAGTAACTTCGAAAAAGAAAATAACAAAGGGCATCCAGAAATGATGTCAAAGAAACTATAAAATGGAGAAGCCAACGATAAATCGATTAGAGAAAACTACTAATGAAAGTAAGAAATCAATAGAATTAAAAATTTATAAACTAACATTAGGCCGAGTAAGATTTCTTTATGTTTACTAACCCTTCGATTGTAAGAAATGAATCTTAATTAGAAATCTTCAGCTTCAATAGGATATCGTCTTTTAATTTTTAAAAAATTAAATGTTTTGAAAAACTGTTCTTTTCCATGCCTTTAGGCAACTGGTACATTTTCGTTTTCATTTAGCTGTATAATTTGGCAGTTGTTAATTTTAAACAGGAAACCAGTCTGTTTTTATTTTATTAAGAAATTTATATTTTAGGTAAGATTATAATTATATCCCTTAAGGGCCTCTCATGAAGCAAAAGTTCTTGTTAGGGCCACAATGTATTTAGATTTGACCATTTGTTCTTCCACTTTTTACAGTAACTCAGCATATCGGCAAATATTATTGTACGGGGTGATCCAAAAGTCAGTTCACCCGAAGATATACAGGATGACGAAAAACAAACGGTAGATAATGATACACATAATAGTTTATGATATTGTAGTGCATTTTGTCCCTGTGAACATGGAGCCGGAACTCCCCCATTTTAGAGAGATGGGGGAGAGAAATGTGGGTTGCTTCTCCAGCAAGGTGGCTTCCTGCCATTACAGGGAAAGGCTACTGCGTTACATAAGACAAACAAACAGGACTACTCGTACGTCCAGAAGAATAGATAATTTAATCCACCGGTCTCTTACAAAAGGTGCTCAAAATTATGTCCATCAGCCTGGATACAGATATCGCATCTGCGAAATAACGATTCAATTGCTCGGTGGCGTGGGAAACATTTACGACACAACCGTTGAGCTGCTGCACTGTTGCCATCAGCAGAACCATACGTCAAATGCATGTCAGCCACTTCTTCATGTGTGAAGTGATATATCGTGCGATCACACGTAGACGCGTTCAGTGCACGCCCGCTTGATTTTAAACCTCTGTGTGGGTGTATGGACAGTCGTGTAACTAACAGAAACTGAATTGAGACAACCTTGCAACTGCATTTGCATTTACTATGTATTTCCCTGTTTTCTAGGAAGCCACCTTGCTGGGGAAGCAACCCACTTTTCTCTCCCCCATAACTCTAAAATGGGGGAGTTCCGACTCCATGTTCATAGGGACAAAATTCATCACTAAACAATGATCTGTTGTGTATCATTATCTACCATTTATTTTTCGTCACCCTGTATACAGGGTGAGGCATTTATCTTGAAACAACTGAATATTTCGGAAACTAAGCATTGTACGAAAAAATGTCCAAAATCAAAAGTGAATTATTTCGCGGGGGAAATTCATTAGTTAAAAAATTACCCCCCTCCCGCCTTGTGGATTTTCAGATTGTACACAATATCGGAGAAATGTTTTATTCTTGGTGTTTTTTCAATTATTCCAACCGATTAGGAGATAGAGGCCCTGAAAGTGTGGAACTTTTAAAGTTTTGAACCCAATTTTATCGATGAAGACAAAGAGATAGAGAGTGGGTCTTACAGACATTCCTATTCTACTTTTTAATGGTCTTTAAGAATCCCATAAAAATCCAATATTTTTTAATACACACGCATAGACCCGGTCTCCATAGGACTGCTGTCCCCAAAAGTTTACTTGTGCACTAACAAATTTTGAATTTTTGAAATTCTGACTTCGGATTCTGAAATTCTATATAAGCGCCACTATGTAAATCATAGAGAAGTCTCTCATAGCTAATACTTGATCATTTTAAATGTTCACTTCAAACTTTTAAAAGTTATTCCACCTTATGCAGGGCGTTTCATTTAATTACTTACCAATAAAAATTAGTTTAACCTTCCGTTGGGCGCAACTGATCGAATAGGCCCAGCTGTCACATTTTACTTCTCCTTTGTCTCCATGGATAGCAGAACTAGAATTTTGCCTAGCTCTCTTTTCTAGTGATGTTTGAATTAGTACCAGAGAGTTTTCTTAATTCTTTTTAGTATACTTCATGATAAAAACGATCTGTTAGGCACATTTCCATAAATTTTTACATTTCATTTAAAAAAAAAAAAAACGCTTAAAAGTTTTGCACTTTAATGAAAGTATGATTGGCAAAAAATAAAGAAAGGGTTTTGTAGTTGGAAACAGCTCTTTTAATGGAAAGCGCCTACAGTATGTAACAAAAGTATAAACTCAGTATAAATTCTTAGATAATATAAATAATAAACATAGGAGAATTTTAATCTGAAGACAGAACATTTAATTAGCAAACTTGAAATGTTCAAAACATTAACGCACACTATTTTTTGTTCATTGAATTTTTAAAACAAATAAAATGAAAAAAACACAAAGATTTGCTGTAACAAAATATAAACTCAGGATGAGAAAAATCATTATGCAAATAATGGGCTATCCACTTTATTTTGGTATGAAGGAGCAACATATTTCACACAACTCACACTGCCAAATAAATTTTTCTACAATGCCACGTGGAAAAATATTGTCTAAAGAAGAAATTCATAAAATTTATTTTTTCCATGGGAAAGGAAAATCAACAAGAGAAATATCTGCTGCTATTGGGCGTTCTCAAAAGGCTGTACAAAATGTACTCTCCAGAAACAACAGTTATGCGAAATCTAAGAGCACTGGTCGACCAAAGAAGCTGACTGCCAGAGATAAGCGAATAATTGCAACCTCTGCAGCAAAAAGAATGATGTCAACAAGAGAAATAGCAAGAACATTACCAACTATTGTCTCTCACCACACAGTGTGGAGAAGTCTGAAATCAAATGCAAACCTGAAGTATATGAAACTGAAGGCAAAACCAAAGCTGACAGAAACGCATCAAGCAGCAAGATTGAATTGGGCCAAAAAACACGTCAGTTGGCAGGAAGAATGGAAGGAAGTTGTTTTTTCGGATGAAAAAAAAATTAATTTGGATGGTCCTGATGGGTATTCTTCATACTGGATCGACTTGCGCAAAAAACCTCGTAATTTCAGATATAGCAGGCAACAAGGTGGTGGGTCAACAATGGTTTGGGCAGCTTTCGGGTTTGATGGAAAAACGAACATTGTATTTGTGAACGGTAAAATGAATTCCACTAAATACCAACAACAGCTCTACGACTACTTAATTCCATTTGGGCCACTCATCGAAGGACATAACTGGAAGTTCCAGCAAGATAATGCATCAATCCATGCATCCAAATCAACAAGAACATGGTTCGACAAGGAGCAGATCGTGGTGATGGAATGGCCATCGCGTTCTCCTGATCTGAACCCGATCGAAAATGTATGGGGGATGATTGTAAGAATGGTGTATGCCCGTAACAAACAATATCACCATGTTAACCAGTTGAAGGTCGCAATCTGTGATGCATGGGACAAACTTTTTACACAAGATGCATGAGACCATCAGAAATTGGTCAATTCGATGCACAGCAGAGTAATTGATGTTTTAAAAACAAAGGAGGACCCATTAAGTATTAACTTGTTATTATTAGACATAATGACAATTTCACACAGACTCTGAGTTTATTTTTTATTACAGCAAATCGTTGTGTTTTTTTTCTTCTTTTTATTTGTTTTAAAAATTCAATGAACACAAAATACTGTGCTTTAATGTTTTGAACATTTCAAGTTTGCTAATTAAATGTTCTGTCTTCAGATTAAAATTCTCCTATGTTTATTATTTATATTATCTAAGAATTTATACTGAGTTTATACTTTTGTTACATACTGTAATGGTCTCATTGCGCCCGAAGATACGACTTACTGCAATGTACCCGACCGAAAGTTAGTAATTACAGTTAAATCTTACATGCAGTACATGAGACGATTCATACCCATAAAAGATTTTGTTTTAGAAAGAAGAAAATCATACCGCAATGATTGGGGCATTCTTCGTCTCACAAGCTTTTCAGAAAGAGCTGACCTGAGGAGGTTCCAACAAGACAGAGCTAAACATCATAATACTCCTGAAATACTCCTCTAGTATTCAAAATTCTAGGAATCGTGATCTATCAAATCTCTCTCGGAGATTTTCGATTATAGCTTTTTCTGGATTACGATAAGTCTTGATCTAAATCCCTAAGACGTTTTCTTTATTTGTTGCACACAAACGGATCGAGAAATTTCACGGCGCATTTTCGCGAATTTCAGTATTCACTGATAAAATTTAACTGCATTTAAACTTGAAATTGTGTAATGATAAAAGATAATGTATGTCAATCCATTTTAAAAAGCTAAATTTTAATTTTCAATAATTTTCCAGATATTCATGTCTAGAAATTTCTAGGCTCTTATGCTTTGAGGACTTAAAAATGCAGTTAATTAGTTTAGAAAACATGTTTTGATAATTCTTTTTCAAGCTTTCCTGATAACTCAGAATTCGAAGTGTAAAGCATTTATCGTGTTATTACTTAAGACGATGGATTCTAATCAACTTATAATTACATTTTTAAAGGAAGTCTTCCTTAAAAGCTCGTCCATCCTCGCTTACGAACGCGTAAGTGGGGTGATGTTCGTATTTCGTCTTGAATTTTAAAAGCTTTGACATTTTAAGAGCATTTTACATAAATTACATAAAGAGAGAAAGTGGCATTCAAAATGGTCACGTTTCTTTTTCATGTCATTACTTTTATTAAGTTAAGTGAAAGTTAGAAGACAATAGTGTGGATTATCTAGTGTGATATCAGACATGCTTGTCTAGACTTTGTTTAAATTCCACAAAATTCAAAGAAATGGCTTTTACTGGCTGAATCGTCTTAGGAATTTTATAGGTTGTCTTTAAGGTACCTTACAAAGCAAACGGAAAACGCCTGAAAACTTTATAAAGAAACTACTTCAAACTTATCTTATCAAGAAAGCGACTTTAAACTTGTCTCGTCGTCGTTTGCTTTTGTTTTCTTTTAGAACTCGAACGGTAAAAAATTTTTTATTTAGAACTCGAGTTTATTTTAAAAGTGAACATTTCTACTTAACATGTATACTGTCGTTAATTATTATTAATGTTGTTTTGGAAAGACCAAACTCTGATCTTATTATCTTTAAATATATGTTTGTTTAATGTACGAGGCGTGTTTTTTTTTATTTATCTAAGTACCGTTCTGATACTAAAAAAAAACAAAATAAAAACACAAGGACAATTATTTTTAAACTTTAATTTTTATATGAAAGCCTGACCTTAATCTACTTTTCAACATAATTTCTACCTATATTAAGGCACTGATCGTATTGTAAGACCAGCTTTTGAATTCCATCCTCATAGAAATCGATCTCCTGATTTGCTAATCACTTACAGAAATAGAATTAGCCTTGACGTTTCCATATCTCATTGGTAGGTATATCAATTTACGAGTATCAATCTCGTATTTTCTACTTACATCGGGGATTCTAACGTCATTGCTTAAAAATGGATGGATGCGTATGGTGAGTTTTATGCAATGATTATCCTTCTAAAAATAAAGCAATTTAATGGTTACGATAAATGTGCACAACTTGGGCCTATTTTTCCCCACTTGTAACACCGTAATTTGTCATAATCATGTAGCAACTTTAACAACTGAATAAAAACTGATTGGATTTAGGCGGGGGGGGGGGGGGGGGGGGGGGGGGGGGGGGGGGGGGGG